>ML781410.1:232237-260894 GCA_009831015.1 Picea engelmannii
TATGAAAATATACAACCTCAAAGCATCTAAATTTAATACATAATTAAAAAAAATATTTTTAAATTATACATTTAATTAAAGATTATATTATTAAGTGAAAAAATTAAATTTGTTTTAAGAAATTAATATATTGTTTATTGGTTTTTCTTTTATTTAATTTATTTTAGCTTACATCTGGAATTTATTTTAAATTCAAAAATTTTTTGTTTATATATCAGTATTATATTTATTTTTGTGCACATTAATTTTTTTTTTTATATATAATTTTTTTTTAAATATTCTCTTTCTTTATATTATTTATTCCTTTTTATAAATTTAACATAATATTTATGTTAAAATTATTAAAAAAAACCTTAAAAATAATTTAATAAGATGTAATAAAGAAATGAATAATGGCTGAGTGGCGACTCATCCCAAACAAATAATTAGAAAAGATTAAAACTCATTAAAATTTTTGAGCTCTTAACCGATAAGAAAACTCTAATGAGGGGAGTAAAATTGATATTTCGAATCACGATACTTTTCTAACCAAATTACATAGATATGTTTCCGTGATCTTTTCACCAAGATAAAATTATTATACACGGAAAATTATTGTCGCTGCAACCAAACAATTGCGAATCAAAATTTACATAATTGACAAAAGAAATGAATGAGAGAAAAATTATGGGGAGGAAAAAAGAATGATCGGTATCCATGGCAGTTGTCCTTAGCAGACTGGTAGATCTCTGGGAGGCGATTCCAGACTCAAAAGATATTCAGGTCCATTGTTAACCACAAAAACCATGGCCAACCCCCAAGTTATGTGCACGTCCAAATGGCAGTGCATCAGCCAAGCTCCTGCAATAAATAATCATTATTAATATGTACAAACTATTGGCTAATTCAGAATAAAGGACAACACAGAAACACATGCTTACCAGGATTGTCAGCTACAAATCTTATGGCAACCCACCCACTGACTGGAACGTTCACTGTATTCCGCATAGGAGGGTCGACCAGGTTGAACTTCTGAGGATCTGTTTGTGAGTTATAATTCCCAAACCCTCCTCCCACGATGTAGAAGTCATAGCCATGGAGATGGATAGGATGACTTTCACCCGCAAAGATATTTGTTCCCTGAAGAATTACTTGAACTGTAGCGTTATAATTAAGGACTTTCACTCTTGTATCTTTCACCGGGGACCAGAGGCTTCTGCTTATGTTCTGAGCAGTATAATCAAATTGCACGGGAGGGTTATCGGGAAAGTCCCTCGTGAATACTCCTTTCATGCCAAATTGCTGAGCTTGAAGGATTGAAACAGACGTTGGCAAGACAAATGATATGTTATTCATACTTGCCGCAAATCTTGATCCGTTGGGACCTCCACAAGACTGCCCTGGACAGCTGATCAATCCTAGACCGATGGTGTAGAACAGATTCTCGTCCACACTCTGAGGAACGAAGACTGGGTGGTCGTTTGAGGCCAAGCTTCTGAGACCATCAGCGAAGCTTGTCACACTCTGTGTGTCGTTATAAAATGGAAGATTAGGCATGGCTGGAGCTGATGTGGTTGAGCTTCCCTCGTATTCTAAAATTGCAGTGGTAGTCGTGTTATCGAACGGAACTCCTTGCCCACTAGAATATGCACGAGCAGCCATGTAGTATTTGCCTATAGCTTGATCTGCAGCTATAAGTACATCTGTAGTCTGCCCGGGACCGAGCATCAGAAAATTCGTTTGAAGAGGCTTTGTATACAAAGCATCTACAGCCACAACGGTCATTGTGTGGTTAGCTACGGAGAAGAATAGGTCAGTATTCATTCCAGCATTGATAACGCGTAGAAGATTGGTTTCCCCAGCCTTCACCGAGACACGAAAGGTATCTGTATATTCCATTGTTTGTCAATAGCCAATCATTTGCGAGCACTATATTCACAAATAGCTGAAGAATTTCAGTCAATTAGATGCATTTATATAGCGAGAAATGTACCTGAACTGGAACATTGGTATAGGGTTCCTGGTTTTCCATTTATAGTAAATGCATCTGAAACATTTGGGGCAGCTCCTGTTCTTGTTGCCTGGTTCACAACGTCGATAGGATTCCTATTCCACCATTCTCCTGCAAATGCGAACAGGGTTCAAATTCAATCGCATTAGGACATGAAATTGAAATGAAGAACCCTAGAATGTTGCGAGAAGAACATAGAAAATAGAATCCTTGTATTAACCTAGAACAATAGGAATCTGGCGATGTGGCCTGGTAAAGGGGTAAGTGGCGCCCAGCCTTGGAGAGATGATCAAGGCTCCATACACAGTAGCTCGAAGCCATGAACTGTGCGCATGCCACCAGAGAGTTCCTTCTTGGCGAGTGATGGTGAATCTATATGTGTAACTCTCTCCTGGGCGAATAGGGCATTGGGTTATAAATTCAGGTCCATCAGCCCACCCTGTGCGGAATTGGCGCACTCCATGCCTGCAAGCAAATACAGATACAAGTATAAACATATTTTCGCTTTGGAGAAGCTGCAACTATGACTATTCATGTTCAAACTCAGATATACTAGCCTGATGTGTACTACCGGTATGGCATTGAATAACAGTATAATCTAGTCGAGTTAGAGACGTACCAGTGTACTGTAGCGTTATATTGCGCCTTGTTGTACACTTTGACTCTAAGTGTGTCTCCGTTCCTAACATGGAGAGTTGGTCCCGGGAACTGTCCGTTCACAGTGATTATATCGTGTGTTCCACATAGCTTCTTCACAGACGTAGATTGAAGCTGAGTTTTCAATCCACCGGCCGCAAAGAATTAGTTTAGTTATCAAATCAGGAATTGGCATGCATGCATATCATTTCATATAATCAATTACTAAACGTCAGCCCAGAGACAACAGGTCTCTAACTCATTAACTGATCACTAGCCTTAACTCCCACTTTAGTCTAGGAATTATTAACCCTGGGACTTTATGGACCTAGACGATTCAGAATAAACCTTATTTTTTCTTCTTAAAACGATATTATATTTAATAATAATATAAAGATATTTTAATCATATTTACAATAAACAGATAATCCTAGCCGATTTAAATAAACCTTAATTTTTTCTTCGTCATATAATATTTGATAATAGTATAAAGATATTTTAAGCATATTAACAGTCAACAGATCGAATGTCTCTATGTTAATCAAGGTTAAAAAACATGACACTTCTCCCAATCCAAATATCACATATATAAAACCTGAAAGGGATAAAGTATTCAAAGTGGGTGACAGAAGTGACAACATATCTTCTGCTTCGAAGAGCACATGCCCAAATAATTCGTTGAACGCAATTAACATATATATAACTTTTTACTTTTTAGGTTTTCTTTAAGAAATCTGTCCGTAAATTTGATAAAATAACTATTTTACGTTGTTTAAATTATATTTTTAATATATAAATAAGTTTAGTATGATAAAAGAAAACTATTCATCATTAAATTTTTAGCAAAATCAAATAAAAAATGATTAAAAAATTCGAAAAAAATAAAAAGTAAAACATTTAAACTACAGCCAAAACATTGAAAACGAGACATTGCAAATAAGAAGTCGTACAACAAAAGTGTGAGTGTGTAGCTTCGCCGACGCCATGGCTGCCAGCAAGGTCAGGCATACGACGATCCGCACAAATCTGATTGCAAATTGTTGAGCAGAACAATGTTGATTAAACGCTCCCATTGCAGATAGATTTTCTCGAGGATACAGCCACCAAAATATGAGAATGAGCCCTTAATATACAGGTATTAGCAAGAGATCAATTTCACTGAAAATCTAGTAATCCAAGATGTTGTTCACGCTCAGATCTATTATTGAGAGAAGACGTACTTCCACTGGTTGAGAGAAGACGAAGGAACAAAGTACACATTGATTGCAAAAGAACCGTGATCAAGCTTTTATATATGTAAATTAGCAATTCATCTCAGTTTAGTCTTCCTTGAAATTGTCAAGAGTTGGTCGAAAACGCTGAAGTTGGTGAAGTTTGGCATTGAGATTCGGTCTTAGTCGACGTGTGCCGCATCCAAGAAGAGGTACAGTGGAGCAGTTGAGCAGTACCCATGTAGCGTACCAGAGAATACCACCCTTTGAAGTGGTCTCCTTCCTCCCGCTGATGTGAATTATTTTGTTATTATTCAATATTATCTTTGGTTGACTCAACAACACATAGATTTTTCCTTTCCCTAACAGTCATTTTGTCTTTGGTTCTGATTGCTTTCCATAGTCGTGTCAGGGCAATGAAACTTCCCCGTAATTACTCTCTCCGTTGAAATAAACCCTAAACTTTTAACAACCCAAGCATAAGCCTTTACGTTGAAAAGTATACGTGTAGACAGACTGTTGTTCCTCTGTTTAACATTTTATCACGGTACCTTATCGAAGGCTTTTGACTTTGGTTACCTGTGTTGAATACGGGGGATTCGTTGTGATTTCACGGATGACGTTTTTGCTGTCATCGCGTGCATTCACAGGTGACCTTTGGTGGCAAATGGTTATTCAAACCACGCAAATGATACTCGGCCCCTGTGAAAATTGGATTTTATTCTTCTAGAATTCATTGAAATATGATGACTACAAGAATGAATAGAATAGATTGGATTGAATATCACGTATGTGGCCATGTTAAATAGTTCTTTCTGCATTTCATCATGATATAATTGTTATAACTTATAAAGACTAGGTTCTTCCCAACTTCTCCAAGTGTTGTGACTAGCAACTTGCCTATTATTGTTTTCATATTGTGTTGGTTTGTTAAAATGAATAGTTTTAATTGCTTGTTTATTTTCTTAATAGTAGACAAATTTACGTGTAACTTAACTTATGTTTGCAAAGTGTCTACAATACTTGTTGAACAATGCAAAGGTATTCATTTTTTGTTTTTTTAAAAGTAATTTAAGTCGTTCAATTGCTACTTCTAATTTTAGCTTTCTACAAATCTATGTTACAGTGTAATATATCATTGATATCATGTACATTGAGTCATCTTGTGATGTTTTGTTAAAATGAATAGTTTTAATTGCTTATTTATTATTTTAACAATATAAAAATTTACCTATAACTTATGTTTCCAAAGTTTATGCAATACTTGTTGAAGAGGGTGAAGGTGTTCATCTAGTATCTTTCTTTTAACCAATGTGTTGCCATATTAATTTATGTATCTCACAAATAGGTGTAATTAGTTTTTCTACTTGTTGTTTCATAGTGTGTGCTTGATGCATAATGCAACTATTGTGTTTTACTGAAGTTTGTTGTAATATTGGTGCACCATTTGATCGAAACACTTATTTTTCTTCTAGAGACTTAGAAATCATGTGCATTATATATTATTGTTTTCAACTTGTGATGTTTTGTTAAGATGGAAAGTTTTAGTTTCTTGGTTTTTTTTTAACAATAGAGGTGCAATTAGTTTTTGTGCATGTTGTTTTATAGTGTGTACCTCATGCATAATGAAACCAATGTGTTTTATTGAAGTTTGATGTGGTATTGGTGCAATGTTTGATCAAAACACTTCTCTTTATTTTGTTAGAATGAATAATTTTAATTGCTTGTTTATTTGTAGTAAATAAGATGAGGATTATAAAATCTCAAAACCCTTGCATGGAAATGATTTTAATTTATATCCATAATTTTGATTAGATAGTTTGTTAAATTGTGCAGTGAATTAATTCAATTTTTTTTTAGCATAGACAAATTTACTTGTAACTTATGTTTGCAAAGTATTTGTAATACTTGTTGAACATGATTTTACTTGTAACTTATGTTTGCAAAATATCTATAATACTTGTTGAACATATTGAAGGTGTTAATCTAGTATGTTTCTTTTAACCAATAGTTTGCAATATTAATTTATGTGTTTCATAGATACATGCAACTAGTTTCTCTACTTGTTGTTTGATAGTGTGTGCCTCATGCATAATGAAGGTACTATGTTTTATTGAAGTTTTTTGTGGTGTCTTATTTAACCATTTTACTAGTCATCGTATGCAAAATGCATGTCCCCATAGTTCTCTCTCATTTTCATTTACATTTGAAGATGCAAAGAGATGGATTTTCGAAAGATATATATTAATGTCATCAATTCTATGCAATTCATGCAAGAAATCAAGGATCCTAGCTCATATTGATATGATTTGAATGCCTATGTATCTCCATTGACTAAAAAAACCAAGAAATGATCTATTAATTCATTTCAAAATTCAATGGAAGAGTAATGAAACTGCAATAGGACGTGGAATGCATGGAATAAACAATGTCTAGGAGCATATGAAAATGAATCCAATTTAAAAATAAAATTTCTATGTAGAAAATGGTCAATATTTCTATGTACAATGCATCGTTCCTTATGTGTGGAGCCTTTTTGCCTCACCACATCTTCACATTCTGCACAACTATATCTTCCACACTCCGAACAAGTATATCCCCCGCAGAGCAAGCACTTGTTCAATTGATACAGATTGGATAGTTATATTGATTATCATCTATATTGATCCTTTCATAGTGGAAAAAAATTGTAGGAATCAACTTGCACGGCCATTTTAGTGGTAGGTCCCAATTTGGAAAATTGGGGTCGGGACCCATTTTGAGGCATTAAATGGATTGTTTTTGGGTTATCGTGTATGGAAATTATACCTACCCCCTTGGCGGTGTTCTACACTCTTATACCTTTCCAACGATGCAAATTTTGCATCAATCAAAGTTCTTATGCAAACGTTATGCCTCCTGCAAGTTGAACTATCATATTGACCACCATGGTATGAGAGGATGCCATGTCAACCCCAATTACTCATGCATATGGGGCTCGACACATATGTAATTTCAATAATAGTCTATAAGGCGTAAGATCCTATCACAATTGAGTGTTGAAGAAGTAAAAAACCTACCAATATATGGCTATCTATGTTAAATACTGGGCCACTAGGAGGAGAAGAGGTTCCATTCTTTTTGTTTGTATCTTGTTCCATAGCTTAGCAAAACCTATAATAGTTGTTTTATGTGAGCATAACAGAGGAGGAGAGCTTCTGTAGAAACCATACGGGCCACAGGTCAAACAAAACTCCACAAAAAGAGCCTCTTTCTTTGTACTTGCATCATTTCTAAACCACATAAAAGAGAGTAGAGGAACATCACCTTCTAGATGGGTTTTCTCCTATATTTGGTTTCCCAATTCATATCTTGTGTTTATTTTTGGATGGTGTGTGTATTTATTTCTATTCTCTATTTTTTTCATTTGAACTATTTTATACATTTTTTTAAAGAAGAAAAACAGTAATCAAGAGTCTGGTATCTAAAGGAAAAATAACCTTAATAGTAAATATTTCAGTTATTTATCAAACCTCTTGTAACGAACGATTCAAATGGAATATTGACAATAGTTTACAGATCATATTGGTATCAAAGTAGGTTTTTCTCTTGGGTATTTATGGGAAGTTGCAAGATCCAAGAATTGACTTAAAGAGAAGTCATAGAAACCCTATCCATGGAAGATGAGTCTGTTCATAATAACTCTTGAGATCTAGCAGAAGAGAGATTTGAGTGCTTGGAAGTGCAAGTTATCGATATTAGTCGCAATATAAACCTTCTCATGGCAGCTTTAGCAAGCAAGATCGTACCATTCAGAGAATATGGAGACTCTAAATCAGATATTAGATTGGAGGGGAAATTGAGAGATCGATAAAAATCATGAAAGGAGTCATGGAAAAAATATGAGAAAGAGTAATTGAGTTCGAGTGTCATGAATTATTCATAGTCCCTATTTAATATGGAATCGAAAGTGGACATAAAACCATACCAAGGTGAGATCTATGCATTAAAACTAAATCATTGGTTGCAACAACTATCTAATTTTATTTTAGTGTTCACCATATAGATGAAGGGTAGAAGATTTTATTTTCTACATTGAAGTTAGAGGGCCATTCCTTAACCTAGTTGAAAATCCACATAGAAACACTTAGGATAGAGGGTGATCCACCAGTAACCAATTAGGAGGACTTCAAAACCCTCATCAAGTCCCAATTCTACCCTATCGAGTATGTAAAGGACCAATGGATCTGGTGCCACTCTTTCAAAAAGAGGGAGGGGCAGAGCATATAACAATATGCCATTAAGTTCATAAAAGTGGCCATCATGTTGGGTATCTCTCTAAAGAACCCAAATGTACTCCTCAAGTATCTCATGAGTTTACACAGTCATCTATGAAAGCAGGTGATGCTATTCAAGCTAAGGATAGTGGATGAGGTGTGTGTAGAGGCATAATACCTTGAAAACATAGGCCAAAAGAAAGGGTACCTAAGTGGTTCAAAGTAGAAAGAGCACCAGGAAGCTTCCAAGGAGGGGAAGAATAAGTGGAAAGGGGGGGAATATAAGAAGATAACAACCAATGAAAATCAAAGTAATGATCTTAGAAACCATTGAAATCATTACAACATTGATGGCCACACTGAGGAAAAATGATGGAAACTACATCCAGAGATGAACATGTTGAGCGCTCAACACACCCTAAAAGATTTTATGAAATTCTTTTCTCTTTTGGGTACCACTTGTTTTCTTTTGTTCTTCTTTCTGAATTGAGTCTGTTGTGGAGGGATCACTAATTTCATTTTCATGTCTCATCATCGATCAAGTTGGATTTATTTGATCATGTCAAAGTGAAACCTTTGTTTCTAAAAAGAACTTGGCATTTTAACTAAGAATCTGCAGCTAAAATTGTGACCCACACTCTTATGATCGACGTCGATAACATACGAGCAAGTAAAATGACCACATAGTAACAATAATCACTGATCGTCGATGTATCATCAACATCGGTAAAAATGAAGTATATTTGCACTGGTTGTTCGCAAAGAGGGTTCAAGAAATGGTCGATTTCCCATTGGCGTCGATGGATTATGAGAGGGCTAAAACATTGACATGTGCCATGATGAACCTCTGATAGCCGAGTACTGATGTGTTTGTTCAGGGTCAGTGAAATCTCAAATATTTAAATCATGGAAAATTCTAGCATTGACACATCGTCGATCACCGATCCCTGATGCATTTTCAGCATCGACAAGTTTTGAGGGGGGTAATCCGGGAACACTTGTTTAAAATTATCGTCGATCACCTATCCTTGATACTTTTTCGGCATCGACAGGGTAGGACATGTTTGTTAAAACAATTATCTAATGAAAATCCCCGATGCTGAATAACGCGATTAAACGAAGACGCCGATCTCAAACGCCACATGTCTTTGCCACATAAACATTTCGTATGGCCTAGTTTCATCTCGAGTCACCTTAGGTTTCCCCGTTTCCTAGTCACACTTGCAAGTCAACATTTCCACATCAGTGATGTATGACAAGATGGATCGACGTCGAAGTTTTTTTGCCAAGAGATATCAACTAACATTGTCTAAAGAAAAGCACTGACTCCCGATCCACTCGTTAATTTATAAAAATGATGGGACGTTTTCAACACACAATAAGATCAATTTATTCCATTTAATAGGCCAATTAATGTTTCACTCTGCATATGCTACTACCCCATGCATCGATCGGACAACGGGAATTTGAATTCACCAATGAACCATAATATAGCCCACGCCTCCGCTGCCAACCTACGACTGCATTTAAATCTCAAGCATAATGTGGATCTAGTGACAGATTTTATAGAACCACACCTACACGCCGAATTGAAGAACTGGTGCGGCAAGGTAAGTATTATCTCCATTTAAATCACTAAGACAACTTCGAACACCTACATTCTGCACACAAGTTTCTCATTTCTAGAGAAACTAGAGAAGCGAAGAGAGCGTCTCAAGAGTTGCGTTTGATTCCCAGAATTTCAAAACTAGGTTAAGCTAGCACGAAGAAGAGGTATGTGTTAATTTTATCATTTCGATGGTCACATTTTTATGTATCAACATTCTATCTGCAACACGGTTTCTAACAATGTTCTCTCTGCAAGAAAAAATTCCTACAAAGAAGCCAACAACCAGACACTTGCCAAGGGCACCAAAATTGAAGGAAGCAAAAATTGGCGAAGGATCTTCTTCCGACGATGCAAGGGAGTTGGAATTTTCTCCCAGAGTGGAACCGGTCGTCAAAACATCGACTATGAAGGCATTCTCTCAACCCTTGCTTTTAGCAATACAAAATCAACAACTGGATCAAATATTATGCTCCCACAATGGGGATATTTGTTTAACAAAATTAACCAGGAAGATTACTCAGAGTTTATTCCCCACAGTGACCCGGATGTAAGGGTGCTTGATGACCAGGTTTTTCTGAATATCCGACGATCGTTCTTACATATGATAGCCTGTCGGTTCCTACACATGTGGCCAACACTACAAGTAGAAGCTCCAGATATTCCATAACTTATGCCTAGATCAACCCCTTAGCGGGGATGGCAGATAAGGTTCAACAAGCTGCAACAAAAATCTTTCCCTGCATTGAGACTCTGAGTTGGATAGTTGATCATGTAGACACGCATAAGTTCTTAATCAATGATGAGAATGGCAACTATGTCGAAGTTTTTCTCCCGACAGAGGTCCAAAAATATTACAAGATCAGGGACCCGGAGGAGTGGTTGAACGTAGACTTCGTGGTGAATTTCTATGAATTCCATGGCACCAGTCGATTAATGGCCTCATGGTGGAAGGAATACAAGAAATTTACAAACTGGAGAAATGACTGGTATGAGACATCAAATATGAGGGAGCCATATATCTACTTAATGGCTCTAATTTTCTGATTATATGGGGAAAAAGATTGCGCTAAGTTCTCAGAGGCATGGATGCCCTTGACATACATTGTGGCTATTTTTGGGAGTAGTTTCAACTGGGGAGAAATCATATCCAAGCAATTGAGCACTAGTATGTTGTAGGCTCAGTCACCAAAGGAGGGAGAAACAACATCTTTTCACATGGCCTCATATCTTCTAGACGTGATATGCGCAAGAAATGTCTCCGCCTGTATGAATTTGAGCTGGCACATCGCAGAGTTGCTTGTACACGTCTACTTCAACATCATGTGGTAAAACAGGTACAAGAAGTATTATGCTCTCATTTGCGATGAATTCATTGATCGGATTTATTTCATTATATTCAAAAAAGAATTCCAAAGACTGTCTGTAGCGGCTAAGAAAATGATTTCAAAAGTAGGATACTGGTACCTAGACGAAACCACAACCTATATCAGGGTGTTCGGGGCCACCGACGCACCACATTTACTCCTCGCTTAGGTCCCAGACCGACTCGTCGTAGGAGAAATCTATTACCAGACCATCCTGCAAGGCTATAATGCCACTTTGGTTAAGGACAAGAAATGAGAATTCATACCCTATGGTTTCCGTGTAGGGTTTTTCATAGTGAAGGACACTATGTAAGCTAAATAGGAGGGTTTGAGCCAACTAGAATACAGGTTCCTGACAGGACGATTCTAAAAACATGACCCTAAAGGCCTAGTTCTCCAGCATGCATCACAGGTCCCTTCCTACTGGCCATATGCAATTGACAAGTGTGAAGATGAGATATTTACAGAATGTGTTGAGGAATAGGAGGAGGTAATACAAAGAAAAGATAACCCGAACATGACTAGGTTCAAAGCTATGAGTATGGATGAGGAAGTCAAAACGATAGAACATATGACTCAAGAAACTCTCAGGGTTAGAGAAGAAAATAGAGCAGCAAAATCCAGAAAGGCACAAAGGAGGGGGATGCTTTTACTAGAAGGAGCCCAACGAGTCATCGAGTAACTAGATAATGATACTCAACTAGTATAAATGAGGAGGATCATCCTGACTGACCCAATCACAATCAGAAAGGATTTAAATGGCTTAGAGTCAATGTAATTGGAGGAAACCACCAGTCTCGAAAATCCAAGAGTTCCAGCAACAAAAGCTACATCGTCGGTGACCATTCCAACCCAGTATGAGATTCCAAGAACACCAGGTGAAATGGGTGTGCCTAATACCCTATTTGATCTAATAACCATCTATGATGATGAAGAGAGTTCAAAGGTCTCACTTATAACTCTGATACCGATTACAGAGGAGAAAGAACTAGGGGGGACATCTGCTCCAAGTCCCAATGCATCAATTCCAAACCCTCTGCAGGGAGACCATGAGGTCGAAAGTATCTTAGACACTAAACTTCTTGACCTATCAGGGACCCCGAAAGATAGCTCCAGGGATGATCTAGGTTCATGTGGACAAAAAGATGAATTGCAACAGCCATAGATCAACACCTCAATTGTCGATCACTAAGTAAGTATTGAGTCAGTCACTATCCCTTCAATTTTGGACAATACCTCACCAATCAATGAACACCAGAAGGAGGTCAAGCCATTAGAACATATGGAAGTTTCCCCTGGAAAAGAAGTACATGATCCGGTCCTAGAGAAAATACATATAGAAGGAAGCTTGGGAAACACTCTGACCTGGGGAGAACAACAAATCCCTGAGCCAGTTTATGAGTTCGTCAATATACATGTGATCTCTTATGACAATATGAGGAAAGAGATCACGAGGAGGACCACCAAGAGAATAAGACTCATGCTGGATAGCTCGATTCTCATCACCATGGAAGAGAAACTGCTCAGCACAAAAAACACAAAGACATTTGAGCTCATTGGTGTAGGGATGGATATCACTAATGCCACACTGGATCGAGCAAAGAAAGATCAAAAGGAATTAGACTTCACATAGAAGGAGCTCGACGATCTACACCATTTGGAAAAATATTACCAAGACTTAACACAAGCCACAGTTTTTCTGAAGAGTGAGTTCCAAGATGCATATGCAAAGTTCACGAGTGAAAGACATCTCTTCACTGCATGAGTAGTTGATTATCAAGAAGATACCCTTATGGAACTAGCAACCTGTAAGGACATTGAGAGATGGTATGAAAAGGCATACCATGTTGTAGAACGAATTGATTACATCAACGTACTGCAGAAGGGCCGAGACGTGGAGGAGCATGGTATTTGAGTGACGATGAATAAAAAAATCACCCAGATTAGGAAAGAAGCCAAATACTGGGTAGGTATGGCCCATGAACCTTAGCGAGAGATACAAAAGAGGTGGGTCGAGTGCAAAAGAAGATAGGAAAATATCAATAGAGAGATGAAAGACATTGGCCTCCCAGAGTTCAACTCACCTGAAGACTTTGTTGACTTGCATGAAATAGTCAAACGACATGCAGAACAAGACTCAACATGTGGAGTGGAGCTTGCGTAGGTGGAAAGCATGACACTAATTCAAATACATAAGTTTATGGAAGATCTGATTAAGGCTCATGCAATTTTGCAACGTTTAAGTGCCAAATTCATCAAATATAGAGAGCGAGAAATAGAAGTGAAGGAAACCCTTTCAACCCCGATGGAACAACACAGATTCCCGTATGCTAACACATGGGAGGATATCTTCGTCAAATGGTTAGGATACATGAATATTCATCCACTCTAGTAGAACCACAAGATGATTTCCAGAGAACAAAGAGATCAAATGCCACATGGCAATATTTTGTTTTACTTAACACAATCTTGTAGCATCTTTTTTTAGTTACTGATTCTTTATAAATAGGGGGATTGACCTTTTAGGTAGGGTCAATGGTTTTTGGGGAAAATACCATCTTTTTGAGAATTGTAAAGAATTATTTCTGAGCAACCTTAATTGAGAAGTTTTTTTTAGAACCAGAGACAAAATTTTGTTTTTCATCAAAGGCGTTATGCGATTGGATTGAGGAGGAACTACTTCCAAATTTTATTTCAGTAGTTGATGCTGCAATGAGTAAGAGTTTCTGAATCTATTGATAATCTATTTGTTTCAATACTTTAACAGTTATTTTATTCTTAATGATGAAAACAAAATCGTTGTGTTAATGTGTGATTGATGGTAGAGCTAAGGAAACTATTTTTCTTGCACTCATCTTATTTCATGCGTATTTTCTTTCAATAATTGTTTCTCAGTCACTGTTGAAATACCAACAAGTTAATGTATTATTACTAGACTTATAATAGGTGTGAATATCATTTTTTGCATGCTAGAGCACGAGGGTTATCCCAGGATCAACCTTCTTCAGTAGTTAAGAATCCCTTCTATCAATTGGTTTATACTATCATAACTTACTTTATCATACTCATCTAATAAAAGAAAAGACAAAAAGAGAACGTTTAATCTGAAGGAGGAACTTTCATAGAAAGATATCATGTCAATCACTAAGTAAATCCCATCAATAAATTAGCTAGATCGAAAGATCTGGAGAACCATTCCACCCATCAAATGCTGCAGAGTCTAATTGGGCCTCTAAGATGGGTTTGGTTCCTACTGTTGAGTTAAAGAGATCTTGGACCCCTCAAGATAACTGGTGCTAGAAGGAGGGTCTGATGAATGAATGGCTAACGACCTTTATGATCATATATTTCTCATAGCCTACAGATTCAAAACAACCCACATGCATGGCTAGTCATTCTCAAGATGACCCACATATAGAGAGTACTCCCGAAATGATTAACTCACCCCAACATGATGAAGTAGAACACCTATTCTCTGAAATACCTTACGCTCTTCCCCACAAGGAGTTGAACCAATTCAACAGAATCACAAGATCTTACACTCGACAAATTGGATTGTTACCCTTAGCCCCGTTACTTCCTCATAGAAAATAAGTAATCAGACTAGTTTTCAATACCCTTGATGAGGTTTTTGTTCACAAAGTAGAAGACCTGATAGATTTTTTTCTCACTGAGATCGAACAACCACTTAATCTGATCCCCGAAACACCAGCTGGTGACTACTGTGAGCCTGATTATTTTGAATCTGATGAGGAAGGGTTTAACTTAGATCTCTCAGCTTCATAATAAGAGGACATGGAGGATAGTAATGATAATAATGAATAAAGGGGAAATCCACCTTAAAATAATCAACCTTGGTGGCCCAGAGATTCTTTGTAAATCCCAGGACGGGTACATAACCTCCCTCGACACCCAAAGAAATTACTTCCCAAATTCGACCTTGAAACCTTTGGATTGGATGAAGACCATATTAAAAAGTTCATACTAGCTATAAGACTGATGAACGTACAACATGAGGACGTAGTGTGTAGGATTTCCCCCTATACCTTTGAGAATTAAACCTCGACTTGGTATTTTAACTTTCCTGTGGGTTCCATAACTAGTTGGATGAAGTTCCAAAATGATTTCTTAGATAAATTTGCAGAAGAATCCACCACATGAGATTTAATGGTTGAACTCTTCACTACCACCATGAGTTCAAAAGAGAAGGTCAAAGACTTCAAGCAATGGTTTACCATTATCCTGAAAAAATTTCAACCCGAAGCTAAACCTACTCATGAGTTGTAAATTTAAGTATATGCTAATGCTCTCCCTGCTTCCATTTCCATGTTTGTGAAGAGGGCTTCCAAACATACCCTAGCTGAAAATTTTGAGGAAGCCAAAACAATTGAATTCCAAATTAATGGATGCAAATAGGGCCAGGTCTCACTAGTTAACAAGGAAGTTCAACCTCCACCTAGGATAGGACTTTTGTTGACTAGACCATCGGGGAAACAAACAAAACAAGGTCCTGAAAAGAGAAGTGGGGACATAGAAGACCTACAACGGATGATAAAGAAACTATCGAATGAAATCATAGACATGAAAAGAAGTGTCGAGGAAGGAAACCAAGGTCAAAGGCCCTATAAACCTTTTTAAAAGAAACCCGCCTTTCAAAGCGATTGAACCTCCCCCAGCCAACTTAAACATCGACCTGGTTAATGTAGCATCCGTCTCTTTTTGTACATACCATCAAGAGAAAAATTCTGAAAGGGATTGTCCCCAATGTGTGCACGCTATGAATTTAATGGCCAATCAGTTCCTAGATGAAGTTTCTTTTACCGAATAATCAAGCGGATCAACGATGAACATCGTCGATCAGGAGGAAGTTGAGTCGTCGGAAGAAACAACCATGTTGTTATGGGATCCCGACTTGCTGATGCCTCTCGATGATGTATTTTAAGTTCAAGAACCACCTGCTGAGGTTTTGGTGGTGCAAACGTGAAGTAAGGGTCAACTGGTCTTAAATGACCTTATCATTGCCCAATATTTGAGAGGAAAACAAACAATCGATCACTCGAAATCATCTTGTGTCTCCCAAAGAAATCCGATAAACATACATACACAAGAGCCACCGAAGCTGGACTATAACATAGTAGAAGACTTAAATAAGTTGAAGGCTAATGTGTCGGTCATGGATATGCACAAAATTCCCCAGCAAAAGGATTTTTTGTTGTAGGCCTTAAAGTCAATAGAAGCCCCTATAACAAGCACTGATCTAGGTAAAGTCCCACCTCCCATAGATTTAAAGAACAAACCAAATGTAAACGCTTGCTCTTTGGACAAGAGAGGAAAGCCTTTTGTTCCACCTTTCCTTTTAACGTTTGAAGCCTTCAATAGAAACCTACATAATTGTTTAGTCGATTTGGGGGCATCCTCCAATGTCATGCCATTATCAATATACAATAAATTAAATGCAATTCCGCTCAAAAGTGATAAACACATTATACAACTAGACAAAACTGAGGTAAAATTTATTGGGGAACTTAAGGATGTCATGATCAGAATGTCTACCAACCCAAAACTTGTGCAGGTGATTGACATAATTATAGTAGATATCCCAGAAGCTTATGGACTACTACTTAGTCGAGATTGGTACGAGAAATTGAGTGGATACTTTAGCATGGACTGGGCTCACCTCTATTTTCCACTAAAGGGACATACCAACATGATTATGATTGATAGGGAAAGATATCTCAAACACACTATCACTGATTTAGAAGCCTTCAACGAACCATCGTCGATAGATTTCCCCGTCCCACGAAACTACTCCTGCGGTTTTGATTTCGACAATTTCTCTTCTCTCTCGTTTGATGTACCTCTCACTCAAAACTCCGAAATGAATTTTCAAGTGAATCTAGTGGCAATGACAGAAGAAAGCATCTTTTTTCAAGAATCTCTGTTGGAAACCGCAGATAAGGTATACGCAGATGAGAAAATAACTAGGCCTGAAGAAGTTGTTATAAATTTCTCTCACAAGTTTGGATGTTGTACTTTGATGTGTCTAAATCACAAGAAGGGTTAGGAGCAAGATGTATCCTCATTGACCTGAAAGGGAAGAAAAAATTCCTTTCATGCAGACTAGAATTTGAGTGCATCAATAACATTGCTCAGTATGAAGCTCTAGTTCAGGGACTGAAGAAATCCATAGAATTAAACATTAAAGAACTGAAATTTTTTGGGGACTTTGAAATTATCATTAGGAAAGTGAAGAATACTATCCATTACAATTCACCCCACTTGAGAAATTACAAACAAGAGGTGCATAGGATAATAGAAAATTTCGAGGCCTTCAATATTACTGTTATTCCCAGTACAAAGAATAGTCTTGTTAATTCCCTAGCCACTGCAACCTCGAGGTTATCCCCTTTATAATAATATGAGGCCTCTAGGTTCACTGTGTAACTAATATACAAACCATCAGTACCCAACAATATTTCTAATTGGAAGGTTTTTGAAGGAGATGAATAGATTGTAGATTTTCTAACCAATGAAGAGAATTTTAAAGATCTGCCTATTGATGATGAGGTATTCTAAGAGCAACCAACATAAGCCGATTTCCATGAACATAAGGGAATAACATATCACTCTAATAATAAGCCAAGGTTTCACACGATACCGAAAGGGGTAGCCAATTCAGAGAACCTTTTCGGCATGAGGGAAAGATTTAAAGGGTCAAAGAACACAAATACAGGGAGTTCATGTCCCATATACGAGACTATAAACCTAGAAACCCCGAAAAACCCTAAGAATGTAAATCTAGGTAAAACAATGTCTAAAGAAGACAAGAAATCTTATCTCAAACTTTTTAGAGAATATAAAGATGTCTTTGTGTGTTCCTACCAATAATTGAAAACTTATGACACTCGCATTATCCAACACACAATATCATTAAAATCTGGAGTAAAACCCTTCCAACAAAAGCTTAGGAAATATAGTCCATCTCTAGAACCCTTGATGTATCAATAGTTAAATAAATTACTAGATGATAAGATTATCTTTCAGGTTAGACACTCTGCCTGGGTAGCAAATTTGGTTCCTGTCAAGAAAAATTCTGGAGAGATCCGCGTGTGCGTAGATTTCAAAAACCTTAATAGAGCATAAAAAAAGGATAACTACCCATTCCCACCCATGGAATAGCTCTTGCAGACCATGTCGGGTTCTGAAATTTTCTCCCTTCTAGATTTTTTTCAGGTTATAACCAGGTTCTAGTTTCAGAGGAAGATTGATTGAAAACTACCTTCACAACAAAGTGGGAAATTTTTCTTATAAATGCATGCCCTTTGGGTTGATTAATGTAGGAGAAACCTTCGAAAGGGCCATGGACGTAGCCTTTTAGGGATTGATTAAAAAATGTGTAGTAGTATATTTGGACCAAGTGACTATGTATTCAAAGAATAGAGAAGACCACATCCAACATCTAACCCATATTTTTGAAAGGTGTGGGATATATGGAATATCTTTAAACCCTAAGAAAACGATCTTTGGTGTCGAGGAAGGGAAGATACTAGGTCATATTATATCTCAAACATGAATTCATATAGATCCATAATGAATAAAGGAAATAGCTCAGCTTCCCTTACCCCATAACAAAAGGGCTATGCAATCCTTCTTTGGGAAAATTAATTTTGTGAGAAAGTTCACGCCCAATTTCGTTGAAACTGTCAAACCCTTACAAAAAATGATTCGCAAGATTGCAAATTTTAAGTGGGACGAGGAGTGAAAATATGCTTTCAACAATATCAAGACTGCAATATCTCAAGCTCTGGTGCTGCAAAGTCCCGACTTTAGTAAATATTTTTCCTCTATACTTTCCCCTCCAACCAATCCTTAGCTACAGTATTGACCCAGAAGGATGATGATAACAATGAGACATCAATATCATTTATGAGCACTAATCTCCAAGGAGTCGAATTGAACTACCTTTCTATAGACAAATAGGATTATGCGACGTACAAATAAGTAAAACATTTCAGATCTTACATCCTAAAAAATCACACCAAAGTCATCGTGCCTCACCCTGAAGTACGATCCCTATTCACTCAACATGATATGGGGGATAGAAGGGGAAATTGGATTGCAATTGTCCAGGAATTTGATCTAGATATAAAACCTGTCAAATTATTAAAGGGACAAAGATTGTGTAAACTGGTTGCAGAAGCCCAAGAACGAATAAATGAAGACCCCAAGTGGGAGAATGAATTCACATTATGGTGTAGTAAAGATTTATACATTCCCCCAGGGAAAGAGTCTTGGTATGGAAAATTGATTTACCTCCTGCATCATGGGAATTTCCCATAAAACCTAAACCCTAAGGAAAGGAGAGCTCTCAGGATAAAATCTGCACAATATCGCCTCGTAAATTTAGTACTTTTTCGCATAAATTATGATGGAGTACTCTTGATATGTCTCGAATGTGAAGATGCAAAAAATATTTTGAGGGAGCTCCATGATGTTCATGCAGGTGGACACTTTGCAGGGAATACCACAACTCAAAAAATATTAAGAGCCGGTTATTACTGACCCACTCTATTTAGGGATTCTCATACATACTCTAGGAACTGTAAATCTTGTCAAATGAGCATTGGTATAGAAAAGAGAGCAGTTGTACCACTCCAACCAGTGACCATATCCAGACCATTCGATCAATGGCGGTTAAACGTCATAGGGGACATTACCTCGAGTTCTCCAAAACAACATAAGTACATACTGGCTACTACAAAATATTTTACGAAATGGGCAGAGGCCATCCCTCTGACTCACATGAATGAAAATGTTGTAATCCAATTCATAGAACAACAACTGATCACAAGTTTTGGGATGCCTTTTGTTCTCATTTTTGACAATGCTGCTTACTTTTCTTCTACTCTATTAACAAATTTCACTCTAGAAAAAGGAATCATAATAAGATACTCTGCAAACTACTATCCACAGGGGAATGGGGTGGCAGAATCAACTAATAAGAACCTAGTGAGGATATTGAAGAAAACAGTCCCAAAAAATCAGTGGAATTGGCATAGCTCGCTTCACAATGCCTTATGGGAAGATAGAGTAACACCCAAGGAAGCTATAAGAAACTCTCCATACTTTCTAATATACGGACAAGAAGACATTCTCCCAAATGGGCTATATCTTCAATCACTTTAAATTGCTCAGGGTTCAAGAGGACATCCCTCATCAGTTATTCAACAAAGAATTGATACCCTCCTCATGCTTGAAGAAGAAAGGGAGAAAGATAAATATAAGTTCGTCGCTCATCAACAGACAACTAAAATATGGTTTGACAAGCATAAGGCCAAAGAGAAGAATTTTGAAGTAGGAGACTTAGTCCTGAAAAGGGATAGAGAAAATGAGCCTAAGGGAAAACATTCAAAGTTTCAGAATATATGGCTCAAATCGTTCCAGGTATCCAAGAAAATTGGGACAGACACATATTGGTTGCAAAATATGGGGGGGAACTCGACGCCATCCCAGTGAATGGCCAAGCCCTAAAACAATATTTCTGTTAAACAAAAATGTGTTTTTTTCATGTTACATTCCGATTAGGATAAATGTGTAGGTTTAGGGTAGACTGATTGCAGTGTCCTTTTTATTCCTGTCTTTTCTTTTGCTTGGTATTTTCTTGTAATAAAGTTTTGTTTCGTAAAACATTGGTCAACCTTAATAAATATGGTGTAGAAAAATATGATCCTAACTTACGCTTACGTGCAACATAAGAAATGCTGGGGAGTTACAAATTTCTTCAAGGAGATCTATATATTGTATTTGCAAAAAAAATGACCTTGGTAAGTGATGAAGTGTTCACCTGGTGGTCTGGTAAATCCCAAAGGGAGAGATGGAAAGAGGGAAAGGATCACATGTACCTCTAGACATAGTTGGGAAGAATTTCACATTAACTATTGCATCTTGTAGATAGAAAACATCCTCCTATCCTACTCACTCATGGCATCTCTGCCAGAAATAAATCAATTATATTAAATGAGTGAAAAGTAGGAGAGAGTATGCAAATAACTCTGGTGGGGCTATGGATGCTCGTTGGAAGTGGAGCAAGGTCTATGATGTCAGGGCTATGGACACTCACTGGCAGTGGAGCAACACTGTAGCGAGTGAATAATGATAAATAAAATGGCCTCGAGCTAGTGAATCCCTTACCCAAATCTTGTCAAAAAGGGGTGTGGGTCATGGTCAAGAGGAACAAAGGTGGGATAAGGGATAAACTCCATAGGCGGACCCAGATTTACGAACCCGGGAAATTGTACACGTATGTATAGGAAATACTCTAATAAAAACAAAGTCAATTAGTTTCTCAACTAGCTTCTTCATGATATAAGCCCAAAGGAAGGAACATAGATTCTTCTTTCTACCAGAGAATCGCCATTTGTTGAGCGCTCAACACACCCTAAAAGCTTTTATGATTTTTTTTTCTCTTTTGGGTACCACTTGTTTTCTTTTGTTCTTATTTATGAATTGAGTTCGTTGTGGATGGATCGCTTATTTCTTTTTCATATCTCATCATCAATCAAGTTGGATTTATTTGAAACTGTCAAAGTGAAACCTTTTTTTCTAAAAATAACTTGGCATTTTAACTAAGAATATACAACTAAAATTGTGACCCACGCGCTTGTGATCAGCTTCGGCAGAATCCGAGAAAGAAAATGACCACATTGTAACAATAATCTATGATCGCCAATGTATCATTGACATCGGTAAAAATGGAGTAGATTTCCACTGGTTGTTCGCAAATAGGATTTAGGAAATGGTCGATTTCCCATCGACGTCGACGAATTATGAGAGGGTTAAAACATTGACATTTTCCATGAGGAACCCCCCATAGCCGATTACTGATGTGTTTGTTCGGGGTCGGTGAAATCTATTGGCACAGGGGCAGACCCAGGGTTCAACACTCCAACAAAACCCTAACTACTGGCCCTTTCAGCAACGCCTGCGAAGCAGATGAAGTCTCACCCAAGGTAGAGACAGGGGTGGTTGCAGGACTCAGATTTCTGCAACCTTAGCTGGGACACAGATATGTGATTGTAACACCTTAATAGAGCAATTAACAGTTATAGTTCATTAATATTCATTCTTAGCTTACAATGCAGCTAAACCCTAATAATAGATCAACGCAGTATTCACACAGATCCAATAGATTCAAGCACTCAGCATACCAACATAGATCATATCTAGCATCCATTTAGATTATTCAACACTAAGCTATCACATTAGATTCTTCTAGGCATATATCATTACACTAAGCATTTAACCATATAAAAAAGAGAACAACCATAAATCACTAAGAAACCACAACACAGGGTATACGTGGTTCACCCCCACAATGGGGCTACGTCCACCAACTCTTCTTATTTATTTATTTTTGTCAACATTCTATATGCATAGAGCCATGATATATTACTCCGCAGAGGACAGGTGATCTGCGCGTACTCCACTAGATCCTCCCCCAAGTCACAACACAAATCCTCTTCACAGTCACTTGCACTTAGCTCTGCAAGTTCTCAACATAGCATGCACAAAGCACTTACAAGTTGCACTTAGCACACTATATAGCCTCTCTTCGATCACATAGATTGAACTACTTCCTACATCGCCTAGCTTCCTATTTATACATTACAAAAAGGGCCTAAACATGGGTAAACCCATGGGACAACATCCCCATACCCGTTACATAAGCCCAAAACCCAAAAATCCCTAAGAAGGGGCCGATATCTTGCGATCTCCACTTCGACTTGTGATCCACCTTCGACAGCCTGTTGAAGTCCCAAAAGTAGGTCAAACATGACCAAGGATGCTCACAACTTGGTCAAGGGCCAATAGGCCCCCAACATTCACCTGTGACTCATCTCGAGTCACTCTGGTCTAGGTAGCTCTACTTCAAAAGCCTCGAGCTTGGCTCGAGCTGCTTTGACCTGTTGCTTCTCCATGACCTCCTTCTCGGCGAGCTCTTCGATTACTACTTTGTTGACATGTTCCTCTAAGCATTGTTCAACTGTAGTGACGACTTGCTTCAGTTCTGCTCCTCGACCTTCAATATTTGTGAATAGTTGGAAAGCCTCATCTTGTATTGGTTGGAGCCTCTGAGTCACTTCCATGAATTTGCTCTGAATGGTCTGTATCTGCTACTGAGCAGTGTGTTGTTCTTGGGATCGCTTCATCCTCTCAACGATTGACAAGGGATTCAACTGTGCCTATACTGTTTCTACTTGCTTCTTTGCTTCCTAGAGCTATGACTCCAGTGCCTTCAGTTCAGGATCCTCAGTGAGTTGCTCATAAGTCTGGGCACTGTGATCCCTTAGCTATTTACATTCCATGGCGAGGGCCTTGATTCTCTCAACTACACTTTGAGAAGTTGCTTCTCTTTGATCACGTACATCTGGTGGAGTGTTGGGGATTGTTCATAGATCTAAGTTTGATATTCTTTGTTGAAGCTGTTGGATATCTTCCGCGAGCTGGGCTACTTGATGTTCCACTTGGTCTTCTTCCTTTGGCTATAAGCCTATCGCAAAGAGAAGTGCTTTGTCGACTGCTTCTTTGACTCCAAGTTGCTCTACGAGAAACTACTATTTCAACTTCTGAATTTGTGCTTTATCCTCTTCAAACTTGGTTTGAAGGTCATCCTTCTCCTTTTGTGCAACCCGACATTGCACTTCCATTTATTCTTGGGCTTGTTTAAGGGCCATTGTGGTCTGGTCTTTCTCAGCTTGTGCTCGACGAAGGTGAGCTTCGGTCACATCAGCTAGTTTGCGAAGTTGGGCAGGCTCATCTCCTAAATCTAGTTCTTCTGATGGTGGGGGTGCAGTGGATACTGTTCGGATGGAATGGAGTGCTTGTTGTACCCATCTGAGTTCAACCTTAATCCTGTCATACATCTCCTCCTTCTTGGCTTCATGTTTCTGCAAGATGTCCTGCGAGGCATCTTCTACAACTACGATGATGAAGTTGAGGTCATCTACAGTGAGCATAGTCTACATCTTAGTCAAGGTGGCTCTGGATTTCTTTCGGAAAGTGGGTTTCATGGGGGAAATCTTCCTTTTATTCAAGGGATTAGCCTCATCAACAAAATCCCTAGGCGGTGTTACTTTGCCTTGCTTCTGCTGATATTCTTTTCCGTTGATCTCTTCTTGACCTGCTTCGTCATTACCCCCTCGGCCAAGTGATACTGAAGAAGTTTCTGCTGATGTGCTACTCAAGTTTTGGACCTCTTTGGTCTTGTTTCTTCTACTGGGTCCAGGGGTATCCTTTTCTTCATGAGTGGTCTCCGGGTTGCCGATTAGTTCAGGGTATGACATTTTTGTGGGGTCAGCGGGGCTGAGGATCTCTTATGACCAGTCCTTGGTTATCTCTTCGAAGTCCTCATCTGTGAGCTTGTAGTATGACTGGAGCTCTTCTTTATTCTCATCTACGCGCGCGGTGATATAAATGAAGTGTCGATCTCCACGAAAATTCATGAGGGGTCGAAACTGATGCAGGGTGTTTGGTGTGATGCGAGGGACAACTTCGATAGACCTCTTTAGTTGGAGATAATGTGTATGAAAGACCGCATTCGAGTGCCACTGTTTTCCCATATCACTCGAGTACCATAGCATGGTGAACTTCGCAGCGAGCGGCTCGAACGACTCAATGTCCAGGATGTTCGCACCTTCCGGCATCTCCCAAGTAGTAAATGCGATGAGGATCAGGAGCCAACTAAAGTGGAATTCATAGCCCCGATCATGAGCTTCACGGCAGTCTAATTACAACTAGTTGACCAAGTAATTCACCCAGTTCATCTGGAGTCCTTCTACATATCATGTACATTGAGTATTATTGTTTTCATCTTGTGATGTTTTGTTAAAATGAATAGTTTTAATTGTTTATTTATTATTGTAACAATAGAAAAATTTACCTATAGCTTATGTTTCCAAAGTGTCTGCAACACTTGTTGAAGAGGCTGCAGGTGTTCATCTAGTATCTTTATTTTAACCAATGTGTTTCCATATTAATTTATGTATCTCACAAATAGGTGAAATCATTTTTTCTACTTGTTGTTTCATAGTGTGCGCTTGATGCATAATGCAACTATTGTGTTTTACCGAAGTTTGTTGTAATATTGGTGCACCATTTGATCAAAACACTTATTTTTCTGATAGAGACTTAGAAATCATGTGCATTGTGTATTATTGTTTTCAACTTGTGATGTTTTGTTAAGATGGGTAGTTTTACTTCCTTGTTTATTTTTTTAACCCTAGACAAATTTACCTTTAACTTATGTTTGTAAAGTGTCTGCAATACTTTTTGAGCAAGGTGAAGGTGTTCAGCTAGTATCTTCCTTTTATAAAGTGGTCCGCAATATTAATTTAGTGTATTTCATAGAGAGGTGCAATTAGTTTTTGTGCTTGTTGTTTCATAGTGTGTACCTCATGCATAATGCAACCACTATGTTTTATTGAAGTTTGATGTGGTATTGGTGCAATGTTTAATCAAAACACTTCTCTTTCTTTTGTTAGAATAAATAATTTTAATTGCTTGTTTATTTGTAGTAAATAAGATGAGGATTATAAAATCTCAAAACCCTTGCATGGAAATGATTTTAATTTATACCCATAATTTTGATTAGATAGTTAGTTAAACTGGACAACAAATTGATTCAATTTTTTTTTAGCAGTAGACAAATTTACTTGTAACTTATGTTTGCGAAGTATTTGTAATACTTGTTGAACATTCTTTTACTTGTAACTTATGTTTGCAAAGTATCTATAATACTTGTTGAACATGTTGAAGGTGTTAATCTACTATGTTTCTTTTAACCAATAGTTTGCAATACTAATTTATGTGTTTCATAGATACATGCAACTAGTTTCTCTACTTGTTGTTTGATAGTGTGTGCCTAATGCATAATGAAGGTACTATGTTTTATTGGTGTTTTTTGTGGTGTCTTATTTAACCATTTTACTAGTCATCGTATACAAAATGCATGTCCCCATAGTTCTCTCTCATTTTCATTTATATTTGAATATGCAAAGAGATGGATTTTCGAAAGATATATATTAATGTCATGAATTCCTTGCAATTCATGCAAGAAATCAAGGATCCTAGCTCATATTGATATGATTCGAATGCCTCTGTATCTCCATTGTCTAAAAAAAACAAGAAATGATCTATTAATTCATTTCACAATTCAATGGAAGAGTAACGAAAGTGCAATAGGATGTGGAATGCATGAAATAAACAATGTCTAGGAGTATATGAAAATGAATCCAATTTAAAAATACAATTTCTATGTAGCACATGGTCAATATTTCTATGTACAATGCATTGTTCCTTATGTGTGGAGCCTTTTCTCCTCACCATATCTCCACACTCTGCACAACTATATCTTCCACACCTCCACACTCCGAACAAGTATATCCCCTGCAAAGAAAACACTTGTTCAATTGATACAGATTGGATAGTTATATTGATTATCATCTATATCGATCCTTTCAGAGTAGAAAGAATTGTAGGAATCAACTTGCAGGGCCATTTTAGTGGTAGGTCCCAATTTTGAAAATTGGGGTTGGGACCCATTTTGAGGCATTAAATGGATTTTTTTTGGGTTATCGTGTCTTGGACTTATACCTACCCCCTTGAATATGTTCTAGACTCTTATACCTTTCCAACGATGCAAATGTTTCATCAATTAGAGTTCTTATGCAAACGTTATGCCTCCCGCAAGTTGACCTATCATATTGACCACCATGGTATGAGAGGATGCCACGTCAACCCCAATTACTCGTGCATATGGGGCTCGACGCATATGAAATTTCAAGAATAGTATATAAGGCATAAAATCCTATCACAATTGAGTGCTGAAGAAGTAAAAAACCTACCTATGTTAAATACTAGGCCACTAGGAGGAGAAGGGGTTCCATTATTTTTCTTTGTATCTTGTTCCATAGATTAGAAAAACCTATGATAGTGGTTTTCTGTGAGCATAACAGAGGAGGAGAAATTATGTAGCAACCATATGGGCCACAGGTAAAAGGAAACTCCACAAAAATAGCCTCTTTCTTTGTACTTGCATCATTTCTAAACCACAAAAAAGAGAGTAAAGGAGCCTCGCCTTCTAGCTAGGTTTTCTCCTATATTTGGTTTCCCAATTCATATCTTGTGTTTATTTTTGGATGGTGTGTGTATTTATTTCTATTCTCTATATTTTTCCTTTGATCTATTTTATACATTTTTTTAAAGAAGAAAAACAGTAATCAAGAGTTTGGTGTCTAAAGGAAAATTAACCTTAATAGTAAATATTTCAGTTATTTATCAAGCCTCTTGTGACGAACTATTCAAATGGAATATCGATGATAGTTTACAGATCATATTGGTATCAAAGTAGGTTTTTCTCTTGGTTATTTATGAGAAGTTGCAGGATCTAGGAATTGGCTTAAAGAGAATTCGTAGAAACCCTATCCATGGCAGATGAGTATGTTCATAATAACCCTTGAGATCTAGCATAAGAGATATTTGAGTGCTTCAAAGTGCAAGTTGTCGATATTAGTCACAATATAAGCCTTTTCATGGAGGCTCTAGAAAGCAATATCGTACCATTCAGAGATGATGGAAGATCTAACTCAGATATTGGATTGGAGGGGAAATCGAGAGATCGATAAAAATCACGAAAGGAGTCATGGAAAGAATCTGAGAAAGAGTAGTTGAGTTAGAGTGTCATTAATTATTCATAGTCCCTATTTAATATGTAATTGAAGGTGGACATAAAACCATACCAAGGTGATATCGATGCATTAAAACTAAATCATTGGTTGCAACGACTATCTAATTTTATTTTAGTGTTCACCATATAGATGATGTTAAGAGCCAAATATCAATATAGCATAGAAAAACCTTAGAAAAAGTACTCAATGCCTTGAAAAAGAGATAATTTCAGATAATAAGCCTCTTCGAGGGGGAAACCTCCTTTTACCCCTCTTAAATGTTCAAGTACAAGATGATTCAAAATGAAAATGTCTCCTTGGTATATATAGGAGACTAGGAGGTAGAATTACAACTAATGGCCTAAAGCCGACATAAATAAAATAACATTAATAATATAATATGCCCCAATTAAGGGGTAATGAGCCAATATTAGGGCTTAACATGCCCCTCCCCTTGAGACAAGTGTTGTTCGCAACAGTTGAGTAACTCTGGATGCTTCTGTATAAAAGACTCATCTTCCCAAGTGGAATCTCCAGCCGGTAGTTTCCTCCATTTAATGAGATACTCTGAAATAGATCTATTCCTCAGCTGGTGAATTCTTGTGTCAATGATGGCTTCAGGCTCCAATATGATTTTTCCTTCCTCGTCAAGTTATGGAAATATAGTTTGAACTAGGATCTTATCGCTTATAACCTTCTTTAAGCATGAAACATGGAAAATTAAGTGTACTCGTGAAGATGCAGGCAACTCCAATTTGTATGCCATAGTACCAATCTTTTGCAACACCTTATAAGGGCCATAGTACTTTGGTGATAATTTATTATCCTTCTTGGCTTTCTTGAGGGACATTTGTTTGTATGGTTGTA
>ML781410.1:263671-283973 GCA_009831015.1 Picea engelmannii
CCTTTTACCCCACTTAAATGTTCAAGTACAAGATGACTCAAAATGAAAATGTCTCCTTGGTATATATAGGAGACTAGGAGGTATAATTACAACTAATGGCCTAAAACCGACATAAATAAAATAACATTACTAATATAATATGCTCCAATTAAGGGGTAATGAGCCAATATTAGGGCTTAACAGATGAAGGGTAGAAGATTTCATTTTCTACATTGAAGTTAGAGGGCCATTCCTTAACCTAGTGGAAAATCCACATGGAAACACTTAGGATATAGGGTGATCCACCAGTAACCAATTAGGAGGAATTCAAAACCATCATCAAGTCCCAATTCTACCCTATCGGGTATGTAAAGGACCAATGGATCTGGTGCCACTCTTTCAAGAAGAGGCAGGGGCATAGTGTATAGGAATACACCATTAAGTTCATAAAAGTGGCCATCATGTTGGGTATCTCTCTAAAGAACCCAAATGTACTCCTCAAGTATCTCATGATTTTACACAGTCATCTATGAAAGCAGGTGATGCTATTCAAGCTAAGGATAGTGGATGAGGTGTGTGTAGAGGCATAATACCTTGAAAACATAGGCCAAAAGAAAGGGTACCTAAGTGGTTCAAAGTAGAAAGAGCACCAGGAAGCTTGCAAGGAGGGGAAGAAGAAGTGGAAAGGGGGGAAATATAAGAAGATAACAACCACTGAACATCAAAGTAATGATCCTAGAAACCATTGCAATCATTGCAACATTGATGGCCACATCGAGGAAAAATGATGGTAACTACATCCAGAGATGAACTTGTTGAACGCTCAACACACCCTAAAATATTTTATGAATTTTTTTTTTCTGTTTTGGGTACCACTTGTTTTCTTTTGTTCTTCTTTCTGAATTGAGTCCATTATGGAGGGAACCTGTCAAAGTGAAACCTTTGTGTCTAAAAAGAACTTGGCATTTTAACTAAGAATCTGCAGCTAAAATTGTGACCCATGTTCTTATGATCGGCGTCAGAAAAATACGAGCAAGTAAACTGACCAAATAGTAACAATAATCACCAATCGTCGATGTATCATCAACATCGGTAAAAATGAAGTAGATTTGTGTTGTTTGTTCGCAAATAGGATTAAGGAAATGGATGATTTCGCATTTGCATCGGTGAATTATGAGAGGGATAAAACATTGACATGTGCCATGATGAACCTCCGATAGTCGATTACTGATGTGTTTGTTCAGGGTTAGTGAAATCTCAAATATTTAAATCATGGAAAATTTTCGCATTGATACATCGCCGATCACCGATCCCCGATTCATTTTCAACATCAACAAGTTTTTTGGGGGGTAATATGGGAACACTTGTTTAAACTTATTGTTGATCGCCTATCCTTGATACCTTTTCAGCATCGGCAAGGTAGGACATGTTTGTTAAAACACTTACCTAATAAAAATTCCTGATTCTGAATAACACGATTAAACGAAGACACCAATATCAAATGCCACATGTCTTTGCCGCGTAGACATTTAGTACGACCTAGTTTCATCCTGAGTCACCTTAGCTTTCCCCGTGTCCTAGTCTCACTTCCTAGTCATCATTTCCACATCAGTTCTATACGGCAAGATGGATCGATGTCAAAGTTTTTTTTTCCTAAATATATCAATGAACATTGTTTAAAGAAAAGCGTCGACTCCCAATCCACCCGTTAATTTAGAAAATGATGGGACATTTTCAACACACAATAAGATCAAATTCTCCCATTTAATAGGCTAATTAATGTTTCACTCAACATACGCTACTACCCCATGCACTAATTGGAAAATGAGAATTTGAAATCACCGATGAACCATATTATATCCCGTGTCTCCACTGCGAACCTACGACTACATTTAAATCTCAAGCATAATGCGGATTTGGCGACAGATTTTGTAAAACCGCACCTACACCCTAAATTGAAGAATTGATGCAACAAGGTAAGTGTTATCTTCATTTAAATCACTAAGACAACTTCGAACACCTACATTCTGCAAACAAGTTTCTCATTTCTAGAGCAGTCGAAGAAGCATTTCTCAAGAGTTTCATTTGATTCCCAGAATTTCAAAACCAGGTTAAGCTACCGTGAAGAAGAGGTATGTGTTAATTTTATCATTTCATTGGTTGCAATTTTATGTACCACCATTCTATCTACAAGATGGTTTCTAATGTTGTTCTCTCTACAGGAAAAAATGCCTCCAAGGAAGCCAACGAACAAACACTCTCCAAGGGCACCAAAATTAAAGGAAGCACAAATTGGCGAAGGATCTTCTTCCGGCATTGCGAGGCAGTTTGAATTTTCTCCCAGAGCGGAACCTCTCATCAAAACATCAACTAAGAAGGCATTCGCTCAACTCCCTACTTTTGGTGATACAGAAGAAACTACTAGATCAAATATGATGCTCCCATAATGGGGATATTTGTTTAACAAAATTAACCGGGAATATTACCCATATTTTATTCCCCACAACAACCCATATGTAAGGGTGCTCGATGACCAGGTTTTTCCGAATATCCGATGATTGTTCTTGCATATGGTAGCATGTTGAACTCCATTCTTTCCCTGCATTGAGACTCTGATTTTGATAATCGATCATACAGACATGCATAAGTGCTTAATCAATGATGAGAATGGCGATTGTGTTGAAGTTTTTCTCTTGACAGAGGTCCAAAAATATTACAAGATCAGGCACCCATAGGAGCGATTGAACACAAAATTCATGGTGAAGTTCTATGAATTCCATGACACCAACCGATTAATGGCCTCCTGGAGGAAGGAAGACAAGAAATTTACAAACTAGAGCAACAACTGGTACGTGACATCAAATTTGAGGGAGCCATATATCTACTTAATGTCTCTAATTTGACAATTATACAGGGAAAAAGATTGCTCTAAGCTCTCATATGCATGGATGCCCCTGACATACATTGTGGCTATTGTCGGGAGTAGTTTCAATTGGGGAGAAATCATCTCCAAGAAATTGAGCACCAGTATGTTGCAGGCTTAGTCACCAAAGGAGGGAGAAGCACCCGCTTTTCACATGGCCTCATATCTGCTAGACGTGATATGTGCAAGGAATGTCTTCATCGGCATGAATCTGAGATGGCATGCCATAGATCTTCCTGTACATGTCTACTTCAACATCCTATGGGGAAATAGGTACAAGAAGTCTTATTCTCTCATTTGTGATGAATTCATTGCTTAGATTTATTTCATTATATTCAAAAAAGAATTCCCAAGACTATTTGTAGCAACCAAGAAAATGATTTCAAAAGTAGGCCACTAGTACCTAGAAGAAACCACAACCTATATCAGGGTGTTTGAGGCCACCGACACACCACATTTACTACCCACTCACATCCCAGATCGGCTCGTCATAGGAGAAATCTGTTACCAAACCATCCTGCAGGGCTATAATGCCACTTTGGTTAAGGACACAAAACAAGCGTTCACACACAATGGTTTCCATGTAGGGTTTTGCATATTGAAGGAAACTGCACAAGATAAACAAGAGGGTTTGAGCGAGCTAGAATATAGATTTCCGATAGGACGATTTTGCAAACATGACCTTAAAGGCCTAGTTCTCCAGCATGCATCACAGGTCTCTTCTTGCTGGCCATACGCAATTGAAAAGTTTGAAGATGATATATTTATAGAATGTACTCAGGATTTGGAAGAAGTACTACGGAGAAAATATAACTCGAACATGACTACATTCAAATATATGAGTATGGATGATCAAGTCGAAGTGATAGAACAAACGACTCAAGAAGGTCTCAGGGTTAGAGAATAAAACAGAGCAACATAAGCCACAAAGGCACAAAGGAGGGGGATGTTGTTACTAGAAGGAGCCCAAAGAGTCATCGAGAAGATAGAGAATGATACTCAACTAGTATAAATGATGAGGATCACCCTGATTGAACCAATCACAATCCGAAAGGAGCTAAATGGCTTAGAGTCAATACAACTGGAGGAAACCACCGGTCTCGAAAATCCTAGAGTTCCAGCACCACAAGCCAGATCGTCGGTGACCATTCCAACCTAGTATGAGATTCCAAGAACACCAGGTGAAACAGGTGTGCCTAATACCCTGTTTGATCTAATAACCATCTATGACGATGAAGAGAGTTCAAAGTTCCAACTTATAACTCTGATACCGATTACATAGGAAAAAGAACCAGGGGGGACATATGCTCCAAGTCCTGATGCATCAATTCCAAACACTTTGTAGGGAGACCACAAGGCCGAAAGTATATTAGACACTGAACTTCTTGACCTATCGGGGACCTCAAAAGACATCTCCAGGGATGAACTAGGTTCATGTGGAAAAAAAGATGAATTGCAACAGCCAGAGATCGACACATCAATAGTTGATCAGTAAGTAAGTATTGATTCAGTCACTGTCCCTTCAATTTTGGTCGATACCTCACCATTCGATGAACATTAGATGAATTTCAAGCCATTGGTACATATGGAAGTTTCCTATGGAAAATAAGTACAAGAGCCGGTCCTAGAGAAAATACATACAGAAGGAAGCTTGGGAAACACTTTGACCTGGGGAGAACAACAAATCCCTGAGCCAGTTGATGAGGTCCCCTATATACATGTGATCTCTTATGACAATAAGAGGAAATAAATCATGAGGAGGACCACCAAAAGAAGAAGACTTATGATGGATAGCTCGATTCTCATCACCAGGGAAGAGAAACTGCTCAGCACAGAAAACACAAAGACATATGAGCTCATTGTCATAGGGATGGATATCATTGATGCCACACTGGATCGAGCAAAGAAATATGAAAAGGAACTAGACACCGTACAGAAGGAGCTCGACCATCTACACCATTTGGAAAAATATTACAAAGACTCAACACATGCCACAATTTTTCTGAAGAGTGAGTTCCAAGATGCATATGCAAAGTTCATGAGAAAAAGACATCTCTTCACTGCATGTGTAGATTATTATCAAGAAGATACCCTTATCGCACTGGAAACTTGTAAGGATGTGGATAGATGGTATGACAAGTCATACCAAGTTGTAGAATGAATTGATTACATCAATGTAGTGAAGAAGGGCCGAGACGTGAAGGATCATGGTATTCAAGTGATGATGAATAACAACATATCATGGATCAGGAAAGAAGCCAAAGAATGGGTAAGTATGGCCTAGGAACCTCAACGAGAGATAAAAAAGAGGTGGGCCAAGTGCAAAAGAAGCTGGGAAAATATCAATCGAGAGATGAAAGACATTGGCCTCCCAGAGTTCGACTCACCCAAAGACTTTGTCGACTTGCATGACATAGTCAAACGACATGTAGAACATGACTCAACATGGGGAGTGGAGATCACGTAGGTGGCTATCATGACACCAAGTCAAATACACAAGTTTATGGAACATATGATTAAGGCTCGTGCATTTCTGTAACGTTTAAGTGCCAAAGTCATCAAATATAGAGAGGGGGAAATAGAAGTGAAGGAAACCCTTTCAGCCCCGATCGACCAACACAAATTCCTGCATGCTAACACATGCGAGGATATCTTCGTCAAATGGTCAAAATATGAGAAGATTCCTCCACTCTAGTAGTACCACAAGATGATTTCCAGAGAACAAAGAGATCAAACACCACATGACAATCTTTGTTTTACTTAACAAAAACTTGTAGAAACTATTTTTAGTTAGTGATTCTTTATAAATAGGGGGATTGAACTTTTAGGAAGGGTCGATGGGTTTTGTGGAAAATACCCTCCTTTTCAGAATTGTAAAGAATTATTTATGAGCAACCTTAATTGAGAAGTTTTGTTTAGAACCAGAGACAAAATTTTGTTTTTCATCAAAGGCGTTATGTGATTAGATTGGAGAGGAAATACTTCCAACTTTCATTTCAGTAGTTGATGCTGCAACGAGTAAGAGTTTCTGAATCTATTGATAAACTATTTGTTTCAATATTTTAACAGTTATTTTATTCTTAATGATGAAAAGGAAATCATTGTGTTAATGCGTGATTGATGGTAGAGCTAAGGAAACTATTTTTCTTGCACTCATCTTATTGCATGCATATTTTCTTTCAATAATTGTATCTGAGTCACTGTTGAAATACCAACAAGTTAATGTATTATTACTAGACTTGTAATAGGTGTCAATATTGTTTTTTGCATGCTAGAGCACGAGGGTTATCCCAAACTCAACCTTATTTAGTAGTTAAGAATCCCTTCTATCGGTTGGTTTATACCATCATACCTTAGTTTATCAGACTCATCTAATAAAATAAAATACAAAAAGAGGAACTTTCATAGAAAGATATCATGTTAATCACTAAGTAAATCCCATCGATAAATTAGCTAGATCGAAAGATCTAGAGAACCATTCCATCCATCAAATGATGCATAGTATAATTGGTCCTCTAAGGCGGATTTGGTTCCTATTATTGAGTTAAATGGATCTTGGGCCCCTCAAAAGAACGAGTGCTAGAAGGAGGGTTTGATGAATGAATGGCTAACAACATTTCTGATAATATATTTTTCATAGCCTACAGATTCAAAACAAACCACATGCATGGCTAGTCATTCTCAAGACAAACCATATACATAGAGTACTCTTGAAATGAGTAACTCAGCCCAACATGATGATAACACCTATTCCCTGAAATACCTTATGCTCTTTCCCACGAGGAGTTTAACCAATTCAACAGAATCATAAGATCTTATGCTCGACAAATTGGATCGTTACCCTTAGCCCTGTTACTTCCTAATAGAAAACAAGTAAGAAGACCAGTTGTCGATACCCCTGACCAGGTTTTTGTTCACACAATAGAAGACTTGATATATTTTTTCCTTACTAAGATCGAACAACCCCTTAATCTAATCCCCGAAACACCAACTAGTAACTACTCTGAGCCTGACGATTTTGAATCTGACGAGGAAGGGTTTAACTTGGATCACTCAGCTTCAGAATCAGAGGAAATGGAGGATAATAACAATAATAATGAAGAAAGGGGAAATCCACCTAAAAATAATCAGCCTCGGTTTCCCATATATTCTTTGGAAATCCCAGGACGAGTACATAACCTCCCTCAACACCCAAAGAAATTACTTCCCAAATTCGACCCTGAAACCTTCGGATTGCCTGAAGACCATATTAAAAAGTTCATACTAGATATAAGACTGATAAACGTACAACATGAGGACGTAGTGTGTAGGACTTTCCCCTATACCTTTGAGAATTCAACCTTGAATTGGTATTTTAACTTTCCTATGGGGTCCATAACTAATAGGATGAAGTTCCAAAATGATTTCTTAGAAAATTTGCTAGAAGAAACCACCATAGGATATTTAATGGTTGAAATATTCACCGCCACCATGAGTTCAAAAGAGAAGGTCAAAGACTTCAATCAATTGTTTACCATTATCCTGAACAAATTTCAACCTGAAGCTAAACCTACTAAGGAGTTGCAAATTTAAGTATATGCTAATGCTCTCCTTGCTTCCATTTCCATGTTTGTGAAGAGGGCTTCCAAACATACCCTAGATGAAAATTTCGAGGAAGCCAAAATAATTGAATTCCAAATGAAGGGATGCAAATAGGGCTAGGTCTCACTAGTTAAGACGGAAGTTCAACCTCCACCTAGGAGAGGACTTTTGTTGACTAGACCACCGGGGAAAGAAACAAAACAAGGTCTCGAAAAGGGAAGTGGGGACATAGAATACCTACAATGGATGATAAGGAAACTGTCGAATGAATTCGCAGACATGTAAAGAGTTGTCGTGGAAGGAAACAAAGTTCAAAGTCCCTATAAACATTTTTTAAAAAGAAACCCACCTTTCAAAGCGATTGAACCTCCCCCAACCAACTTAAACATCGACCTGGGTAATGTAGCATCTGAATCTTTTTGTACGTACCATCAAGAGAAAAATTTCAAAAGTGACTATCCCCAATGTGTGCATGCTATGAATTTAATGGCCAATCGGTTCCTAGACGAAACTTCTCTTACTGAAAAATCAAGCGACTCAACGATGAACATCGTCGATCATGCAAAAGTTGAGCCACTGGAAGAAACAACCATGTTTTTATGGGATCCTGACTTGTTGATGCCTCTCGATGATGTATTTGAAGTTCAAGAATCACCCGGTGAGGTTTTGGTGGTGCAAACGCGAAGTAAGGGTCAATCGGTCTTAAATGACCTTATCATTTCCCAATCTTTGAGAGGAAAAAAAGTGCGATCACTCGAAAGAACCTTGTGTCTCCCAAATAAATCCGATTAATATACATACAAGAGAGTTACCCAAGATGGACTACAACATAGTACAATACTTAAAGAAGTTGAAGGCTAATGTGTCGGTCATGGATATGTGCAAAATTCCCTAGAAAAAGGATTTTCTGTTGTAGGCCTTAAGGTCAATATAAGACCCTATAACAAGCAACGATATAGGTTAAGTCCCACCTCCCATATATTTAAAGAACAAACCAAATGTAAATGCTTTCTCTTTGGACAAGAGAGGAAAGCGTTTTGTCCCACCTTTCCTTTTAACGTTTGAAGCCTTCAACATAAGCCTTCATAATTGTTTAGTCGATTCAGGGGCATCCTCCAATGTTATTCCATTATAAACACGTTCTAGGAAACTACTCCTGCGATTTCAACAATTTTGCTCCTCTCTCATCTTATGTAACTCTCACTCAAAACTACGAAATGACTTTTCAAGTGAATCTACTTGCAACGATAGAAGAAAACATATTTTGTCAGGAATCTATATTGGAAACTGCAGACAAGGTATACGTAGATGAGAAAATAACTAGGCTTGAAGAAGAGTGTTATAAATTTCTCTCACAAGTTTGGACGTTGTACTTAGATAGGTATAAATCACAAGAAGGGTTAGGAGTAGGATGTATCCCCATTGACCCAAAAGGGAAGAAAAATTTCCTGTCCTGCAGACTAGAATTTGAGTGCACCAATAACACTGCTGAGTATGAAGCTCTAGTTCACAGACTGAAGAAAGCCATAGCCTTAAACATTAAAGAACTACAATTTTTTGGGGACTTTAAAATGATCGTTAGGAAAGTGAAGAATACCATCCATTACAATTCACCCCACTTGAGAAATTACCAACAAGAGGTGCATAGGATAATAGAAACTTTTGAGGCCTTCAATATTATTGTTGTTTCCAGGACAAAGAATACTCTTGATAATTCCGTAGCCACTGCAACCTCGAGGTTATCCCATTTAGAATACTATGAAGCCTCCGAGTTCACTTTGGAACTACTCTACAAACCATCAGTGCCCAACAATATTTCTAATTGGAAGGTTTTTGAAGGAGAGGAACAGATTGTAGATTTTCTAACCAATCAAAAGAATTTAAAAGATCTGCCTATTGATGATGAGGTATTCCAAGAGCAACTGACAGAAATCGATTTCCACAAACAAAAGGGTGGAACATATCACTCTAATAAGAAACCAAGGTTTCACATGATACTGAAAGGGGTAGCCAATTTGGAGAAATTTTTCAGCATGAGGAAAAGATTTAAAGGGTTAAAGAACACAAATACACAGAGTTCATGTCCCATATACGAGACTATAAAGCTAGGAACCCCGGAAAACCCTCAGAATGTAAATTTAGGTAAAGCAATATCTAAAGAAGACATCAAAGCTTATCTCAAACTTTTTAGAGAATATCAAGATGTCTTTGCATGGTCCTACCAAGAATTGAAAACTTATGACACTTGCATTATCCAACACAAAATCCCGTTAAAATCTGGAGTAAAACCCTTCCAACAAAAGATTAGGAAATACCATCCATCTCTAGAACCCCTGATGTATCAAGAGTTAAAGAAATTACTAGATGCTAATATTATCTTTCATTTTAGACACTCTGCCTGGGTAGCAAATTTGGTTCCCATCAGAAAAAAGTCTAGGGAGATCCACCTGTGCGTATATTTCATAAACCTTAACAGAGCATCAAAAAAGGATAACTACCCATTCCCACCCATGGAATAGCTCTTGCAAACCATGTCAGGTTCTGAATTTTCTCCCTTATAGATGGTTTCTCAGGTTATAACCAGGTTGTAGTTTCAGAGGAAGACTGATTGAAAACTACCTTTAGAACCAAGTGGGGCAATTTTTATTATAAACGCATGCCCTTTGGGTTGATTAATGCAGGATAAAAATTCCAAAGGGCCAAGGACCTAGCTTTTCAGGGATTGATTAACAAATGTGTAGTATATATTTGGACGGTGTGACTATGTATTCAAAGAATAGAGAAGACCACACCCAACATCTAACCCAAATTTTCGAAAGGTGTAGGAAATATGGAATATATTTAGACCCTAAGAAAACTATCTTTGGTGTTGAGGAAGGGAAACTACTAGTTCATATTATATCTCAAGAAAAAATTCCTATAGATCTAGAATGAATAAAGGCAATATCTCATCTTCCCTTACCCAATAAAAAAGGGCTATGCAATCCTTCTTTGGGAAAATTAATTTAGTGAGAAAGTTCACCCCCAATTTTGCTGAAACTGTCAAACCCTTACAAAACATTATTCGCAAGGATGAAGAGTTTAAGTGCAATGAGGAGCGAAAATATGCTTTCAACAATATCAAGAATGCAATATCTCAAGCTCTGGTGCTGCAATGTCCCCACTTTAGTAAAGATTTTTTCCTCTATACTTTCACCTCCGACCAATCCTTAGCTACAGTATTGACCCAGAAGGATGATGATAACAATGAGGCATCAGTATCATTTATGAGCACTAATATCCAAGGAGCCAAATTGAACTACCTTTCTATAGACAAACATGCTTATGCGATGTACAAAGAAATAAAACATTTCATATCTTACATCCTAAAACATCACACCAAAGTCATCATACCTCATCCCACAGTAAAATCCCTATTCACTCAATAAGAGATGGGGGAGAGAAGGGGAAATATTATGGCAGTTGTTCAGGAATTTGATCTAGATATAAAATCTTCCAAATTGGTAAAGGGACAAGGATTGTGTAAACTGGCTGCAGAAGCCCTAGATAGAATAAATGAAGACCTTGGGTGGGAGAATGAATTAACATTATGTTTTAGTGAAGCTTTATACATTCCCCCAGGGAAAGAGTCTTGGTATGAAAATTGGTTTACCTCCTTCATCATGGGACTTTCCCATAAAACCTCAACCCTAAGGAAAGGAGATCTCTCAGGATAAATTTTTCTCAATATCACCTCATAAATTCAATACTTTTCCATGTAAATTATGATGGAGTACTCTTGAGATGTATGGAACATGAAGATGCATAAAAGGTTCTGAGGTAGCTCCATGATGGTCCTACAGGTGGACAATTTGCAGGGAATACCACAACTCACAAAATATTAAATGACAGTTATTATTTCCCTATTCTATTTAGGGATGCTCATATGTATGCTAGGAACTATAAATCTTGTCAAATGAGTGCTGGTAGAGAAACGAGAGCAGTTGTCCCACTCCAACCAGTGACCATATCTAGACCATTTGAGCAATAGGGGTTAGACATCATAGGGGATATTACCTCGAGTTCTTCAAAACAATATAAGTACATACTGACTTCTACAGACTATTTTATGAAATGGGTAGAGGCCATCCCTCTGACTCATGTGAATGAAAAGGTTGTAATCCAATTCATAGAAAAACAACTGATCACAAGGTTTGGGATGCCTTCCGTTCTCATTTTTGACAATGTTGCTTACTTTTATTCTACTCTATTAACAAAGTTCACTCTAGACAAAGGAATCATAATAAGATACTCTGCAAACTACTATTCACAGGGGAATGGGGTGGCAGAATCAACTAATAAGAACCTAATGAGGATCTTGAAGAAAACAATCCCATAAAATCATAGGAATTGGCATAGCTCGCTTCATAATGCCTTATTGGAAGATAGAGTAACACCCAAGGAAGCTATAGGAAAATATCCATACTTTCTGGTATATGGACAAGAAGCCATTCTCCCAAATGGGTTATATCTTCCATCACTTCAACTTGCTCAGGGTTCAAGAGGACATCCCTCATCAGTTATTCAACAAAGAATCGATACCCTCCTCATGCTTGAAGAAGAAAGGGAGAAAGATAAATATAAGTTCGTCTCTCATCAATAGGCAGCTAAAATATGGTTTGACAAGCACAAGGCCAAAGAGAACAATTTTGAAGTAGGAGACTTAGTCCTGAAATGGGATAGAGCAAACAAATCTAAGGGAAAACATTATAAGTTTCAGAATCTATGGCTCAGACCATTCTAGGTATCCGAGAAAATTGGGGTAGGCACTTATCGGTTGCAAAATATGAGGGGGGAACCCGACACCATCCCAGTGAATGACAAGCCCTAAAACACTATTTCAGTTAAAAAAAAATGTGTCTTTTTCATGTTACATTCCAATTAGGATAAATGTGTAGGTTTAGGGTAGACTGATTGCAGAGTCCTTTTTTATTTCTGTCTTTTATTTTGATTGGTATTTTATTGTAATAAATTTATGTTACGTAAAACATTGGTTGAACTTAATAAATATGGTGTAGCAAAATATGCTCCTAACTTACGCTTACATGCAACATAAGAAAAGTCGGGGAGTTACAAATTTATTCAAGGAGATCTATATCTTGTATTTGCAAAACAAATGACCTTGGTAAGTGATGAAGTGTCCACCTGGTGGTTTGGTAAATCCCAAAGGGAGAGATGGCAAGAGGGAAAGGATCACATGTACCTCTAGATAGAGATGGGAATAATTTCACATTAACTATTGCATCTTGCAGATAACAAACATCCTCCTCTCCTACTCACTCAGAGAATCTCTGCTAGAAATAAATCAATTATATTAAATGCGTGCAAAGTAGGAGAGGGTATGAATATAACTCTACCGGGGCTATAGAAACTTGCTGGAAGTGGAGCAAGGTCTATGACATCGGGGTGACTCCGTCAGGGCTATGGATGTTCTCTAGCAGTGGAGCAACACCGTAGCGAGTGAATAATGATAAATAAAATGGCCTCGAACCAGTGAATTCCTTACCCAACTCTTGTAAAAAAGGGGTGTGGCTCACAGTCAAGAGAAACAAAGGTGGGATAAGGGATAAACTCCATAGGCGGACCTAGATTTATGAAGATGGGAAATTGTACACGCATGGATATGAAATACTCTGATAAAAGAGAACCCAATTAGTTTCTCAACTAGATTCTGCACGAGCTAAGCCTGAACGAAGGAACAAAGATTCTTCTTTCGCCCAAAGAATTTCCATTTGTTGAGCGCTCAACACACCCTAAAATATTTTATGATTTTTTCCGTTTTGGGTACCACTTGTTTTGTTTTCTTCTTCTTTCTGAATTGAGTCCGCTATGGAGGGATCGCTAATTTTGTTTTCATGTCTCATCATCGATCAAGTTAGATTTATTTGAACCTGTCAAAGTGAAACCTTTGTGTCTAAAAGGAACTTGGCATTTTAGCTAAGAATCTACAGCTAAAATTGTGACCCACATGCTTTTGATCGGCGTTAGAAGAATTCGAGCAAGTAAAATGACCACATAGTAACAATAATCGTTGATCGCCAATGTATCATCGACATCAGTAAAAATGGAGTAGATTTGCGTTGGTTGTTCGCAAAGAGGATTCAGGAAATAGTTAATTTTCCATCGGCGTCAGTGAATTATGAGAGGGTTAAAACATTGACATGTTCCATGATGAACCTCCGATAGTCGATTACTGATGTGTTTGTTTGGGGTCGGTGAAATCTCAAAGATTTAAATCATGGAAAATTTTCGCGTTGACACATCATCGATCACCAATCTCGATGCATTTTCGGTATTGACAAGTTTTGAGGGGGGTAATCTGGGAACACTTGTTTAAACTTATCGTCGATCGTCGATCCTTGATACCTTTTCAGCATCGACAGGGTAGGAAATGTTTGTTAAAATGCTTATCTAATGAAAATCCCTGATGCTGAATAACACGATTAAACAAAGACGCCAATCTCAAACGCCACGTGTCTTTGCCACATTAGATCATGCTCCTGGATATTGGCAATCCAATGTGCAAGCTTCCCTGAAATATAAGTCTATGAGAGTAAAAAATTTATAGTAGGTAAATGGAATTTTACCAGCATGTGCTTAACTAAGATGAAGTGGCGAAACTTTTCAACAACTTTAACAAGAGAGAAAGCATGATTTTCAATATAAGAATATTTAAACTCATCACCTGACAAGCTTTGACTCATGTAAACCACTGGTTTTTCATTAACTTGGTCATCACATTGCATGAGGATAGTAGAAACCACTTCTTATGTGGAATTAGTATATATAATAAGTCCTTTCTCAAAATCCATCTTCGCCAAAATCGGTGCGGAACTAATTTCCTTCTTGATCCCCAAAAAATCATTTTTGATGTCATCCATACAAGAAAAGGAGCGATCTTACTTAAGAATATTGTGAATTGGCTTGACCATTACAACAAAATCAGGAATAAACCTACGGACAAAGTTGATAACACCCATAAAGGATTGAACATCCTTTTTGGAAGTAGGAGCAGGAAGATTTTGGATAACAATAATCATTTCGGTATCTATGCTTATTCCTGAATCAAAGACAATCTGCCCAAGGATATTGCTCTGGGTAACACCGAAAATAGACTTAGAAGGATTTAAAGAAATGATGAATTTCCTACATCGCATGAGAATCTTTCTAAGATAATCAAAATGATCTGATCAGTTTTTAGAATACACAGTTAATCATGAAGATAAATATGAATAATTTTACCGATCAAATAATCAAAAGTTATTTTCATAGCTCTTTGGAAAGTGTCACCTACATTAGATAATCCAAATGGCATATGTTCATAAGAGAACATGCCCCAACATGTAATAAAAGTGGTTTTATATTTATCTGTCCTTTTTACCTTGATCTGATTGTAACCAGAAAAAACCGTCAAGTAAGGACATCATTTGTGACCGTGCAACTTGCTACAAAATCATTTCCATGTTAGGGAGAGGAAAATGGTCTTTTATACTGGCTCTATTCAATGAGCGAAAAATCAACGCATAATCTAATATGGCCAGTTTCTTTCCGAATGGGAACTAGATTAGAAACCCACTCAGAATACTTAACAGGGAAATTATCCCAGCCTTCAAGAGCTTTTCCAACTCCTTTCGAATAGTTTCTTCCAGTGTAGGGTTAATGGGTCTTTGTTTTTTTCTAACCGGTTTTATGCCCTCCTTGATAAGAATGGCATGTTGTATAAGATAAGTATCAAAACCAAGAAGATCTTCATATGACGAAGCAAAAACATCTTGAAATTCACCAAGCAACTCAGTGAACTTCAATTTTTCTTCATCAAAACATTGGGAATGTATTTTAACATTATTTGGACACTCGGGTGTCCCAATGTTCAAGGAAATGGTTTCACCCACTTTCCTTTTTGAATTCTCTTCTTTATGTTTTTCTTTGTTTCCTACATCACTCGATGAAAATGAACTTTCTAAAGGAGTCAAACCCTTTGAAATTTTGTTATCTTCCATTGATATAATTTCCTTAGGCTTATAAGGTTCATTTTGAATTAAAGCACATATGCTCTCATCACTAGGGAAGACTTGCCATGACTCTACATTGTCAGGGATATGTGGACGATACAAATATTGAAAGGTGCAATCAGGGCTTTGTGGCAGAAGTTTCCGAGTAGGAGAGGCTGCAAAAACAACTAACTTGTCAACCATTCACTACTACACATTGAAAAAATTGCGACAACTACTTGTGACGAAAGTACTCTTTCGTCGCAAAATTCAAGAGAAAAAGTTCAATTTTTCAATTTTCATATAAATCGACCCCGTATTCGTCACTCTATCGATGGAAGCAAACTTTCTTTTGTTTTGCGACGATAATCAAGATGGTGGACTATTGTCTCAATTTCGTCAAACTAGTGTTTTCGTCGCAAGAGAAACGATCACTATTGACCGTTATACATTTTAACAAAGTCTAAATTGATATAGTCAAAGTTCTTCGCAAGAGAGACGATCATTGATTTGATCATTATAACCATTATTGTCTTCGACAAAGTGAACTAAATATAACAAATAAATAGGTACAAGAAAATAAATATTTAGGTCACGGTTGTCACAATTGTGACGACGATAACATAAATTGACCTATAAATATTTGATGATTTAAAGATGTTGCGACAATATTTCTATAACAAAGATGGTTCCGAAAGTGTATTTTTGTGCGGAAGAATGTCGCAGAATATAGTTAGAGGTGGGGAAAAAATTAAAGCGGGTGAAAAGGGTGATGGTAGATGTTATTGTCTTGAAAAAAATGTTGTCTCATACATCCCGTAACAATTTTAATAGAAACAACTACAAAACATTGTAGTAAATATGGGTACATTGATGGAGGATCGAATGAATATCATCCCATGGTAATTAGCTATATATTCATTATGTTTTTTTATTTTGTCAATTTTATATAAAACAATATATATGTATATATATTGTTTGAATGTTTTTTATAGTATACACTAATTTTGCATGATTGTTTGTAATTATAAAGTTAGATTTTCCCTCTAACTTTCCACAGAATATTGCACCAAGTATTAGTAGAAATGATGTTGTACAAGCTGAGGAACATCATGACCAAGCAAATGAGGATCTCATGGAAGAAGATGATGGGAAAAATCCAGTTAATGATCCCATGGAAGAAGATGATGGGAAAAATCCAGTTAATGATCCCATGGAAGAAGATGATGGGACAAATCAAATGATCCAAGATTTGTTTTCGCAGCCGGATGAGGATGGGGACAATGTTGGTATTTATGATGAACCTCTATTAGAAAAGGAGAATAAATGACTTTATGAAGGATCAAGAGAAAATCTTCTCTCCGCTACATTACTGCTAGTGAACGTAAAGGTTATGAATAATTTGTTGAACACTTGTATGACATAGATCCTAAGGTATGTAATATGTTTCATCTCATATTATAAATAAATGTTGATTTTTTTCTAATTTTTTTTTAGTGTTAATTAATGTGTAAAATAAGAATGCAATTTTTACAATTAATATTCTTACAATAACTAGTTATTTGTTATGTTGTAGATTGTTAGGTGAATTTTTGTTACCATCGTCAAATATTTTATCTCGCACATATCGAGGTTTGCATGCCATTATGAAAGACATCGGAATGGATTATCAAACTATAGATGCATTTCCTAATGACCATATTATATATTATGGACAACATGCTTTGAAAATAGAATGTCTGCAATGTCTTATTAGTAGATATCGAACCGATCAAGTAACAAAAAGGGTGTATCGAAAGGTTCTTCGTCATATTCCCATAATTCCACGTTTGCAACGATTGTTCAGGTGTGAAAGCATAGCATAATTTATGGATTACCATGAACATAATATAAGTGGAGATGGTGTTCTTCGATTGTCGGCTGATGGTTCTACATTTAGGGAAATTGAGGAAAAATGGGCAGATTTCAAAGATGAACCTCATAATGTTAGGCTTTCATTGGAAGTTGACGATGTTAATCCATTGGGACAACTAAGGTATATTTAATCAGTGTGGTCTATTTTTGTTATCAACAATAACATTCCTCCTTGGATGTCGATAAAGATGGAGCACATAATGTTGAAAATGATTGTTCCATGTATTTCTTTACATTAATTTTTTGAATATAACATTTTCATTTGTTTCAATTTTTGCATAATATCTTTTGTTTATTTATTTACTTACATATATATTACATCATTCATTCCTATAGTAATTATGTGTAATTTAAAACAATTAGGTAAGTACCAGGTTAAAGATATGAATGTATATATCGAGCCTCTTATCAACGAGCTACTAAAGTTATGGGCTGTCATCACAATGTATGACATATGTAAACCAATCGGGGAGAAGAAATTTAAATTCTATGGACTACTCTTATGGGCAATTCATGATGCCCCTAGACTAACTCATTTTTGTGGTATGTAGCATTATAATATCACTCTTTAATACTATATAATTTTTTAATGTTATAATCATGGTGCATGTTTAATTTTTAAATAATCTCATCGTATAATTGACATTAATCCATTTGTTACAGGTCTTCAAACAAAGGGTAAATTTGCATGTCTAGTTTGTGGCCCTAAGGTGAAGTATCGTCATTCAATTTTTTTAGGAAAGATGGTGTTTGATGAGTATAGGCACCTTCTTCCTAAGAACCATAGGTATCGTACTACTGAAAAACATATTTTCAATGGGAAAGAAGAGACTAGTTTAAAACCACGAAGAATGACACCTCGCCTATGGAGGTTGGAATATAATAGAAATCGTCAAGGTACTAAATTTCATAAGGTATCGTAGATCATGTAATGTTTTGAATGTTTATTTTAATCATTGAATTTATTTTACCATATTTGATAATTATTTTTGTGATTAATTATATGCTTCATGAAGGCTGCAATCATCATGAAGGTATTAATAATGGGCTTCCACGAGGAATGAAATGTTATCCCGCTCAATTAATGAGGTTGACCTACTATGAGGAGCTAAAAGTAACTCATTTGTTTGATACAATGCATATCGGGAAGAATGTGACTAAAACGTTATGGCGAATCATAGATGGTAGGAGGGACAAAGAAAAAATTGTCAAAATTTGTACCGACATTCAAGAAGCCAATCATGCAATGCGAAGTGTGATACGATATTCAAATAGATCATATGGAATACTAGACCAAAATAGCCTTCCATGGTTATTAACAGAGAAACAAAGCAATGATGTAAAAGAGGTCATTCAAAGAATTAAATTTCTCTCAGGGTTTTCTTCAAACATAAAAAATATCTTAATGAAGAAAGATGAATTTGGTGGGGTAAAAACACATGATTGTCATGCCTTCATTAAGGTAATAATTTTGGTATACATATTTATATATATTGGCCTTATACACTTTTGTTTTTTTGTTTTTTCTTGTCTACTTTGGTCGAAACAAATAAGGATTCATTTTTTTGTTATAGTATGTTCTACTGCTATCTCTCCCAAACGACTTTGACAACAACGTCAAACAATTTATATATGATCTTGGAAAATGGATGAGGTAAGTAGTTGTGATTTATATGAAAAATGTCCTAATTTCAAATTATTGTTGTACTTAATGACACACGTTTTACTTGTAATGTAATATATTATATTATGTTATGTTGAAACATGCTATTTTCTTTTGTCATGATCTCATGTAGAGGGTTGTCATTGAAAGAAATCCATGAAGATGATATAAAGTATTGGAAGAGAGAAATTCCTCATCTAATGTGTGAAATGAAAAAGTATATACCTCTAACATTTTTCAATGCACAAGAACACTACCTCATACACCAAGTTGAGGAGATTGAAATTTGTGGACCTGTTTTCACAAGGTCAATGTGGATGGTGGAGAGGCACTTGAACGCATTGAAGGCATTGGTTAGACAAAGAGTACATCCTGAGGGTTCTATGGTATATCAATCCATCATGTATATTAGTCAGTATCTGTTAAGAACCAAACATCAATATAGCATAGAAAAACCTCGGGAAAAGTACTCAACGCCTTGAAAAAGAGATAATTTCAGATAATAAGCCTCTCCGAGGGGTTAACCTCCTTTTACCCCACTTAAATGTTCAAGTACAAGATGATTCAAAATGAAAATGTCTCCTTGGTATATATAGGAGACTAGGAGGTATAATTACAACTAATGGCCTAAATCCGACATAAATAAAATAACATTACTAATCTAATATGACCCAATTAAGGGGTAATAAATAACATTACTAATCTAATATGCCCCAATTAAGGGGTAATGGGACAATATTAGGGCTTAACATTCCCCTCCCCTTGAGACAAGTGTTGTCCGCAACGCTTGAGTAACTCTGGATGCTTCTGTATATAAGACTCATCTTCCCAAGTGGAATCTTCAGCCGGTAGTTTCCTGCATTTAATGAGATACTCTGAAATGGATCTATTCCTCAGTTGGAAAATTCTTGTGTCAGTGATGGCTTCAGGCTCCAATATGATTTTTCCTTCCTCTTCAAGTTCTGACAATATAGTTTGAACTGGGATCTTGTCCCCTATAACCTTCTTTAAGCATGAAACATGGAAAACTGGGTGTACTAGTGAAGATGCAAGCAACTCCAATTTGTAAGCCATAGTACCAATCTTTTGCAACACCTTATAAGGGCCATAGTACTTTGGTGATAATTTATTATCCTTCTTGGCTTGCTTGAGGGACATCTTCTTGTATGGTTGTAGTCTTAAAAATACCCAATCCCCTACTTCAAAACTTCT
>ML781410.1:288892-301037 GCA_009831015.1 Picea engelmannii
ATAATTTCAGATAATAAGCCTCTTCGAGGGGGAAACCTCCTTTTACCCCACTTAAATGTTCAAGTACAAGATGATTCAAAATGAAAATTTCTCCTTGGTATATATAGGAGACTAGGAGGTATAATTACAACTAATGGCCTAAAACCGACATAAATAAAATAACATTACTAATCTAATATACCCTAATTAAAAGGTAATAAATAACATTACTAATCTAATATGCCCCAATTAAGGGGTAATGAGCCAATATTAGGGCTTAACAGTATCTTCCTAAATTAGCAGCGCCAACTATGCATGCAGTGGATCACATTTGGGATGTGAACTCCATCAAAAACTTTGAAGATTAGGAGCATATGTTGGGGCAAGGTAGAATAAAAAAAATGAGAGGTAATATATTAATAATTGTGAAAATTTATATTAATAATACATATAATGTTTCGTTTTTTGTGTATATGATCATACTCATTAACATATTAATATAATTTATTTCATAAATTATAAATATTTATAATTACCTGCATATTGGATGTTATAACTAATATTTAATATTGGTGAATTATGTTTTTTTGATTCAGTTGCTCAAGAGTGGGATGCACTACATTTATACATTGCAAATAATCTTTACTAAATGAATGTATGGATTGAAAGATGTAAACAACATAATGGAGGTAGGTTATCATGGAAACGACTGTCTGATTTGGTTAGAGAAGCTCGTCGTAATGGAGATGACAATGTTATGCAAAGGGAAATTGATTTATCATATGGTTTGAAAGATGGATAGGTAAGAAAATTCACCCATGTTATTCACTTATTTTATATTATATTAATGTGACTACATGTGTACTGTATCTTTCATATACTTTAGAAGTTATATAAATATATGTTAATTTATTAATTGATAGTGCATCTTTTACATATCTGACATATTGCAGTTGAAACACCACAAGGCTATGTTGTGCAATGGTCATAAATTTCGCATCAAAAAATTGGATGAAACCAGGAAAACTTCTGATAGCGGGATAACTACAGTATTCCAGGTCACCAATGTTTCCTCTAGGAGTGACAGACATCCCCGAGAATATGAAAATAGATACTCTGGGTATTTAAACGATATAATTGAGTGTGACTTTAATTCCTTCAGATTAGTTATGTTCAATGTCAAATGGTATAGGTTACGAATGCATGAACGCGATGAGGAAAGAACTGTTATTCAACATGCCAACGAACTTCCAATGATTAAAACAACAGTGTTTGAAAGAGGACATGATCGCTATGTTTTTCCAAGCCAATGTGAACAGGTATTTTACTCAAATGTTCCAGGTGAAAGGGATTGGTCATTTGTTGTTATATATGATCCAAGAGGAAGGCCAATTAAGTATACTCATTTACAGGAAGAAGATGATATTGAAGATCAAGAAGATTATTCGACAGATCAGACAGATCCAAAAGATCATGGAGGGTCGAAAGATGAAGAAGACGAAGAAGATCATGATCCAGACATAGGAAACAATATTTCAATTCTCGATGATGATGTCGATGAAAATATGCTCGAAAATGACATTGATGACGATGATGATATCATCAATCCTTTCAACATCGTTTCTGAATCGAATGATGATACAAATGTCGAGTTCGATGAAGAAGATCAAGATATAGAATAAGGATGATTACACAAATGTTGAGGTTGGATTATGTACGTGACTATATAATATTTTAATTTGTATGAATTATTCTCTTAAAATAATTTACTTATAATGTCATGGGTTAATTACATGTTTTTAAGTTTTATGCGACGTTTTTATATCCTATGTTACATGTTGTTTAATTATTATTTGAAACTTGAAAATAGTTGTCAATATGCTAAAGTACGTGGTACACTAAAAATATCATTTAGAAACACATAATTTCATGTACCTTAATAAATTTTAGTTTTTGTAGTTTCTATGCATGAATCTTAATAGGACGTTGCTTTAGATTATTTTCTATTTTATAGATTGGGTTTTGGGGATCAATTGAGAGTGATGTGAGGGGGAGGGGAGGGGCCATATGAGCTTTGACCTTCATGTGGTTGTCCTTGTTCAGTGGAGGATAAATTATTCTCGAAACCAAGATAATCTCTTTCATTTTTATACCATCATGATCGTATAGGATTTCATCAATATTATTGTCACAGTATTGCATACATCAACGAAGTTTCAATGAATGTGTTTGTCATTTCTATAGATTTTTTTTTTGAAACCCTAATTTTCTTTCAAATTACACAATTTGGTTGATGCAAGTTTTAAGCTTGCATTAGTCTTTCTTCATTTTTCTTTTAGGTTCTACATTATTGTATATACAATGTATCCATGTCATAGTTGTACTGATGAAAAGTCCCTCTTTTTCGCTGATTTCTTAATCAATGCCATAAAAATACACCCTTGTAGTACTAGATGTTGGGACGTGTGTAATGTCGAACGAATTTTACAAGGAACAAGGAACGGAAATTGTACGAGGACTAGACACCGACAATAGTGACCTGTGAATGGGGTCAACATTGAAATGTTTTCAAACAGTTTCTGTATGCACTAAAATTTGTCATGGATAGACTATTCACATGCCTTAATGATATGGGAGGGTTTCTGGACTCAAATTTGAATTAAACACCCATTTTCTTCCATCATCAATTCATCATGTAAAACATAAACCTTAATTTTCTTTAAAAGTACACAATTTGGTTGACGCAAGTTTTAAGTTTTCGTCAGTCTTTCTTCATTTTTCTTTCAGGTTCTACATTAATGTATATACAATGTATCTGTGTCATATTTGTGATGAAAAATCCCTCTTTTTTGTTGATTTCTTAATCAACACCATAAAAATACTAGAGGCAGGCAACAATGACATGTGTATGGGGCCAACGTTGAATGTTTTTCAAACTGTATCTGTATTCATTGCAATTTGACCTGGATATACTATTCACATGCCTTAATGATATGGGAGAGTTTTCTGGACTCAAATTTCACTCACACACTCACTTTCTTCCATTATCATATCATCATGCAACCATAAACCCTATTTTTCATATGTTCTAGTAGATATGTTAATGATTTCAAATTTCATATTTGTATTTGACTCAAGGTCCAACTAGCTTGCAAAGTATCAAATTTTAATTTCAATTTGATAAGCCAAATATGAAATGAATCTAAGCATCATTTGATATCATCGCAACAAAGATGAATGCAAATAATCTTTGTTAGTAGAGTTCATGTTCCTCTTACTTGGACTACATATAGACTTCAACTCCGCTTCAAACTTATTGCCATATGTGCAATGGAAAATCAACAAGGATTTATATCCTAGATTCTAATCAAGAGAGTCAATCCAAAAAACAAGGGTTTCTACAAAAGGAACTAGTCATAAAAATCCAAGGCTAAATTCTCAAGATAATTCTCTAGCATAAGCATACTAGAATGGTTGGTTTCCTTTCTCCAACATTTGAACCCAATTTATAGTATTACAAGTTGGTTAAGTTTTTTGGCAATAACAATTAGGGTTGTGCAGTTGCACGGATCTCGTAAACCCCGCTTAGGAGTGCATAATTAATGCTCATTTTTTACTTTTTACAATTTTTGGAAGACACCATGCCTTTCTTAAAGGAAAGACATGGGTACCAGAGCATTTCTCAAAGGAAGAATGTCGGTATGAGGAAAAAAAACAATTTAACATATGTTTCCGGTAGATCAAAGATATTCAATGGCTAATATCTTGGGCAACAAGGAATCCATGGTCACTGGTAACCAAATAATGTTATAACATGAGGTTCTTTCAACTTCAAAACACATGTCCTTTAAGGAGCATATTTAATGGTTTAATGGTTATTGGCCTCCTTCATCTCCGTTGTGCCAATGGATCCACTCAACATGGAAAAAGAACTATGAGATTCCTCTCTTCTCCAAAGGTGTTTTTTTAATTCATATTTTCGATCATGCTGCTTATAAGTAAGTTTTAGAGTCGGGTCCTTAGTTTTGGGGAAGAGTGGGGCTTTTTATATCTCCTTGATTTCCAAATTTTGATCCTAACTCTATGTCAATTACTAGAATGACACTTTGGGTACAACTACCAAAATTTCCATTTCATTCTTGGTATATGTATAAGCAATTTTGGATATTTATAACGAGATTGTGTACATACACGACATTTACATGATATTTATCCCCATGCATGAGCTCATCCTTCAAGGGAAAAAGGGACCAAATCCAAATAAAAAAAATTGGAATTTTCCTAAGCAACCAATGTGAGATGATGAAGTTTCTCTTGCTAAGGAAAATCAACAACCATTGACTTAAAAAAAAATTGATATAGTCTTCATAGAAGATTTTATTGGGGAACCTTGTCCTCCCTTGAAGGATGGAGTAGAGGCCATTGATATTGGGTTTTCCTTCTCAAATATGAAAATTGTACTTGATTCCCCTCTAGGGGGGATGAAGTGACTTCATGAAACTAACATATCTGATTCTGATAAGGATATGACATCAAAGTGGTCACCGTGATAAGGTTTTTTTCTTCATATATCTATATCAATTATACTTTTAAAAAAATTATATATGTTTCATGTCCTTGAATCTATGAGGATTTACTCCCTCTCTTTTCAAAACATATAAGCATATTTCCAATTAGAAAATCATGATAGAAGGTCATCATCAAGATGACAAACCAATTATTAAATAAAATAATTTTAATTAGTATGTAAACCTTCCTTAAATGATGCACAATAGTGACCTGTGAATGGGGCCAATGTGATTTTTTTTCAAAATGTTTTTGTATGCACCAAAATTTGACATGGAAAGACTTTTTGCATGCCTTGAAGATATGGGAGGGTTTCTAGACTCAAATATCACTCACACACACACTCTATATATCAACCCATCTCATCCTCATTTCGTTTTAATTTTCTCGGTTGAATTTTAAAGGAAACAACTATTAAAATACATTGTACTATGGTTAGAGCACATGATGGGAAACAATGACCTGTGAATGGGGCCAACATTGAATTTTTTTTCAAAATGTTTCTGTATGCACCAAAATTTGACATGGATAGACTTTTTTTTATGCCTTGACGATATGGGAGGGTTTCAAGACTCAAATATCACTTACACACCCACTCTTTATATTCATTGTCTATGTCGTTCAGAACCAAAATCATGCCAATTAGGCCCATGATTTTGGTCATGCTGAGAAGAAGGAAATAGATGAGATTTCGTATTTAAATAATGATTTTGTATTAATACTCTTTATAGAGAAAAATAGTACTTAGATGAGAGAAAAAATCAAAGACAAGAAATAACTAATATTGAAGCTTCTGCGGTTAATCAAGTAATTCTTTATCGACGTTATTGCATTCCCTTACAGTAATAGATGTGAGGATGTGAATCTCGATCATATTTTAAAGGAAACAACTAAAATAATAATTTCACTTGGAATGGTGATTTTGCAACTAGGAAAAGGTAGCATGCATCATCCAATCTAGTTTTCCAGTAGAAAGTTGTCAGATTATGAAAGGAACTATACAACTAGGGAGCATGAAGGACTGGTGATGGAGTACACCTTGTAGAAGTTCAAACATTACTTACTCACATAAGGCACAAACTTCTTGAATGACACCATCTATGCACTGGATTAGGAATTTATGATCCATCATCAAAAGAGAACATCACATAATCCACATGCCAATAATATAGTAGAATGGACATTCAACAAGATACTTGAGCATGCATTTACCAAGTTGTGCAATGTACAACATGATGATTGGGACCAATGGGTCCAACATTATTGTGGGAATATAATAGAATTTGAAAGAGATTGACCAAACATACTCCATTCAGATTAGTCTATGGGAAGGAAGTGGTGATGTTGTTAGAGTTTGTGGTACCAAGATTCTAGATTGTAGTTGTGACACATTTGTCGGATGACCATTCACTGCAATGGTGGTTGGATGAGCTATTAGAATTAGAAGAGGACAACTTGATTGCAATATGCATCCATGTGGTTGAGAAACAATGACATAAGGCATGTCATGATCACAACATTTGATGCAAGATTATACAACCAAGATTGTTGGTATTAATCTATGACAACAAGTTCCTGAAGCACCATGATAAGATTTGTATGCGTTGGTTAGGACCCTGTAGGGTCTCAAAATAAGTCCCTATTCTCACTCCATTAATTCACTAAAATGTTCACAATTACTTCCATTTCACCTTCATATCACCTTCATTCCACCTCCACATCATTACATTTACCTCATTTGGGTTATAACTATGCTTTTCCAAAGTTTACCAATTCTTAACATTTTTAAGTGGATTTGTGGTTAAACTTTAGAAAATAATATGGTTATACTTATACCTAACAATAAGAATGAGTTTGTTAACATGTGTAGGTACAAAAGAAGCTTCCTAGGCACCTTTATGTGGCACTCTATGTTCAAATTCGAATTTGAGGAGATCATGGAGGAGATTATTGAGAAGATCATGGAGGATATCATGAAGGAGATCATGGACCTCATGGAGAATATCATGGAGGATAGGGTTATGTGTCTAGATGGTTGAGAGATGTATGGAAGTAAAGAGAGATTAGTGGATCACATTTATGAGTTTGTTATCATAGCTCTTGTATAAATAGGAGTGTTACCTAATTCATTTGTAAGCTTGTAATCTTAGAGTTGGTTTGTAATGGACATTTTGAAATAAAGAATCATACTTCAATTTTGCTTCTACATCTGAGTCTCCTTTGAAGTGGTGTGCTTGTGGAGTTATGGAGGGCCCCCATGGCCTCACTTGCATGATGATTTTATTATTTTAGGTATATCTTAATTTATGATTTTGTTTGATTTCAGTTTTTAAAGTCTTGTTAAATGCTCTAATACTGGAAGGATCTTATTTGAAAGTGTTTTTGTAAGAGAACCATAAGATCTCAGACAATTATTAGATTTAGGTTTGTTTTGTTTCAACTCTTAAGTTTTGTTAAATTTTCTAATATTGGAAGAGTCTTATTTGAAAGTGTTCCTGTAAGAGAACCGTAAGACCTCATACAATTATTAGATTTAGATTTGTTTCATTTCATCTTTCAAGGTTTTTATTAGATGTTCTAATATTGGAGGATATCCTAAAATTCAAGTGTTCTTGTAAGAGAACCTTAAGATCTCGATGAATGTTAGATCTAGGTTTGTTTAGTTGTTGGAAGAGATCTTGTTGAATATGTTCTTGTAAAAGAACCAAAGATCTCGGACAAATTAGAAATCTTTCTAGACCTATAGGTGGCACTTCTAAGTTTACCTTCCCGGGTTGACATTAAATGAACTCTAATTGACATCATCAATTAGAACTAAACATTTTGGCGCCGTTGCCAGGGAAGTGCAACTACAAGGATTGAGTAATTATTTTCTGCATTTATTTTTATGGACTAACTTGTGAACCCTGGTGACAATAGGATCTTCATAAAGGAGTTCAAGTTTGGAGTGTTTTATTTTCGCACATAGTTAATTTAAATTCAGTGTTTGTTTTAAACCCCCCATTTCTCACTAATCCATCTACGGATGAGGAATTTAAACATGATAAACAGGTACTTCTTGGAAAGCGAGGATAATATCGATGACTGGTTTCAAAAGAACCTTGCGTTAACTCCAAGAATAAGACAGGTTACTCACATCGTTGCAAATAATCAGGTAATAATTTTGAATCTTGATGTGAGCATTTTCAAATTCTTAGTTCGTAGATGGCTTCACTGGAAGCATTATTTTACTTAGGAAATAAAAAAATCTTTCAAACAAGTTAGATAGAATAGATTAGGACAATAAAACGAGCTCGTTATTGTTATAAGTGTTAGTCGTTAGAAGTTTTTAGTCTTATTTTCAAAAAATAAATCATCATGAATAAATTCAGTGGCACAGTATAGACAATGCGAATTTTTGTCGCAAATCTTGATTGTGTTTATATCCATTCACGCTAACCTGTATAAATAAAAACAAATCAACATATTACTATGCTCTCTTCCTGTGCTTCGTGCGATCAAGAAGATCATAAAATCTATTGATTTAAAAAACACTTTTGCTGGAAAATTGATCTGCATGAAATTGGTTTAGTAGAGCATAAAACAAGATCCCTTAAATTGCAATCTGCTAAGTATCGCTTGACCCAAAATGGCTTGCGCTGGATGAGATCGGATGGAGTCATTCTCTATTGCGTGAACAATTATGAAGTCGATAAGATTTTTAAGGAATTTCATTATGGGATTTTGTGGTGAAAGTTCCCACCGGCCAATGACCTTGTGATGTGCGAAATCTATATGAGAAGGATCCGACACATTTTCCATCAATATATCATAACCATAGAACAAATCTCTTTGGATTGTGACTGTTGAGAAGCGCGGATTTTCGTGGATCATTGATAATTTGACTACTCAGTTTTTGTTGTTGCGTTTTTGACCAAGCCGGCTCCATTTCACAACAGACTTGATACTCAGACTCAATACCTTCCATCACAACAACATATAAACTACACACATTTTACTGAGCCTCAGATTCGGTTGCAGAATTGATTTATGTCTCACTCTTGGAGTTCAGATCCGAAAACACTGAAGTCTACACCAAGCCTCACAGATCCGAAAACAAGTTTCTACAGATGACTGTCCACTATTATGAGCCTTCCACAGGTTAATTCATCACAGGTTTGAGCTCCTTTTTCGCTGATTCAGATCTAGCTTCAAATTAAGATCTCACCATCGACTCTCCATGGATTGGCCTGCGTTCAGGAGAATGTTTCCTTCATAAACGAAAGTCCTCAAAACACCTTCATTCCAGATCGATTTAGCAATTACAAATAACAATATCATCGTCGAAGACAACTTCAAGAGCGGGCAAACGTGTTAAAGAGAAATGTCGTTACATTGGAGACAACAAGAGCACCATGGACAAGTACACGTCCGATATCTTCATGGGAGGCAACAAATTGATCTGAATCTGAGCCTTCCTTGACGCAATTTGATGATTACGTGCATATTTTTCTGAAGAAACCCCTCTTCATTTGCCGCTCGTGCCATTTGCCAAAATGAAATTTACCAAATTGAGTCAAATCCGGCCTTTCTTCAATGATTTTGCCTCTCAGTTTGTTCTTGGACAACAAATCCCTTTCACTCTATGGTTATCTCTTGCCCCTCAATGCCATCTTTGTCAACAATAACAGGTTTAATTTTGAAATACCCTCTAATCTTGGAAATTCTCTTGTTTCTGTCATTGTTTTTGCCAACAATAATCTCAAAGGATGCATTCCCCCTAGCCTGGGAAACATGGTTGCCACTTTCAATGAGATCGTACTCTTGAATAGTAATCTGTCAGGCTGCCTGCCATCTAACATTACGCTGCTGAAAAACCTGACCATCTTTCGGCATATGGTTGACATAAACTATGGGAGCTGTATGCGCTAATCAAACGATCACACCTCACCATGCCATGGTAATAAATGTGTTGAGTCCTTCCACTTGGCATGTTGAACATTCAATTTTGTTTTCAAAACAATGCGACATCACTGGCATATTACATGGTAAATAACAACAATGGAAAATAATGGTAAGAAATATAGTTGCATCATTTTTAAGGGTTACTGGATTTGCATTCATTTTCAAATTTGAGAGAATATATTGTTGTAAGAAGTCGCATTCTTGTTGGAAATTAGCCCAACATTTTGTACCGATCATCTTTACAAACACATAAAGGGATTTTGAAGCAAACATTTTGGTGCCACCAACAAATTTCATGGTACCAAGAATCGAGACAAACCTTTGAACTTTATTTCCTTGGAAACAAATGCCTTTCTCTGCTGAAAACGTAAGTGAAATTTGGTGCGTTGAAATTCAGATATGCTTATGCATTCTATTTGGTGCATTGAAAAGTCTTTGAAGGTCGAAAATGACGTGATACCATTGGTAACTTCTTTCATGGTTACTTTTTTGCAAGTTGAAATTTTGTTTTTACAATCACTTTCGTACAATGGTTCACATATTAAATGTAAATTGGTTCATATGTCTTATCCATATGCATTGACTTTCTATGTGCACTCTATTGAAGCATTCCATATTTGTTCATGTGTAACGTTGCGGGTTGGTGATGTTATGGTATATGGGCAAAGCACAGAAAATCACGACACAGCGAAACTTTCGACAAGGAGTAAAAAATTAGTTTTCTTGATGAATTTTTATTTTTTTGATGCATCTGTATTAAAATCTTGCAATTTTTAAATGATGCAGATTTTGGCAAATACAAGATCGACGATGACATGTGAAATTCGATATCCTCGACGTAAATCACGAAACAATTTCGACTATGTTCGGGATTTACATAATAGAAACAAAATTGCATTTTATTTACAAAAGTTACATAAGAAGGGAATTAATTATATTGATTTCATATTTTAAAATGGATTTGTAAAAATCATGGAATTGGGCTAACTTATACATTTGATTTTATTTAAATCTATTTCATTGGTGTTTAATTTTTGCATAAACAAACCAAGTAGAAATTGATCACTTTTGCTTGAATATATTTATGTTTTGTGAATGCCAAGTTTTTGCAGGTTTGCGTTAATCAGATGATCATTCAAGGAGTCTAATTTGTCGACAGTTGGACTTCCAACAGATCAATTTTATGATGAATCATGTGAATAAGTCCATATTCATTACAACCAGTCTTTTCTTCCCTTTGTAAAATTGTGAATCCCAATGAGTCCTCAATGCAAGCCAAAATCCCTTTTTCCCAACAGGTTTCAATCATGCAGACAAATCTACTTCTTTTCATGCACTTCTTTTCATTCACCCCTAACCCAGAAAATAAAACCAAGAAGCTCACTTACAAGAAGCTCACTTATTGTCATTTTCCTTGTCATTTCCATTTCCTTTTTTTTGTACCATTTTCATCTTCCGCCAATAAAATCCTGCTTCTACATATCATTGAGTCAAAGTCCTCGAGTCTAATTATCTTTGTAAAAACACCTAGAGGCTTGCATGCCTTAATGGCAAGTACTCTTGCCAATGAAAAATGGGAGTACATTAATATCCCTTGTTCATTGGATCTTGTAGGTGACTCGACCACAACAAACTTATTTGTACCTACAAAGATGTGTTAGGCATCTTGACTCCCATTGGAATCAATGGTGGGAGCTCTCGTGTTGACTAGTGGCATTCATTAATGGCCATTAAGTCAACAACTTCTTTCTATGTTCGACACCAGCACATTTAATCACATAGTAAGATTTGTGCCATCGACCGTTGAAGAATTGAAGACACATAATTTGTAGCAGATGAAGAAGATTTCCTTTCATTCTTTTTTCAGTTTGTCATGACTTAAGGACAAGTCAATAATTAGGCTGGGGGGGGAAATGTAACTTCTGTATTTTGTATACCTTCCAAGCCTTATACATTTTCAGTCGCATTTAGAAATAGATTTCGAACATTCAGCAGAAGATCCAACGACAGATTTAGTAGCAACAACAAATTCCGAACATTCAGCAGCAGATTTAGCAACAGATGCAACAACAATAAAAGATTCACTTTTTCGACCTCATCCACCATTTTCACAACCAAGTAAAGAAGATTATGAACAGAATTTTGCAGCCACACGTGCACAACTCTCATCCATTTTTGAAAGGGTAAGTTAAGGTATGATATTTTCTAACTTTTAACCATTTAATTCCTTGAAAAATTAGAATGATAATTTTTGGAAAAACTTCACTTCCTTTCCTCATTTCACACAACTGCCAAAACCATCAGTTTGGGGTGAGGGATACATTTACATACATACTTTGTCACTTTCATATTTTTCAATATTCATAATTCACATTCTAAAAACTCACATACCTTCAAAATATATTCACTATTACATGAGCATATAAATGGCTTTGTCAAAAGTATTTAAAAGTTAATTGGATGCCAACACAATCATGTTTGTCACACAAGAACCAACCATGATGCATTCCAACAAAAAATACTCTGCAATAAAAATCACATTATGCAAAGATCATACATTAACATTGAATGCAACAAACAAAATATGGTTGAAACACAAGAACCAACCAAGTTGCAGTTCATCAAAAACACTTTGCAAAAGTTAAGTAAATGATAT
>ML781410.1:334431-345969 GCA_009831015.1 Picea engelmannii
GAAAGAGAATGATGTATACTATCCATCCATGGGTGTTGTATCTACATGTGCATTTTACTTCATGTCCAAATAACTTCATCAATCTTGTGGTCCAAAACCCATGACTAGGGTTGACATCAATGACAACAACCAATCTTCCAACAGTATGTTGGTGTACTTTTTGTTTTGTGATTTTGATAGTATAGAATATGTTTATATATTGATGGGTGTTGATTCTATCATTTTTATGTGTTTGTGTAGATGTGGGGCCGCGAGGCTGAGAGGCAGAGGTGGTGGCAGAGCCGACTCGTAAGGGGCCAATGCGACCACTGCAGGTGGGAGAGCGATGCTAGAGAGACAAGGCTAGTGCAAGGCTAGTAGATGATGTGAGATCTGAAAGGAGGCATATATTTGATGACCCCGGTGCAGGGCCATCACATGCTCCTTCGGTAGAGGTCGACGGGTTGCTAGAGGATTTTCGCCGCCAGTTGGAGGTGGTGCTACAAGGTGTGCCTGAGGGCATGTGGTCTCATATTCAAAATGAGTGAGTCCTGGAGTAGTGTGTGGGCCTTCTGGTAGATTTGCGGACCTTGATCCACAGAATAGCTGTAGCGGGGGAAACTATGACTAGGCGATTTCCCCCCAAACTTGGACGACCCCCAGCTAGTGGGGCACCTCCTCCAAATAGAGGACCTGGTGGTGGTGCTCTAGAGGCACCATGAGTGCTCTGTTGTATATTTTTTTATTTATATAGGCTTGCGAGCCCATTTTGTATATAGGGCAGTGTGACACCCATGTGGTACATGTAGGGGTGAGGGGGTCCTACTTGCCTACAGGCAACGTACATTTTGAACCATTTTGTAAACATTGATGATACATTGATCGTTATATATATATGGATATACATGTTTATGATCTCTATAATGTTCACATGTGATGGTATTTTTGTGATTCTTTTTATGATGCCTAATCTATATACTGTGACAAACTTTTGATGTTTTTATGTATGTGTGATGATGTCTTGATGTGATATATGCCAATCTAGCAATAGGTTAGCCATATTATCTACTATTTGATTGAATTGTTGTGGAATATGTGTAAATGTAATTGAATCAAAATGTTGAAATAAGATTCTAAGTTGCAGGTATTTGTAGAAGAGGAAAGGATCGCAGACACGATACACGTTGTTGAGTTGCAGGACAACAAGCTGGGAATCTAATAAAATGCTAAGGTGATGAATGTGGCGATGACTGGCCTCAACGAGGAGGCCAATGATGACTATGTATTCTTCTTGGTTGTTGGTTTTCGAGCCCAAACATATGCCGCTAGAGTGGAGCAGTTCATGTGAGGGGGTATAGAGGGCCGAAGTGAGATTCTGTGACCAGTGGCTAGCTCTGTCAGCGTAACCGATGTGGTAGGACGATGGAGGAGGCATCTGTCAATAAAATGAATGGTAGATTAGACATAAGGTGTGGAGGGAAGAAAAGAAGATTAAAAACTCTACAAATGTGTAAAAAAGGAAAAACCTAGTGTAGAGTGACTATGCTCAGGAATAAAACTTTTTTAAGTACAACCCATTGACGGGTTCTTTGAGAGGATAGCCTTCTAGAGAGGACATGATGTAGGTGCCTTTAGTGATGCAATTTTGGATGATGTAGGTTCCATTCCATAATGACTCAAATTTCCCATGGCCGAAAGTGTCATGAGCGATATCGTAGTCTAGGAAAATCTCTTCTTTGTTGAATGAGTGAAGGTTGACATGGCGTTCAAAGGTGGATTTAGACTATTTTTTAGCTGCCTCATTGTTTTGTAATGAAGATCGATGATCTTCATCCAACAACTCTAAGTTCAGCAAGCGCTGCTTTATTGGAGCAGTGTCAGATAATAGCTCGAAGGCGGTGCGTAATGTGGGAATTTCTCACTTGATGGGGAGGGTGGCTTCAATCCCATGGGCGAGATGAAACGGTGTGAAGCTGGTGGCAATTTTGACTGCCGTGCGATAACCCCATAAAGATAAAAACAACATATGATGCCAATTGGTTTTACGTTTGTTGACAATGCATTTCAACATGGTTTTGAGGACTTTTTTGATAGCCTTGACCTATCTGTTGGACTGAGGGTAGTATGGGGAGGAAAACTCATGGAAGAATCCTAACCTTGAGGAGAGTTCGATGAATATCTCATTCTCAAAGTATTTACTGTGATCGAAGACTAGCTGTAATGGTACTCCGAAGAGGGTAATGACGTGGTTGAAGAAGAAACACATTGTTGTGTCAGCGGTGTTGTTGAAAGTAGGCATGGCTTCGACCCATTTGGTAAAGTAATCTACTTCCATGACGATGTACTTGTGTCCATTGCTATATGGAAGATTGCAAGTCATGAATTCTATGCCCCATTTGCAAGAGGGGCCGAAAGTGATGGCTGGATGCAGAAGAGTAGGTGGTGCTCGTGCTTTGTTTAAATAAAGATGGCATTTGTCACTTTGCTTCACAGCGTGGATGCATTCATGAAGCAATGTGGGCCATAAGTAGCCTGCTCGAATGATTTTCTGGGAGGTGGAAATCCCTAAGATGTGGCCACTGCATGCACCATTGTGGCAATCATTCAAGACTCGATCGGATTCGTCGATGGTCAAACATTGATGGAATATGGTGTCGACCCCTCGTCGATATAAGATGTCACCAATAAGGAGAATACAAGGGGCTTGATGGAGAATGTGTTCGAATTTAGACGAGGAGGTAGTCGTACCAAGGGTCATCCAAGGGGATGTAGAAGAGGTATTTGTTGGGAAAATCTGTATTGATGAGTGCATCGTTAGTGTTAGAGGGAAACATCATGATGAGTTTGGAGAGAACAAGTGTTTCTTGATTTTGGGAGTTGAAAACTCTAGGTCATATTCTTGAAGGATGACGATCCATCGAAAAAATTGACCATTAATTTGTTGTTGACTAAGAAAGTAATGCATGGGGTTGGAATCTACCACGACTTTCGTAGTGCGAAGCAAGATATAATGACACAATTTGTGGACTGCGAGGGAAAGTTTATTCTCATGATTATACTTCAGGGTTGGTCCTGAAAGGTTTTTATTGATATAGTAAATAACATGCTTGCAAGGAGGTTGAACTCGGGGAGGAAGTGGAGCAGTGGGCTATTTCTTCTTCCGCCTGCCCCCAGTTTTCATGGTGGTGCTGGCAAGTGGGGGTGAGGGTGGTGTGGTGGGAGTTAGTACTGGAATCTGCATCGAGATTCCCTCTATTTGGGGAGGGAGGTATGTTTGAGGAACCATCGTAGGTGGGTGGAGATACCATACCGGAATGGCCAACACCATGTTGGGAAGGGTAAGAATTGTGGCTACCTGGAAAGCTTGTACTCCCGGTGGGGGGTAGAAAAAGGGAATTTGAGTAATGGCCTGGGGGATTGTCTCCCAAACTGGGATTTGACCCTAGGGGAGGGTGAAATCAGGGATAAGTGGTGTTGTAGGGTTCTAAGGGGGTTCTTGAGGTAGAATTTATTCCACTAGTGGGACGTTAGGGAGTGGAGAAGCCTCTATGGGAGGAATGGTATCTCTATTATCAGTTCCATTGGAGGATATAACACACACTTGTGATGAGGGGTTTATGAGAGGTAGTGCTCCATGATATGCCCCCAACAAATATGGGTCCTTGAAAATTCTGGGGACCATATCCATGAGTGGATATGCACCGGAACTAGTGCGGACAAGAGGTAAGATGTTATCGATGTTGGAGGAGTGGTTAGGCTCATAATTTGAAACTTGGTCGATGGTGATGATATTCTCGTTGTGGGGGAACATCATCGTTCGAGACATAGAAGAGGACATAGCCTTCATAACGTACATGTAGCTACATCCAAACAAGATATTGTAATCAAGCGAGGCATCGATAACCTCAATATCGATAAGGATGGTTTTTCCCCTGAGTTCAACGGGGACATTTTGAAAGAGCCCTTTAGGAGAGGATGGTCATCCGTCGTAGGCTCTCAAAGTGATGGCAGATGGGATTAGCTCAAGGGAGCCAAGTTTCTTCCATACAAGTTTGGACATGATGCATGTGGATGCACCTTCATCAATGATACAATGATGAACCGTTATCTTATGAATTTTAACTAGTATCTGGAAAGCTACCAAAGTGTGGAGACGAGGCTCTCCACAATCTAGATCAAATGTGATGAGTCTAGTATTAGTTGGGTCGACTTCCTCTAAGGAGAAAAGAAATTATTTTCGTTGAGTGGGATAGGTTTGGAGGACCTCCAATACCGGCATGGCTCCAGGAAATTGTGCCAATTCATCGACCAGACTGTAATTGTGTGTCACCCTAGCCTGAGGGTTGTAAACATTCTGTCGTAATGGGATGCGAGGAAAACGAATGGGGGGTTTAGTGTTAGGGTGTGGAATCATCAAGGGTTGGCTAGTTGTAGCTGGAAATGCTTCTAAAGTGGTGGGAGCGGGTTCAAGGGGCGCATTGTATTGACGAATGCATGTTTGTAGAATAATTTCTTCTTCACTGGTGAGGAGGATATTGCAATCTACCGGATTTCTAGGGTTTTGATATTGTCCCATCTGTGGTGGGGTAAGATGCATCTCCTATTGGGTATTCATCACACCTTGGTGTGGAATAGGGTTTTGCAATACCACCAGGGGTGGATGTTGCTAATACTATTGTGGGGCATGTTGGGGGGGGAGGTGGAACTGGAGGTTGCGGTGCATTAATGGAATATTTTATCTGTTTTAAGTCAACGATTTTTGGGCAATGGTGAGTATAATGACCATGATCACCGCAAAGGGAACAAGGGAAGTTCGTCCAAAGATTGTTGTTGTTGTTCCTCCCTTGGAGTTTGTTGTTATTTCCCCTTTGGGGGTTTTGGTTGCCCTGGTTCTAGTTTCCCCCAACAGGTTGATTTTGTTGGGGGTTATTTCCCCCTGGTCCTGGGTTATTATTGTTTTGTTTTTTTCCTTTATTTTTGGAATTATTCAGTTGATGGGATGGATTTTCCATATTCAGTTGTTCAAAATTTTGAAATTGTTGAATGGGAGAGGGATGAACAAAGTTAACCCTAGTGTGTGGTTGTCCTTGTGGAGGAGAAATGGGTTGTGGAGGACGAGGAAATGGAAAATACAGATTATTTTGTGGTAATGATCCGTAGGGTACATAGGAAGGCGTAGCGCTTTCACTAGTTCTCAGGGTGTAAGATGAGGTAGAGGGGGTACCAGAACTTGGTTGAACAGTCGGGCACATCATGGGTGTCAGCGAGGGTCCATTCATGGGTGGAGGGAGGACATCTGGGTATGTTTGTTGATAAGGGGGGCGAGGGTAGCAAGGGGGTCCTCCATACATCAGTGGATATTGGGGTGTACCGTACATGGGTGGTGGTTGGATGTACTAGTTGTGGTGTGTTGTGGTACCAATCAATCCATCTGTTGAGTGGGACATCCCAAGTTTGTCTTGGCCGAATGGTACAGGTCTCTGGGCATCAAGTAGTACTGTGTATAAGTATCATGACTATGCATAAATGAGGTCATATTGTTGAGCCTTGCTGATGGTTGCCTCTTCATTTTTGGGGAAGGTGGAGGCCACATATTTGGAAAGGATAGGGACGAGTGATCTGAGAAACCAATCGAGGCATTGTTAGTTGGTGGTTTCTACTTTACATAAACTATGTCATTGACGCCATTCATGAATGTGGTCAACGATATGTTTGGCTAAGGTTTGTTTAAACTTAGAGAGTAGTTCTAGACCATTCTCATGGTGAACTGGTATTTGGAAGAAGGTCAAAAATGTTTTGGCCAAGGATTCAAAAGTCACATGGGACCCTGATTTTTTGTCCTCGTACCATTTGGCTGATGGACCTATGAGTTTGCACTGAAATAACCTTAATCGGACGGAGTCATCCATGATGTTGTTTGAAGAGCACCATAAGTGGAAGGTCATGATATGGTTGGCGACATCTTCTCCCGCCTTTCGTTCAAACTTGGTAATGTCTGAAGGCATTTTGGTAGGCATTGTAGGCCATGTGGGGTCATTCACTATAGGATCATTCGTGAGCTTACTCAGATCCGGTATGTTGAGGGAGGCCAAATACGACATGTGGAGTGTCAGTGGAGGACTAGTTCCAACCATGGTGTGAGTAGGTAGTGGACCTGACCCTTGAGAGGGGTTTGGTGGGGGTGTAATTATCCCTTGGGAAGAAGTGTACCCTTTGCCTCCTTGTCAAGGAGAGCTAGTGAATGGGTGACCTTGGGAAGTGGACCCAAGTAAAGTGGAACCAAGTAAAGCGGATCCCAAAATGGTAGCACTCACAGGGGTGTGAGATGGTTGAGTTGGTGATTTGTTGAGACTAGGAACTCCTCCTAAAATAGGAGGGATATTTTGCAAGCATATAGACCGACGAGGATTCTGTGGGTCTTCTATGATGTCCGACTAGCAAAGTGAATGTGTGAAAATGGTGATGAGAGAAAATAAATGAACAAGAGACTTGTATATTTTGGGCCTTTAAAATATATCTGACAATCGCACGTAATCACAAGATCATCATACATAAATAAAATTGTCAAGAAGCATACACGTGGATAGGTGGATTTTGTCTATGTGGGCGAACAAAGAAAACAAATGCTCATGTCCTGTAGAGATGTAACGTCCTTCCTCTCAAATAGCACTGGACCTTCCAATAGCACTCAACAGTGGGGTCTAAAGCTACTAGAAGAGGAACTAGTGAAGGATGAAGTAATCAGTTATAATGAGGGGTAGAGAGTGCATATCTCGAAAGAGCTGGTGATATTTCCCAATAGCCGCACAAAATCCAATCAAGGTGCAATTACATCCCATAATTGTCACCTAGGTATATGTCCTAAAACTTGACCACTAGGTACGTCGGTCAAAGTGTGGAAATTAAATTTTCAACCTCAGAAATGGGTCACGGGCTGGATCCCTTCCAAGAGGTGGGTTCCTCAAAGGGGGACACACAGAACAACCAGACCTTGTCCTTCGACCCTTCACGTGTATCTCCCTGCCTTATGGTGTTAGGAACACTTGACTTGGAGGATTATAAATTTCCCTATTTGTCAACTTCTAATGTTCGAAGATGTGAGAACCAAATAACGGGGGGTTATTTGGATTCCTACCCATGAGATCCTACCTATACTAAAACTTTATTTTGGCACCTCACGTGGAGGAAAACTTAATGTGTTTTTAGAAAATTTTAGATGTGGTTGTTTGATATATTGGGGGTGTGAACCAATCTCATTTGAATTAAGTGGGTGTGGGTAATTTCTTCAACACAATAGTGGGATGTTTCATAATCCCTTTGGAGGAAACTTACTTCCAACTCCATAATTTGAGATGAAATTACGTGAGTGAGGAGTGACTTGATGTGTGAGAAAGCGAACAAATGTGTCAAATTTTTAATAAGTTAGGTGTCACCTTGTAGCATGTGGACTTCGTGTGGTCCTTACAAGTCTTAATTACCTATATTACTCTATGCCATTGGTACAACCTTGTGAAATTTAAAGTCCCTAAAGAACTATCATGTGGACATATGGGTCCTTACCCTTTAAACTCCCTAATGTGATTTAATCTAAGAAAGATTTCCCAAAACTATCCTAGATTGCAAGCATGTGGGAATGTATGGGCCTGTTACAATAATCTTTAAACTCCCCTAGTGATGTAAACTAAGAAAGTAGCTTAAAAAACGATCCTATCTTTGCAACATGTGGGCATGTATGGGCCCTTACAAATTTAAGATGTTATGAAAAGAAACTAAGAGGGGCCCTAGAGGGGCTTTGTCCTCTCCTAAAGATTTTGTTTTAAGGGAGATGAAATCTTCCCTCAATCATTTTTTTTATTCTCAATATCGCTCTATGGTGTGAGAGAAGAGCATACTCAATGATTGAAGTTTGATTTTTGGTCCTAATGCAAGTGTTTATATGTGTGAAGGTAAATGATTTAAACTTAACTTTTACAATCAAAACAAGCAATCCATGTGGCAAATGAAAGAAAAAGAGGAGAAATATGGTTCTTTTTAACCCCCTAAGTGCCTATGTTTTGACTAACCCTTCATGTGGAGAGGGAATCTAAGTGTGGTGCATTTACAAATTGCATAGCAACAAGATTTTGAAGGCTAGGGGCCTTAAAAAATCACAAAAAACTCTTTCAATTTCAAGACTCTAGACAGATGCGCGGGTTACAGTTCAGACAAAGGCATAGTGGGCGCACAATGCACAGTGAACAAAATACCTTTGGGCACACTGTGCGCAGAAAAACACAATGGTGTGGGCGCACAATGCTCAGAATGCACGTCTGTGGGCTGAAATACCCGCGCACATTCTGATACGCATCGGGGGGGATTTTAAGTGGAATTATCCTCTTCCAGCTCCAAATTAATCTCTTTTCAGGTCAGTCTAGGCCGATTATGGATCCTGCAAGGAAAATGAGTTAAAAAGAAGTGCTTAAACAACCCAAATATGGAGGAAATTGATACCTTATCCCCATTATGGTCGCCAATCTGTTGTGTCATTTTCGTCACTCCAATGAGCAAAAGAAGGGCACTTGCAAGTCTAGTTGGGATTGATAGACAGGATAGAGGTTATTGTATGAATAAAATTACCCAATCACATGAAATAAATAAACAACTAAATAAATAAGTAAAGAAATAAAACTAAAATCCAGGAGGAAATTAGAACCAAAATTAATCAAACAATTGGCAAATAATCATGCCATCAATGGAGAAGTATATTAATGGGAAAACACCATAAGGAAAGGGGGACTTATGGATTCTCGCTTCCTCCTTGGGAGGGCTCCTGAATCCCCTATGTGAGAGCTCTTCTTACAAATGGTAAAGTAAAAATCAAATGGTGAAGAAATCCAAGCTTATTCCCTCAATATGTGAGGTGAATAGCTTAATGAGATGATGCTAGTATGCTCCAAGAAGAAAATAGGTTCCTTGTGGGAGAATAGAGGCAACATAACAATACAATGATATTCTTGAATTCATAGTGCAACCATGTCCTCTTTTTATAGCAAGTCTTTGAGGCAATATCCAAACGGTCTTTAGTGTGAACAAGGGGCCCTTTAGGGCACCCTTAGGTCTTTGATGAGCCCCCCACTCGGATTCAACTCAGATTTGAGGGTCAAATCAAGTTGGGAATTGGTCTAGAAGTGGGTGAGGGGCCGACAAGAATGATAAATTCATCGTTGATAGGTGTGCATGGATTTTTTCGTACACATTCGCGCATTGGGCACATGTGCACTCTTCTAGATTCTTTGGCCTGCGCACATGTGCGTGCTTCCTTTAGTGTTTTGGCGCATGTTAAAATTTTGACCAGTTTGTATAGTTTTTGTGCCCTTTGGAAATGCATTTTTGGGGCTATGAATGAACTAATAGGTGTTTGGAGATGTTGTATTCCTGTAACCATTTGTAGATGAAATTTGAATGATAACAACAGGTATTCACACTTAGCCAAGTTTGGAAAAAATTCATAGTAGATTTTATGCTACCGCCGTCAGAACAACAAGCTCTATCTAAGGTGTGTGAAATTCATTAGAGGGAAGGAGAATCAACATGGGAATATAGTCATAACTTTAAGGATTCCATTGGGATGCTAGCACATCCAATTCATGAAGATCACCAAAGAGAGTGGTATATCTAGGGATTTCTACCTTTGACATGAATTTCGTTAACACAACAACTGATAGCCTCCTTGAAAGATGCCTTGGAACAATCAATGAAGATTCAATCCATGGAAGGATATCGGGGGATTCTAAAGGTGACCAGACCCCCAACGGATGAAAATTTGGCGCAACTACAAGGAAAAATACCGGCACTGACAAAGAAGATTCAAGAATTGACAATACATAGACCAGGACAACCTCAAGTCTAGTGTACCATATGCTACATAGAGGGGCATATGGAGAACGAATGTCCAATTATGTGGGGAATGGGACCTCCTCATAATCCTATGGGACCCTCATCAGGACCCAGGAGAGGAGTTGCATAGGTATCAATGAATTTACCATTCCATACCCCAACCTCGTATCATGCCTTTCCAGGAAATCAAGCATCGCACTTAGGTGAGTATTGCGAGATCTGCCAAATTCATGGGAATGCGCCAAGGCAGTGCCCTATTATTCATAAGTATTCTACCATACCTAATACCGTACATTTTTAGTTATGTGCATCTACCACGCATGCTACGAATCAATGTAGAGAGTTGGGTGCACTTGCAGACAGATTGGATCGAACATCATTCAGGGTGAATGAAACCCCTCAAGGACCGAGAAGAGGCTGAGGAGGTGGAGCCGAAGGGGAATTCAAAGGAGGAAGAACCAGGGGAAGAGGACCAAGTAGATGCTACAACTATGATGAGAAAGGTCACATGGCTAGGGATTATCCTCAACTGAGACAACCATGGTGTTTGCACTGCAGAACCAATGGACACACAACTGAAGTATACCCAGAGCTAATTGTGAAATGGGAAGATTAGGTACATCAATGAGGAGCCAAATTCATCATCTCAGATATAAAGAGTGAATTCAAGGGACAACTACCCAAGATTAATATCATTACTCGAGGAGGAGAAAAGAGTGGCACAGATGTTGATAATCTGCCTAAGATACAGAAAGCAACGCCCAAGGAGGATAGGTATGACCCTCTGAAACATAATATATTCTTTAAAGATGCAATAGAAGTATTCCAAAGTATCCTTGGCCTTGAAATAAAAGAAAACCTCCCTCATCCCACCATTTATCCTAAGATTGTGAAATTCCCTACCTCACCCCCTGCACCTCGAAACCCTGTAATCCAAATGAGACAACCTGAGAAGTCCAAAAATGTAGTCAACTTTTGGCTTAAGATATTTTTTTATATTCTTGGGAATGACTAGTTGACAGAGAAGTTGTGCAATGCCTTGTGTTGGTCACTATAATTGCTTAATTAATTTTAAACAACCAAGTGAAACATAAATTATCAACCCAGGGAAGTCTTTTATTTCAAAGATAACCACGCACTATATATGCTCAATTCCAAAAGAAACTTAGCGTTGTAGTAAGGAAACTTATACTAATTATTCTTGCTTGAATGAACTGAAGCTCTGAACTAAATCACAGGAAAGTAATTTCCCTATTGCAATTCTTTAAAGATCAATCTAAGAATCCTAGATTACATTAAAATAATACTTGCAATGGAAAAGAACAACTATTCTGCAATCAGAGAACAAGACCCTTACTCTCTAACAGAGACTTCAGCACTAACACTCTTTTCATGAAAACAATAATGCAGAAAACAATTAACTCTATCTAACAGAAAACAAAGCCACCTAGTTCCTTTCTTTCTAAGCAGGAGCCTTGAGCCTTACTTCTGTTTAGCACACTTGTGAGGTTGAGGTTTACAAAGAACAGGGCAGTCTGACCCCTTCCTTTCTGAGCAGGGATCCCTAACCCAGTTTCTGGCTAGCACTAATAAAAGTTTACAGAGAACAGGATGTTTTGGTTCTTTCCTTTCTGAGCAGAAACCCTTAACCCAATCCCTGGTTAACACACTTGCAGAGGTAAA
>ML781410.1:357091-370406 GCA_009831015.1 Picea engelmannii
GGAGATCACCAATAGGAAATCCTAATGTAGAAAAAGAATTTTCATCTTTTACCTCTCCTTCAGGATCTACCTGTTCTTCATGATGCAATCGTTCATTGTACTCATCCATGTTTTCCTCTGTCTGTTCTCCTGCTGCACTTGCTTTGTCCTCGATGTCTCCTACTAGCTTCTGGACTGTCTCCGGACTCCAAACTTCCTTCCCTGTTCCGAAAATTGCTCGAAATGAAGGCTGTGAATTCTGTTTTTGGAGATTTGGTCATTGAGCAGTAGATTCAGACTTGGATGCAATGTCGTCAATGAAAGTATTTCTTCCTCCTTTTCCTTTTCCCTTGCCACCTATAGGGTTAGTGTCTTTGGGGTTTTTGGGGTCTTTCATGCATTCTTTTTATCTAAAGAAAAGAAATCACAAGTGCTTTCGAAATCTATAGCTATCTTCCCCGGCAACGACGCCAAAATTTTGGTCACTATAATTGCTTAATTAATTTTAAACAACCAAGTGAAACATAAATTATCAACCCAGGGAAGTCTTTTATTTCAAAGATAACCACGCACTATATATGCTCAATTCCAAAAGCAACTTAGTGTTGTAGTAAGGAAACTTATACTAATTATTCTTGCTTGAATGAACTGAAGCTCTGAACTAAATCACAGGAAAGTAATTTCCCTATTGCAATTCTTTAAAGATCAATCTAAGAATCCTGGATTACATTAAAATAATACTTGCAATGGAAAAGAACAACTATTCTGCAATCAGAGAACATGACCCTTACTCTCTAACAGAGACTTCAACACTAACACTCTTTTCATGAAAACAATAATGCAGAAAACAATTAACTCTATCTAACAGAAAACAAAGCCACCTAATTCCTTTCTTTCTAAGAAGGAGCCTTGAGCCTTACTTCTGTTTAGCACACTTGTGAGGTTGAGGTTTACAGAGAACAAGGCAGTCTGACCACTTCCTTTCTGAGCAGGGATCCCTAACCCAGTTTATGGCTAGCACTAATACAAGTTTACAGAGAACAAGATGTTTTGGTTCTTTCCTTTCTGAGCAGAAAACCTTAACCCAATCCCTAGTTAACACACTTGCAGAGGTAAAGGAATTCTACAGAAGACAAGGTGTTGTGATTCCTTCCTGTCTGAGCAAGAACCCTTTAACCAAATCTCTGGCTAGCACACTTGCAGAGGTAAAGGAATCTACAGAAGACAAGGTGTTGTGATTCCTTCCTATCTGAGCAGGAACCCTTTAACCAAATCTCTGGCTAGCACACTTGCAGAGGTAAAGGAAATCTACAGAAGACAAGGTGTTGTGATTCCTTCCTGTCTGAGTAGGAACCCTTTAACCAAATCTCTGGCTAGCACACTGGCAGAGGTAAATGAAATCTACAGAAGCCGAGGTATTTGGATTCCTTCCTGTCTGAGCAGGAACCCTTTTAACTGGACTTTTGGCTAGCACACTTGCAACAGTAAATGAATTCTACAGAGGGTATGATGTTCTGATTCCTTTCTGTCTGAGCAGGAACCCTTAATCAAATCTCTACTAGCCTCATAAAATCATCACACAAGATTGCTGATAAAAAGAATTACAAATCCCATTCAATAAACTAAGACAGAGTCAGTAGTGTTTCAGCAAAGCAAAATTCATTAAAACAGTGTTTCAGCAAACAATAGTTTAAACAAAGCATGAACAGAAATTATACTAACACACTTCTAACTAATGGGTGAATCTTGTGATGAAGGTGGGCCCTCCCTTCTCACAAGATTCCCTTGAATGAAGAGCTAGAGAAGGATACTCAAAGCAATCTTATATTCATCTGTCGAAATATCACATTACAAATTGAAGAATAGAATACGTCCCGCTTCTCTGGAGTTGCTTCAATACCTCAGAACTTGGATATCGCGAATGGTGATTTCCTCTGATTTAAAGAGGAAATCCCTTCGATACAATCATTACAATACATATTTGAATCCTATCCTAGATCGGATCTTCTTTCTAAATCAACATAGGATGTCCTGGTCTTACGCAACTGAATGCTATTACAGGAACTGAACGAGGTATTGTTGTTACGGCTGGTGTAACAGCTTCTCCTCATCGTTGCTGATGTTGTTTCAGCATCGCAATTCGTGGGCTGTTTCAGCCACGTGAATTGCGCTCTGACTGTGTTGACCGCTGACTGTGGCGGATTCCTTGTGTTTCAGCATCGTCGGTTCTAGCGGTTTCCTCTGTGTTTCAGCACCTGCAGCCCTGGACTGTGTAACAGCTTCATGTTTCGGCATCTGCGTCCTCAAACTATAAGGCAACTCCGTGTTTCAGCATCTGTGACCTCGAACTGTATAGCAGCTCCGTGTTTCAGCATCAGTTCTGTGTTTCAGCAACAACGACCTTGGACAGTTCTGTGTTTCAGCAATAGGCCTCGAATGCTAATCTGCAGTTTTGGACACTTATACATTTCTAATCAATAGTTAAGTACGATAGTGCTGTAAAATATCATGCAAAACAGATTAAACGTATAGTAATGAGAAGGGACGTTGTATACCTTTGAGATGATCAGATAAAGTGATAGTATGAGTCTAAATGTAGGTGATCAAGAGTATAATGGTGGCAAAAAGTATAGGCAAAAAGGTACATTGTGTGGTCCTAACACCTTGTATCTAGTCCTAGGAATAGAGGAATCTCTGGAAGCTATAATAAGGACTAATATTTCTAAGAAGAAAGCTGATAGAGTGCAAAGAAAGAAAATATGGAATATGAAAGAGTTTAGACTAGAAGCCCAGCTATATGAGTTTGAGATTAAGGATTTTATGTTAGATCTAGGATCTGATGTTAACATATTGCCTAAAAAACACTTGGGAATATTTAGGGAAACCCTAGTTGACATATTCCCTAATCCAATTGAGAATCGCCAATCAGTATTGTATTTTCCCAATAGGAAGGTTGGAGAATGTGGAGATAGATGTTGTGGGAGTAAAGAATGTAGATTATTTTTAGGTGATCAAAATCATGGGGGATAAGGACCCTTATACAACACTACTTGGTATTGATTGGGTTTATGATAACTATGTTGTTATTGACCTGAAGAGGGATACTATGATATTTGAAGTAGATGGAATAAAAGTAGTTCAACCCTTGGATCTGTATGTAGGCCCTCGATACACGGAGCCAAAGGACAAAAATATCGAAGGAGAGGATATAGATAAGTTATACCCCGTAACAACAGGAACGAGAGAAGACTACATCAATCCTACATCTAATGGATCAGTAATTTGGAGGAGAATAAAATCGACGAATGGAGACTCAGAACTAGCATTTGACAGTTGGCAACATGGTGCATATGAAATATTTTCAAGATGGTTCCAAACTGTCAAAGAAATGATATGGGTTGGAACCAAGGTCAGAGAGCATTTGACATACAATGGTACCTCAGACCTTGGCAGTTTTCTGGTTAGCATGGAAGAAAAGATAACAGCAGATCAAAGGATTGTAGTTATAGAATTAGCCCTGGAAGACACCCATACTAGGTGGTGGGATAATCACAAAGAAGTAATTAGGAACTGGGAGGATGTGAAGCATGCTATCCAATGTATATTTCAACATAAGGAGCAAATAAAATAAGAGATGTGGATGGATTTTCAATTTGCGCAACTATTCAATGGACAGTCTGATCCTAAAACACATATCAAACAATGCATAAGATTGTGGAAAGTTGTTGAAGTATCATCTCAATTGTGGGTTCAGTTATTTCCCCATTCTCTAGGTCCTATCCTGAGAGCTAGCTATATCCATGAAGAGACTAGAAGGCAGGCTAGCAGTTGGAAAAATTTAGCAGACCAATTTTGCAAGGACTTCTCTTTTATAGGTAAGTACCTTGAGCTTAAGATAGTCCTACAAAGAATTAAAGAAATGATTTTTACCGATGTTTGTAAAAGGAAATCAAACCTAGTGGTATGTTCCAATCATAGTCAAGTGATTCATTCTAACCTTCACTTGGACACATACAAGACACCCATATAATACTATAAAATCGAGAAGGATTTGGAAAACCCTGATGATTTAGAATAACTAAGAAATTTAGTCGTTAAGGAAACAAAAGGAAGTAGAGAAATCCAGAACAGGCTACCCAATCATACTAATAGCTCTGATAACCATTTATTGAATTTGTGAAAAGTCAAGATAGGAACTACCGAGAAACCCAATATAGATTTCATAGGAGATTATTGGGATGAGCAAACTAGCCAGGAAATACATAGCTTGTTGCGGGAATATGAGGACTTATTCCCAGATACATTCTTAGATCTAAAAGGGATAAAAGGATCTCTGGGAGAGATGAAAATAGAACTAAAACCAGGATCAAAACCTGTAAGGAATATACCATATCATGTTAACCCCAGAGTTAAAGAGAATGTTAAGAGGGAAATAGACAAGATGCTTGAGGCAAGACTTACTTTTTAAGTTGAAGAAGCAGAGTGGGTTAGACACATAGTTATCCAGAGAAATAAAGGTATATAAGATATTATGGTATGTGTATACTAAAGAATCCTTAATTCTTCCTGTGTGCATGACCCCTTTCCCACACCTTTTACCGATGAGGTGCTAGAACATGTTGCGGGGAAAGATTCTTAAACATTTTTAGATGGATTTTCGGGGTATCACCAAGTGAGAATTACCGAAGAAGACAAAAAGAAGACCACATTCATAAAAAAATGGGGGTAATTTGCATATAATGTGACGCCCTTCAGTCTAAAGAATGCCCCTGCAGTTTTTTACCTGAGTGTAATAACAACCTTCCGAGAATTTATTGCCATATTTATAGAAGTTTATATGGATGACTCGATGGTGTACAATCTACTGAAAGAACATCTAGAGCTACTACGACTGATGTTTTATTGGTGTAGGGAACTATAGATATATTTAAACCTCCTAAAGTGTATCTTTTGTGTGCCACATGGAAATTTGTTAGGCCACATAGTATGTTGAGAAGGAGTGTTGGTAGACCAAGCTAAAGTTGCATTAATTTTTAATATTCCACCACCTATGAGCGCTAAACAATTGCGCTCAATGCTCAGACACACAGGGTACTATCACAAGTTCATCAGAAGGTATGTGAATATTACTGCACCCCTGGAAAATCTACTAAATAATTATGAATTGTTCCAGGGAACACGAGAGTGTGATCGAGCGTTTGACATCCTAAAGGAAAAGCTTGGCATAACACCTATTTTGATATTTCTAAATTGGGAAAAGGAATTTCATGTGCATGTGGATGCATCATGCATTGCCTTGGGAGCCATCTTAGTGCAACCAGAAGATGGAAATACAGATCACCCCATCTATTTTTCTACCAGGAAGCTATTGCAAGCTGACCACAACTATACAACCACAGACAGGAAGGGTTTGGCTATTATTTATGCTCGACAAAAGTTTGGAAATTACTTGTTAGGCTCTCATTTTAAATTCTTTATTGGTCATTCTACATTAAAATATATAGTTAACAAGCTTGTCTTGGAAGGAAGAATTTGTCGATGGTTTTTACTATTTTAAGAATTTTTGTTTGAGGTGATCATAAAACCTGAAAGATGAAACATGGGTCCCCATCACTTGCCCATATTGGACTCAGTGGTAAGTGCTAGAGAAATCGATGATCAACTCCCAGATGCAGAGTCAAAACATGTTCCGAGCTGAGGACGTACCAGAATACCTGAAAGACATAGAAGTTTTCCTGAGTACAGGGGCCTGCCCATAAATGTAATCCACAACATAGAAACTCTATATGGTGGTTCAAGAAGTAGACTATCAATTGATCATGGGGAATTTTTATAAGTTGGTCCTAGACAATATCCTTAGGAGGTGCATTTTGGACCATGAAAGACAAGACATCCTATAGGAGTTCCATAGTGGAGTTGTGGGAGGCCATGTCGTAAGAAAGGCCACTGCATAAAAAGTCCTCAGAGCGAGATTATGGTGGGCCATGTTCTTCAAAGATGTGAAGGGGTATGCTATATCTTGTGATGTATGTCATATAGTAGGTAAGCCATCATGACGAGACAAATTTCCTCTTCAACTAGTTCGAGCTCTGCAAGCATTTGAGAAGTGGGCGGTTGATTTTATTCGACTGATCAACCCCATGACTAAGTACTCAAAGGCCAAGTATATTATCACCACAACTGATTAGATGACACGATGGGATAAGGAAACAAATTTTCAGGATTTATCGACCAATACAACTGCCAAGTTTATTTTTGAAAACATTATCACTCAGTTTGGATGTCCTAGGAGTCCAACTAGTGATCAGGGTGGTCATTTTATCAGTAGTACAATAGAAAAGATTACGAAAAAGTTCCTAATCCAACATCATAAAAGAATCCCCTACCATCCACAATCTAATGGCACAGTGGAAGTGTTTAAAAAGATTCTGGAAAGAGGCTTGATGAAGGTATGTTGCTCAAACAAGGAATATTGGGATGACAGAGTCCCAAAAGTTTTTTGGCCTTACAGGATGACCACGAAGAAACTTCACAAGTATACTCCATTTCATCTAGTCTATGGGAAAGAGGTTGTGGTACCTGCAAAATTCATTACCCCTAGTCTCTACATCGCATAGGTTACACATATGTTAGAGGATGAATCATTTGCGCAGAGGGTTATGGAGTTGCAAGAAACTTGATGAGACCATGTATTTAGTAGACTTTCATCAAACTATTGAGAAATCCAGGTAGAAGGCCTGGCATGAAAGACATATTAAGGCCAAAACATTTTCACAAGGAGATAAAGTCCTACTCTAGGAAACTCGATACTAGAAACATCCAGGCAAGTTCCACATGCATTGGTTGGGCCCATTTATAGTTGCGGAGATCCGACACTCTGACACAGTCAGGCTAGCGCAACTGGATGGTATACTTTGGCCAAGATGGGTGAATGGCGCTCACCTGAAACCCTATATATCTCATCATTGAGCTAAAGGACTATTTCTCCAGTCCAAAGGAGCATGTATAGTAGTTATATTTGAATTTATGTAATTTATTTAGATTCAATTAATAAAGTTGGAGTGTGCGTTGTTGTGCTAGGACATGTATTTTGGTTTTTTCAGTCTAAGAAATAATTTGGTGCAGAACTGATTACTTAGAAGCACAATATCAAAAGATCCACATTTACATTAAATGTATTCATTAAATATGACGGGGACCCCATTGTGGTTGGAGGGAGAGAGAATATGAACTGAATCTCAGTCCATGTGCCACATGCACCCTATCCATTCATATCCTTTATGATTGTTAAAGTAACCAGACCAAACTTATATTAAGACATAAATCCACGATATGTGAATATGCCATCGATATTCACACTGGGATTATCAACCATTCAAATGGTAAGGCCTGAGCCCGACCACGTCTTTGTCCACTTGTTCAGTAAATTCCATAATCACCTGATATATTTACCCCATTAAACAGTCTCGTCGAACAACTCATCTCCAGGTTGTGTCTATAGGATTAATCATGACTGGACTTAGGAGTAATGACAAAGCTCGCTAGCTAACCTAAGTATAAGGCTGGGCGAAATCAACATAAGACTTATTGTTTGTTGTTTTGTTTTTTTAGATTTCTGAATTGTCGTAGGGCTTGCAAAAATCACTTAGTTGTGACCCTGAAGCCCAATACAGTTGGTCTAAGTATTTTAGCAGTCCATACTAACAATTCTGAGAGCTACAGGAAGTTGGATTTCAGTCTCCAAAGAAGAAGTTTCATACGAGCCGTGTGTTCCTCGAGTTGAGGTCTTGGGTGACCTCAAAGAAAAGGTCGAGCAAGTGAAGCTCCTCGACCTCGACCTGACAGACCATGTATTATTCCCACATATGAACATTGACATGTTCTGGGATGTGGCTCCAGATGAGATGGGAGGGATGCAATTTATCAACCTCTTCAACTCTAGCATTATGAATCTCTGAGACTTGTCAGTTTTCAACACTATTGGTCAGGTTGCATGTTGTACCAAGTTCCTCATCAGTTGGGTACATGACATGAGCTTATGAATCGATAGATGGTATCCAATTCATGTAGAGGATATCCATCAAATCACAGTTCTATCCCTCGATTGAGAGGATATATCAGAAGGCTTCCAAGGCCCTGGTAATAAAGGAAAGAAAAAGGGAGAACCTAATCTATATGAAAGGTTTCATACACAAAGAGGGGGGTGCACAGCCAAGATTGACTCTCGTTTACCAGAGACGGTCAGGAAAACTTGTTATGTGATTGCTAGCAAAGTCATGTGGTCCTAGTACAAGGGTGAGTGACCGTTGGATGACCTATCAGTGGAGGATTTTTGTGCCAATGGAGGGGTATTCAATTGGTGTAGCTATCTACTCGAAGAACTCCTGGTAGCATGTGAGGAATCTCGGGATAAGGGAAGAACCTTCATCTATGGATACCTTCTTGTTGAGTTCACCATGATGAAATGGATGCTACCCTCAGGAAGACCACTATCACCAACAGATAAAGGTCGATTAGAAAATATGTTCGAGCCTTGACACTCAAGTTCAGATTTAGAGAACACAAATTTTAACAACGCAATGTTCTTGAAGTGGTACAATCACCTACTAGATGCAACTCATAGGTTGTGCATACTACAGGAGATACTAAACTTGAACACGAGGAAAATTGCATTCTAGTTGAATCACCACCACACCTTTGTTTGGCCCAGGCATGTCAAGGCTGAAGACTTCCACTCTTGAATGTTGTCGTTCTATATATATGAGGAGGCCTTTGACAAAGAAGTAATGTCATGGCCAAGAGTGAAACACAACCCATGAAAGTCGGGGATGCACTACTTCCTACCTGTGGATATCTTGAAGAAAAAGGGACAGGATGTAGGAGTAGGGTCGAGCTCGGGCTAGAGGATAAAATTCAAGATATTTTGATACATACAACATCAGAAGAGGAAGAGAAGACTCAACCTCTAGAATGTAAAAAGAGGATTTTTCCCATGTTCCCGCAGCTTCCGGAAAAAAATATGCTGAGAGGTAAAGATGTAAATGACATCCTAAATGCTTCTTTCATTAGAGATCCCCTAGTTAAGAAACCCAGAATAGGGATATACCTGGTGAATATCCTAAATCCTCAGCCAATCTCATCGACCATACCTCATACTCAAGTGACCCAAATAATCATTCACATCCAGGTTGACCCTGAACCAGATACCACTGCATCCACCACAATAATCATTGAAAAACCCCCATTAACCCCACAACCCCTATCACCTCCACAACCCCCACCGCCACTACAAGAAATGACCATCCAACCCAAAACCACTGAACCTGAGCCCATGTAGTTGGATCCCCCCGACCTACCCGAGAATGTAAAAAAACTCACTATTTTAACCCCTAAAGTCCTGAGCCAGTCAATTGTTCCATTTTTATCAATTCAGGACACTCTGCCTTCAACGAAGACTCAAATTGTGACAATACTGCAAGCCCCAAGCACTCATCTCCCTCTCTCAATAGTCAATATTGAGAGTGCCATTCAAAGAAGAAAAACCACAGAAACTGTGGTCTAGAAAGAGGAAAAAGTGGAAGAGGTTCAGAATGAACCTGAAACTAATTCAGAACAGAGTGCAACTTCGTTGCAAGAGCAACTGGAGCTAGTACTCCAGAACCCACAACAGTGCGCAGATCTAGTGCAACTCTTCCAAGCGAAAACAAATATGCTCCCATTCCTTCCATCAATTGTAAGGATGAGACTTGTGCAACAACCACAAGGTCCATTTACAGGGGAGGAAGAGATGGAGACACCATTGGAACAAACAATGGCTAGTAGATTCCCGCTACAGGTCCAAGTACCCAGGGAGGCCACTACTTCTTCTAGTGACCTGTCTCAATGGCCATCAACACAACTAATAGGGATGATTAGAGATTCAACTGATCAATTGGAGCAGAGGATCCATCAAGTCAAACAAGAAGTAGAGTTTTGTAAGGAGGAAGAGCTCCTCATGCAAGCATGCCATACGTAGGAGGAGTATGAAAGGATATAGGGAGAGAAGAAAGTGGAAAAGGTCCAGGAAAATCTTGAAGAATCCTAGCTAACGATCTGAAGGATAACACCCCAACTACCTGAATCCAGTGTAGCAAGAGATCCTATGCAGCATATCGAGATACTCTAGGTAGCATGGTCGGAGCTGTCCATTCACACAGAGAACCTTGAAGCACAATTGCGGGAGGGTCAGCATGAAGCAGAACAACAACCTCGAAAACTTCAAGAGAAAATGTAAAGATTTGTGCTTGAAGGGAATAATGAAAGATAAACCTTGTACAAATGAACTGAAGAATGCATGCAGATATTTATAGAGGTTAACAACTGAATGTGTATGATTTTACAGCGCAACCAAACTCTGAAGGACTTGTGCATGAAGATCAAGTCGCTTAATGAGGAATTTTCCATCACCATGGATCTGTTGGAGCAACAAGAAAAAATTGACCAAATCCTACAAGCAGAGAACGAGATAAATTCTTTATTTGAAGCACAGTCAGTAGCTAAGAAGGATCTATAGGAGTTTCGAACTGTCGTTGAGACAACCTATATGTAGAAGCATATGGTAGATGATACAAGTGACTCAGAGTGGAACTTTTCAATCATGTCCAAGCGTAAGGTATGCATTACATACATGACTCAGTAGTTCATGGTCGATGCTTCACTCCTTTCCAAGAAGTGGCAGGACAAAGTCATCAATTTCCAAGGAGTAATGAAGACATCCCTAGAATTGGTCCTGGGGTTGGGCCCTTCATTTGAATAAGAGGAAAAGGAAAGAACTCAGGAAAAAACTGGAAGCAAAGTAGAGATAGAAGGCAAAGGAAAACAATAGGCCAATCAAGAGACCACAAAAGAACCAAGGGCTTGACTCGAGGATGAGTAAAGGATTGTGGTCGGAGCTTGTTGGGCCTTTTGTTTTGTTGATAGAAGTTGCGCAAGGAATGCTATAATACCAAATTTTGTAGAAAGAAGTTGTTCAATTCACAGAGGAGATGGACAGCATAATGAAGAAAGAAACTGAAAACGGTTAGAAGGACAACACAACACCAACATGAAGAAATAAGTTACAACAGAACAAGAAAATAAATCATATGAAGTCTCAAACCCGAAGATCCCAATTGGATTATATATACGGGATGAATATGATTGTAAAGCATTCAGATGGATATGTAATTCAGATAGTTGTTGATCCTCACTAATCAGTTGTTATTTTCCATTTTTGGGTAAATTTTAGCTAGAGTTCTAGAGTTTGGGTTTGGAACGAGACCACGGTTGTAACAAAGTCATGTCCTATTGTAATGTTGAAATAACAAGGGTTCGGGTTAACCTTGTTTCCAAGTAGCATAGAGTTTTTTGTTATATTTGGCATGTCCAAGCTGTGTTTGTAACTTAGTCGAATCATGTAACTGAGAAGAACCATATGATGTTAATACAAAGAGAGACCCAAAATTTTGAAATTATTGTGTCTGTTTAGCTTCAGATTATATTGAATGTTGTTTTGTATTATCTTTATGTTAGATCTTCTTAATTATATATAAATTCTTTATGAATGCAACATAACTATATTTTCTTTAATATGGGATATGAATGTTCATACAGTTATAGGTTTAATCTATCTTGCACAAGACTAACAACGATCTTGAGACTGTATGGATTTGTCTAAGGATTCTCCTTACCCTTCCCTATTTTCCTCGTCTTGGTTGCAATTCGGGTGAGACTTATTCCCTTCAAGGAATATGAAAATGCCAATGCTCTAGATTACTTCGATACCTTTTGTTGGTAACTCGAGAAGGACCCTGGTCTGATTAATTTCCCACCAAAATCTCCTTCATAGATATTCTTCAGTTTGTCCCATATTTCTTTTGCGGATTCACAGTGCACAAACTTGGTGTATAATGATTCATTCAAACCATTTAAGATTTTGTTTTTAGCTATAGAATCACTGTATTCAAGTTTCTTTCCATCCTTATCTATCAGGGGAGTGGATGGTGCTTTGTATCCATCTACTACTGCTCACCAAATATCAAATCCATGTGCTTGTAAATATGTTTTCATTCATCTATTCAAGAAATCATAGTTCTGAATGTCAAACTATGGTACCCTAATCCTAGAAGATTCCATGATCTCCTTCCAGTGGTTAGACTACTTTATGAAGGACCTTCTATGATACCAATTGTTAGATTAATGAGAGGGGGGTGAATCAATAATGAGAAATTGTATTACTTTTAACCATAATATATTTTTCAACAATATTCATCAACATTTAATATATCATCAACAATATAATCATAAAAAACATCACATCAAAATAGATACACAGTACACCAGTATTTTTGTGGAAACCCAAATGGGAGAAAACCACAGAATGCTTTTCTTATATATCAAAAGAGTTTTATTCAAGGAATCTCAAACTTCCTAATTCTCTAGTTTCAACTGGAAGGAGGCTCCAACCCACTATTCTCAGGATCCAACATCAAGGAAGCTACAACTCCCTAAATTCTTTGGCTCCAACCGGAAGGAGGCTACAACCCCCTGAGTTCTACGGCTACAACTAGAAGGTGGACACAACAACCTATCCTTTCATTGTCCTACCACCATGAAATATAAATGTAGACAAACTATCACTATCACAAACTCTTCCACTGTCACTATCTCTATCACTCTGTCACTGTCTCTATCACTATCTCATCAACATGTTTCTTCTCATCAATCAATTGAACATGTACCATACCATGCATCAACTGTATACCAACATACATATTATCTCATGCATTAATCATGAACCAAATTAAGATACATTAATAAGGAATAATGAATCATGAACTAAAGAATCAACCATTTGTAACCTATACCATATACCATACCAACAACCATGTGCATATTTGTACCATATCATGAATGAAGTATCTCAAAGAACCAATGCATGTCCCTCATGCATATGCCACCATACAAAATAAATATTCCTCAACCATGTACAATCAACTCAAGCATATGAACCATGTTGTTTGCACCCCTTTCGTCGACTTGCTGAGCAAATCAAGGGTGCTTACATTCCCAGTTGGGTCTTGCTGAGCATGACAGCTATAGAGGAAAGAGTTAGAGAAAATAAAACACGAATATAAACAAGAATTAAACAAATACAAACTAAAAACTAAAATCATGGAAATATAGAGATAACAAGGACAAAAAGACCAATGTCACCAATGTTTTTTAGGCTGATCTATTGATGAAATCAAAGCACAATGAAGAAAGGGGACTATGAGTCCCTTCTTCCTCCAAAGGAAGGCTCTTGGACCCTCACAAG
>ML781410.1:377448-389687 GCA_009831015.1 Picea engelmannii
AGATGTCACCTTGCTGCATGTGGACTTCGCTTGGTCCTTACAAGAGTTTGATTACCTAATTAGCTAGATGTCTTTGGTACAACCTTGCGGAATTCAAATTCCCTAGGAAGCTAGCATGTGGACATGTGGGTCCATTACTATCCTTTAACTCCCTATGATGATGTAATCTAGAAAAAAGCATGAAACTATCCTATATTGAACATATGGGCATGTATGGGCCCGTTACAACCTTTATACTCTCCTAGTGTTTTGATCTAAGAAAGCAAAATTCCAACCACTATTCTATCTTTGCAGCATGTGGGCATGTATGGGCCCGTTACAATTTTAAAATGTGTTTGAAAAATGAAACTAAGAGGGGTCCCAGAAAGGGTCGTTGTCCTCTCCTAAAGGTTTTAAATTTATTTAAGGGAGATGAAATTGTTTTACAACCTCTTTCTGATTCTCAAGATCGCTTGAATGTGCGAGAGAAGAGCATACTCAACGATTGTTACTTCAACTTCTAGTCCCAAATGTGAGTTAGATGTGATTAAGTATGATTGTTCAACTTAGATTATTAGTCAAAACAAGCCATCCACGTGGCTAAAAGCAAAGAAGGGAAATTGATTTTTATCCTCCTAAGTTCCTATGTATGTTAGACTAACCCCTTTATATGGTGAGGGGACTAAGTGTGGTGCATTATTTAGAGCATGCATAACATCATCCTTAAGAAGTTAAAAGACCTTCCCCACATCCCAACAACTCACAATGAGAAATTTTAATCAAATGCACGGCCCCCAGTGCAGACAGAGGCGCACAGAGAGCAGGCGCGCGAGCTGAGTTGAAACCAAAAGCGCATGCGTGCAGAGAAAGGCTGTTACGAAAGCGCATGCGCGCACGATGCACATCTGTGGGGTGGAATACCCACGCACCTGTGACAAACGACCGAGAAAGAAAATCTGGATGGATTTCTCTCAATTCTCTTGTGAATTGACTGGTTAGCAGGTCGACAGAGGCCGGTTTGTGTACCTGCAAGTTAATTAAACTGAAAGAAGAGAAAAATAAACCCAAATGAGGAAGGAATTGATACCTACTCCCTAGTATGGTCGCCAATCTATTTGCACCCCTTTTGTCGACTTGGTGAGCAAATAAAGGGTGCTTACATGCCCAGTTGGGTCTTGCTGAGCATGACAGCTGTAGAGGAAAGAGTTAGAGAAAAGAAAAAACGAATATAAACAAGAATTAAACAAATACAAACTAAAAACTAAAAGCATGGAAATATAGAGATAACAAGGACAAAAAGACCAATGTCACCAATGTATTTTAGGCTGATCTATTGATGAAATCAAATCACAATGAAGAAAGGGGAGTATGAGTCCCTTATTCCTCCAAAGGAAGGCTCTTGGACCCTCACAAGCTTGCTCTCCTTACAACAAGAAAAATGAAAATGGTGATGAAAGAACTCCTTTGCAAATCCACTCAATGGAGAGGTGGATTTCTCAATGAAATGGTGCTAATGTGTTATTGTCAAGGAGTGAGTCCTTAAAACAATCTAAGCAGCATAACATTACATGAAATTCCTTGAGAAAATGAGGTTTCTTCATGGCTTTTTATAGCATTGCATTGGGTGATTATGTAACTCCTTTGTAGTGTGAAGAAAGGCTCTTTAGGGCTTCATTAGGTCTTTGACCAGCCTACCATGCGGATTCAGCTCAGATTTGAGGGTCAAATCGGCTTGGGAGCTGATCCATAAGTGGTTGGGAGGTCGACCAATTCAATAAATGCGTCGTTTAGCAGGTGCGCGAGTTTTTGCGCCAACAACCACGCATCGTGCGTGCATGCGCGCATGGTACATTCCTGTTCCGCGCATCGTACGCGCATGCGCGCATGGTACATTCCTATTCCACGCATGTGCGCGCGCACCCAACTTCTGTAAAGCGCTCTTCAATTTTTGGTTACTTTGTATAGTTTTTGACCTTTTTGGAATGCTGTGAAATTAATTTAGTGCCATGAATGACTTCATTACTGTTTGACGATGCTGAGTTCTTGTCGCCATGTGCGGACGAAATTTCAGTGATAACACATGTCATATGATGAACTAGATATAAGAGTTCTCCTCACTCAACCAAGAAACCAAGATATACCATATTCAAATACCAAACCAACCATACCAAGTATGCCTCAAGCATACACCATATCATGAAAAGAACTAAGCATCAAAAGAAGTATAAAACCATACCATTAGCTATGTAGTTGATCTAAAACTCTGAGATGATAACATGTAGACTTCCTTCCGACTTTAGGGACCTGGAACCAACACCTACTCAAACATTCATAAGCTTTTCACAGATACGTTACTTTCTCTTCTACAGTCTGTGGATATCCACACTTTCCTCCACTACATCCCACATACATTTGCGCCCTTCTAATATACAACTCAAGGATACCTCAGAACCTATGGTTTTATGCAATCCAGATAATTTCTCCTTCGACCTTCCTTTTCTACCTCAGAATTATGCCATCAGAACCTTAGAAAAATATCACTAGATCACAAGAAATATAATCAATGAATAAGTGTGTGTGTATTTGTGAATGAATCCTTGAGGTATATTTATACTTTTCCTAGGTAACTCCTCTCCTTAATTTAGGGATTTATTTTTGCAACCACTTTACCCTTTGACTAAGAATTATAACCAACTAGGGACTTCTTGTCCACTCTTTGTGGCTTCCAACTTTACAAGGCCATATCTCCCTAACCGCGAGGAACCACATGGAATTCCACATATCGTAGAAAATGGTAGGAAAATTACTATCTATGTATGGGGATATTTCTTGCATTGACATTGTCCGTTCTATCCTTATTCTTCATTCAACTCCAGGTACCAAAATCACACCATCGGAGCTACCATAACTTACTACCATACTTCTTCAAGGGTTGACAACAATCGCTAAGATCAGTCTCCAAGGGTTGAAATAAATGAAAACCAATTGTCTAAACCAACTTTCCAACATTCTATCCATCTTGCACAATCGAAGAACATGGACCCCCTTAAATGCCATGCACTCCCTCAGGTTGTCCATCTCCTTCTAGGGCTCAAGTGCTTTTGGACAAGAATTTCCATGTTGGGACTCTCAGGACTCACAAATGTGATCAAGTCTGATTCATGCCAATGCTTCTTAAGCATACACACATTACTCTATCATTGTAATTGATTGAAAAAATCCTTAGATTTTAGTTTAAATCATAAGAATACATCAACACCCTACCTGATTAATGAATTATGACCTTTACTGACTACTTTTGTGTATCTTGTGAATCCATTTACTTAACCAAACTTCATTAATTTGCACAATTAACTCAAGGAATTAAAATTTTGAAGTGAAGTGAAGTAAGAAAAACAAAAATTCAAAAGGCACATTACACAAGGTTTTAATCAAGTTCACCAAATATTTTTGCTACGTCTCCAAGCTTTCTTAATCCACAAACTGGTTCATTAATTCTTCTTCGCAAAGAATTCATTCTCCCAAACTAGTACTAGTATAAAAAGGCATAAGGTTATCACATAAAGTAGTTATCCTCCTTCTCAAATAGGTCTCACAACATGTGGCTCATTATCCCATCGTGGGACTTACACAGATCTCTCTCAATAAGGACCTTCTGATCTACTACAAAAAACTAAAGTGTGGATGTCACTATCAACTTCACCTTGGAAAACTGAATTGTTTGAATATAAAAACCCTATAGTTACATAGATACTCAATGGCCCTAAATTATAGATTAACCCATCTCAGGACTAGATTTATGTTCTACTGCACAACCTCAAGTGTAACTATTACGATCAGCTCTACCTCGAAAAAGTGAGACTTTTAACTATAAACACACTATGACTCCCATAGATTCCCAATGGAACTTAATTACAATACACAAAAAGATCACATTCGTAATAAAATTCCTTTCTTACTCTCTATCAACAATATTACAAAGAGTCTGTACAAAATTCTCTCAAGACTCTCCAAGAAATCCTCTCAAAAATCTCCTCAAAAATATTCATAAAAAAGATTTACAAATTGCATACTCCCAATAAGGACTGAAAACACAACATAAAATAAATTGACTCATAGTTCTAGCCACAAGACTCCCTTGTATAATACAACTCGGATCATATTTCTTAGAAACATAGCCATTCCTGGTGCAATGGAAAAATTTTGGTGCTTTTATAGTGGAGGTCGAGGGGTTGGATATCCTGCCCCTCCAGAGTTTTAACCATCCGAATAAATGCAAATTAAATAGAGTATTAATCGTTTTCCATAACATGAAAGTTCGTTGGAATGTTGGTTGGGATATTGGAATTTTGTGGACATGTGGGCAGAGGTCACAGGGTCAAGCCTTGTAGAACCCACCCCATTTGTATCCTTGTTATCAAATCCACCGTAAAACATATATTGTACGTTATCTATAAAAACTATAAAAATGGCCCATTGGTTAAAACCGTTGTTTGTTAGTGCACAAATTGAAGGTTTGATTACCTTTGGAGACAGTTGCAGAAGGATAATTCATTTTTATCTCGATTGGGGTGCCATGTTGCACACTCTAATTGGGCCATGTGTTGCCTTATGATTCGACTAGTTGAATGCACATTCACCTCCTCAGTAAACACATAGTCAGTGCCATGTCAACATACGATGTCAGTATGTCACACTTCCACCTGTAATTCTATGTCAACCTATTATACTTCCACATCAGTTATCCATGCAGGTCCACGCCAACACCTGTACCACCACGCATCACGATCATACAATGCCATCTCATCGTCTATACAATGCCATGTCATCATATGTATAGTGCCAAATCAACATCCTTACCATCCACATCAACATCGTCACGGTCCACATGTCATGTGCATACAACACCATGTTTCATACTTCCATTGGTGCCACATGATATCCTTTGGTGATGCCATGTTTCCACCCTATCCATCACTTTGCCTATTTTTCCAAAACTTCAGAAGACCATATCTTTCTCATACAATGTTTGTGTGAGTCCCTTGAAGTTGCGTTGAAAATATATCTTTGAGGTCTATGTAATGAATTCATTTCCATCCGTATTTGAGACTGCAATTTTTTTTTTACCATTCTTAGATCCACCTAGATCATGAACAACGACTTTCTACAACCATCAATAATGGCTTCCTTCTTCAACAACTCATTCTCTTGTGCTCCCAAGGAACTAGAACAAGTATGAATTTCCCGATTAACAATGAAGAATAAAATCATGTGGAAGAAGAAGAAGAAGAATAAGAATAAGAAACCCCCAAACCACCCAATGATGGGTTTATATATATATATTCTTTGAATCAAGAACCACATGGTAGTTTCTCCAAGAAGCTCATGTAAGCGATTCTTTCTCTCAATAAAAATTCCAATATGGGTAAAATAAAATGTAATATAAATACTTAGCCTTTTTATCCACCTCTCTCATGGAATTGTAGCCCGCTATCTCTTTTCCTTTTCCATCTTGCAGCCAACGATGTATTTTATTAATATGTATATCAAAGTATTACATTTTCTAGGCTCTCCAGCCCCTTTTAAATTTTTAGGAACTATGTCCTTTCATCAGTTAAACAAAATACATTATTTAATATGGGGACGGAAAACCAGGGTATTACATGGACCCCCAAGCACACTCAAAAAGGGATGTGGCTAAAAAATCTATGAAGGGATTTTTTATAGAGTTTCTTGACTTGGAAATGCAAAGGCACCCTCGTAAGTGAAGAAAAAATATATTTTTTCTCTTCTACAATATTGTTGACTTGCTTCTGGTGTATAAAATGGTCTTAGGTTGAGGTTGTTCTTGTCGCAATGACCTCTTGTTCACCTTCTGACCAGAGTGTGAAGAGGCTAAACTTGGTGGTATGAGAGATTAATTTGAAACACTATTTTGTCAAGATTAATGAAATGGAAATAGTCAGAACTACCTATGATACCCTGTAAAGTTGATCCCTAGACTAGAAATGACACTATGGGACCAAGACTCATAAACAATGCAACGTGTACACATATATGGTTGTCCTAAAATAACATCACATACTTCCAGTGGAGAAATATCACATAGTATCTCATACTTGAAGGGATTGATGTCATACGATAGGAGACATTGTTGGTTGATGTAGAGATCTCATCCATGGTGGAGCCACCTGATGTTCTATGACTGCGGGTGTGGTGTTGTCAGCAACTCCAATTGCTTGATGAAACTTACTAATATTATGTTATTTTTTTCTTCTACTATCAACAATTAAATGCAATGGGGTCCCCTTCACCCGAACCCGTGAATGGAAGAGGAACCCCCCCTCCTTAGGATCCTCTGGTTCCTCTAGTTAAATTGTTGTGGTCACAATTGTAGTAGTTGGTTCTTCATTGATGATATGTTTCCTTTTATTGTGTTCTAAATCAATATCCAAGTTGGGATTCAACTCTTTTTCTTTGATTTCGGCCACCAATGACTATTTCATCCAACATTCATCAGTGTTGTGCCAGGGTATTTTGTGGAAATCACACCACTCTCCAATGTCCTTCTTCTTCTTCAGTGTTGTGCCAGGATATGTTTCCTTTTATTGTGTTCTGAATCAATGTCCAAGTTGGGATTCAACTCTTTTTCTTTGATTTCGGCCACCAATGACTATTTCATCCAACATTCATCAGTGTTGTGCCAAGGTATTTTGTGGAAATCACACCACTCTCCAATGTCCTTCTTCTTCTTTCCATTTCCGTATTTTTCAGTGGCTTGGCTTTGTTGTATTGATGTTAACTATTCTATGATTTAGGTCCTCCTTTACAACACTTTTGTTGTTGATTTTTTCTAGACTTGAACTCCCACTTATTCCACTGCTTAAATTGCTCGATTTTTACAACAAATCGATAAATAGATCCTAGTGATGAGATGTAAAAAAAACTCCATTTATGTTTGTATGTACCTATGTATACCCCCATGGTATTTTATTACCATATGACACTATGAGTATTTGACACCCAACTTGGTGCACAACATTTGGAAGGTATTTGTGAATTCTGACGCTATTTGATCACTCTCTTGATGCAGTGCAGTCCATGTCATGTACTAGTCGTCATAGTTTCCAACATGGTTATATTGTTCCTTAATGACATTGATTAAAAAATTCCAATATGGAAAATGTATTTTGAGCTATTGGAATAGGTGGGATGCAATCGATTTCCACTTGGATCAGAATCAATACTTTATATCAATTGATATGTCATGAAAATACCTTTTTTGGAAAAGTATCGGACTAATACTTTGTGATAGAGTTACAGAATAGAGGAAGCGAGCATGAAAATGGGTTTTTTGTGGATAAAATATGGATTGATGTATGGAAGCAATAGTAATTCCAAAATTGTGAATTTTTTGGACAAGTACATAACCTGTAACATAGATCATTTGCATCTAGATATTTCCAAATTTCATAGACATTTCCATACAAGAAGTTGTAAGAAACAAAATAATTCACATTGCATATACAAATTTCCTATGCCTCCAATGAAAATGACAATGATACTTGAACTGATTAATTTACCAGACAAAGCACTCAATGAGAAGTGAAAGTGTCTATTTTTATCACTAGAGAAAAAAAACTATGAAACTTTAGTCAACTTTAAAGACTTCTTGATGAAAATGGAACTAATAGAGGATGAGTACATTTGTCTAATATAGTGTACACTAAAACAACTGACAATTTTCCTAAAATGAAAACCTTCACATATTTTGAACAACAGTTTTGCAAAGAAAATGCCAAATTTATGGAATCCAAACGTTGATGCATAGTTTGTACCGAATGCATATGATGCAACATGATATTGCAATTCATACATGAATACAAATGAAAAATCTATGACAAATGCATTTAGGAGAATATGCAAAGAGCATGAAGAAATAAAAATTGATGCTATGCAAATGATATGTACACTTTGAAATGCATTTCTTAATCTTCAACAAATGTCTTCTCAACAAGTAGTTCATATATTGCTTTCTCTTCCACTAAATTGTAGTTCAAGAGAGTGTATTTGTACAAACACATATCCAATAGACCAATGCACATTTGTCCTTAAACCAAGCTTTTTATTAAAGAAAGAGCTCGACGAGTCAAAAGATGTCATGTGCTATTCTATTATTAATTACTACATTGCATGCCCACATGATTTTAGGAATGTCTATCTTGTTGAGTTTGTCTCCAAGTACAAAACAAATGGTACACACATACCGAAGAGGGAAAAACCAAATGTAATACTATTTCTCAAATACAAAAAACACATTGACTATGAATATTTTTGTAGAGATAAATGGTTTCTATATGTGTCATTAGGAAAAAGTTAACATACATTAAAACATGACTTCCCTACATGGATAATTGCTTATAGTCTTCATGAAAAAAAAATACAAGATAATGAATCTAAATTTTTCATACAATATCCATCGAAGATGGGATGATATGGAAAGTGTGATTCAACAAATATATAGTGACCTTGTTGATATTAAAAGTGAATTGACAAAACGAGAAACAAGTACAACTTACTGGGAACAATACGATTTGATAGTAGACCTACAATGAGCTTGAGGAGAAAATATGAAAAGATCAATTAATCTTGGGTTCCAAGTAATTGACCATCCATTTTTTTCTTGAGAATAGACAATATGACAAATTTAGATGAATTTTGAATAGATAACAACAAGAAATTGTCAAAGACATTTCCCTAAAGAAATTAAAGGACATGTACACGCCAATCTACTTGTTTCTTAAAGGTGGAGCAAAAACAAGGAAAATATTCACAACAAAAATGATATTCAAAATTCTTATACAAATACACGATGCAAACAAATGCAACCGATCATTTGAAACCAAAGGGAATGATATTGGCATACACAAGTAAAGCTTCTTAAAATGTAGCTAGAACAAAAATCCATTCTACATTTCCATTAAATCTTAGTTCCCTCAACTTAGCAAAGAAATGTTAGACACTTAACCAAATATTTATCAAGAAATACAACTTTTATTCATTGACGAAGTTGCTTTGGTTGGAAGCCAATTCTTATTCTTCATTAATAATTGACTAAGAAGCATAAAACATGTACAAACAAAGTACTTTGGAAACATAGATATGGTATTTTGTGGTTATCCTTATCAATAAAAACCCATACATGAATCCTCAATATCTGAGTACCCTACCATGAACATGCAAAGAATAACATATGATTTTTGTAGACATAATATAAAGTTCTATGAATTTCATATTACAATGTGACAAACAAATGAAAGGTTTATTGCAATTATAAATAGGATGTGAACAAATAGCCAAATAAGAAACTATTTAGAATATATCAATACAAATTGCATGCGACCTAATCCAAACATGACCCAACATTCCCTTACCTATTTTACAAAAATAAGGATGTTGCAATGCATAAAAAGTATATGATATTGCTTATTCCTGGAAACAAACTTCTAATCAATGCAATTCATGAAGAGGAATGTGACCATGGTAATGTCCAATACCATGAACATACAACAACTTTTCCTTTGCAAATTTTCCTAAAATTAAATAATCTTATTGAAATATATGTATGCAACTATGATTCACAAGATAATTTAGTGAATGGTGCAGATGGAATAATCAAAGCATACACAAAAATAGATAAGGGTAATTTTTTGTGGATAAATTTCTATGATATGTATATTGGACATCGCCAATATAGAAGATTATCTTCTTTATATAGCATAAACATTTTTTCTAAGTGGATACCCATTTTTACATAACACAATATCAGCAACAACAATGATAGGTCAATTGAAAATCCATAAACAATTCCCAATTCAACTTGCATGTGCACGTACAATACACAGATCACAGGGTCTAACACTAAACAGTGTTGCATTTGGCCATGTTGGGATATGAAGACATGTATTAGTGTATACACCATTGTACCGTGTACAAAACATGGATTCTTTGTAACTTCTAAATGCTTTGACAATGGATAACTTCAAGGTTAAATAAAATATCGTTACCAAGATGGAATGTCTACGGAGCAATGCAAAATGGAATCTAAAATATGTTTTCCAGTCTATAAAATTAGAGTCACGCATTTCAATTATTTTATTGTAGTTGGCATGAGCATATTAATGACATAGTCAGTGACTTTGATATAATAAAATCTGATATCTTGTGCATTCAAGAAACATATATGACAAATTCCATGCCAAATGAATACTTTCAAAGTTTCAATTGCATATAAAATTGTAACAAATATGGGGTGATGATACTAGTCAAAAAAGATCTACCAATATTGGAACACATGCATTTTGAAGAACAAAGTGTGGAGGTGCTTGTAGCAAGCATAACAGTCAATGGATTGCACATTGCAATTGTCAATATCTACACTGCATCACATCAAATTCTGAGAAGCATAGTGAATTCCATTGCAAAATAATTATGCAATTTTATTTCAAACAAAATCATATTCATTCAAGAGACTTCAATACTCACATGTCTCAATGCAATGAGAAGACAAGAAAATTGGAAAATTGCATGTGCAATCACAATCTCCATTTATTCTTGGAGGGAAAAAAATGTATAAAAAATGTTAATTGATCATGTCTGGTCAAATGCGAATAATGAACAACCCAAAATTATTAAATTAAATCCATACTAGACTAACCATGATTACAATTTGTATACTACCTGCAATCTAAAATGCATGTGGCCTTCGCTTTCGGTGGTTTCTATATAAGGAAGACTATAATCAACAACATTAAGGCTCTAACGTGTAACCCTAAGTCAGGTTATGCCTGGGTAATAATTTCTTGTGTTCTTAACTTTGTCTGTGCTCTTTGAATATTCACACACTTAAAGATTTGTTATAGGATTTTCTTATATACTCTCTTTGAAGATTTTATAATTGCACTCTGTAACTATAGGGTAAGTCTAAAAACCCTTAATCGTTGAAAGTGACAACATCGCCTCTTTATACATAGTCATTGGTTAACATGTATCTTTGTCGAGGAAATCATGCCCTATCTTCATTATACACCCACGACCAGTGCTCTTGAATATTATCTCAAAGATTAGGATTCAAACCATACACAGTTTTGAGGATCCAGTGTGCCTTCGACCACTTTGTTTGAAACCTACAGGATTATTTTGTTTTGATTAAATCAAGACTTAGTTTCATTTTTCCTTTTAATAAAGACTTGGGTCCTTACTGAATTCTTCACATACCCAGATTGCCTCCCAAGCGTCGTTTTGGTTTTGCCGATTTAAGGTTATTTAATTATATAACTTGTATAAATTTTCCAATTTGCAAATGGTAAAACTCTATCCTTATTTTGTACTTAATATTTCCTTTACTTTAAGTATTATTCTTTTATGTTCATAAGGTAGCTCTGTTTAAGGTAATTTTTTTCAGAGTAACTTCGACCTTCTGTAAGGAGTTTAATTACTCTTCTCCAAAGTAAAATTCGTTGGTTATTGTAACTCTACTCTTGTTTCCGTTGGAATCCCTTTTACTATGTAAATCTTATAACCTACGAGATATCAAGGTTATTGTACTCAATTGGAAATTTTTCTTATGTTTTACTACTTGCACGAGTAATAATAATTCTTCATGTATATAAACTGATGATGGGTCCCTTTGTCTTGTGAGGGAACCCATCACATGGATTACACACCTACTCCCCTTCCTAGGTCATGGATCGACTACTCCGCAAAGCAACACTGACTCTACAACGATCTATTAAGATTCCAGATAAGTATGCTTTGACTCTGTCATTTTTCTTATTCTCTAATGTATTATACTAGATTAATATACTAATAATATTGTGTTACTCTTTTGCAGGTTGAAAGAAAAAGAAGTGCACTTGGTGAAGAAGATTGATCGTCCCAAAAAGGTATTTGAGTTCCAATTTTACTTCACCGGTCCATGCGCACTTGCAGATAGTTCAAGTAGTACTTTTAAGTCTCTCTTTAGACTAGATATGGAGTTATGGTGATTAAAGAAATCAAACTCTAACATTTGGTCTTCGATCCATGATGGTAATAAATATGTATATCATTTTTTTTTTCAAATGACTTGTACTCTACTGTATCATGTGTCTTTCTTTCATAATTGACCAAAACATGTAATGGGACAATTATTCTTTTGTTCGACATAATAAATGAAAATATAATGTAGTTTTGTTTACGCTTATATATATCTCTATATT
>ML781410.1:420825-479457 GCA_009831015.1 Picea engelmannii
GTGTTAAGAATATGCATAATACTTTTTTCAAAGATGAATTAGTAACAGTACAAGATCAACTTTTACTCTATCTAATCAAGTCAAGAAAGATAAAAGAAGCTACATCATTATTGGGTGTTCAAAAGTCGACAAAAGATACAAAGGTGAAACAAAATGTCTTTGACAATATAACTTGCCAGCAGAACAACAAAAGATGTCAGTGTTGTACGTAGAGTGATAAGAACAACAGTTGTTTCATCTAGCAATATTAAATATCATTTGACAAAGCACATGGAAAAAGCGGCGGGAACCTCAAGAAAAACATTATACAAACATAGAAAATTTTGATTGCAAATGATGAACTTGCTTGTTGGATAGTTATTTCTAGACAACCCTACAAAGACATACTTGTAGAAAATGTTAAAAAATCGGACCATAATGTTTGGTTGACATAATCTCGTGTTTCACCACATACAAGGGATGTCTTGCAATGAATAATAAAATGAAAACAATATGAAGAACATCCAAAACATATATTTCCAATGAAACAAATAGAATTGTTCAATAAGTTCAAAGAAGAGAGCAAAGAAGTTAAAATTTCCATCAATACATTTGTGCAACAAAAACCATGGTTTGTTATACCCATTACTATTCATGACACTTCTTGTTGTCCTTATCATGTGGAATTTGAGTTATATTATGACACTTTTCTTGATTTTGGTAAAACGTTATGGCCAAGTTCAGCTACTCCTTCCACATTTCGTTCTTTTGTATTTGAAATTATATGTGAAAGAGAAGGTGATGAATTATTTGACCAAAAACAATGTGTTGGTGGAAAGAAATGTGATCATTGTGGAAATATAAGTTTGTTTCACTCAAAGTATCCTATTGACATGAATGATCAATCATTTTCTAATATAACAGTCAATTGGAAGAGATATGAATATATCAGCAGCATGGCTCCACATTCTTCAAATGTTGTTTCCAAAAGGATTGATTTGAAAGTAGATAAAATCTGTGTGATAGATTTTTTGAAGAAGTTTGAGGAAGAAATTTATATATACACCAAGCATTCACATAGAGATCGATGGAAAGACCTACAATTCAAGCAATCCCATGAAGTGTTTCCACCAGGGACAAATTTGTGTGTAGTTGATTTTGCAGAGAATTACACATTCACTGCACAAAAAGAAATACAAAGTGAATATTATCATTTTGATCAAGTCACTATATTTGTCCACGTTCTATATAGACATGCTGAAGAGAATGTTGATAACATAGAAATAACCAATGACAATCAACATGTTATTAAAGAATATCACTTTTATATAAGTGATGATCGAGCAAACAATACACATTATGTATAACATTGTTTTGATAAATTGTATGATTCATTGAAAGAATGTGGGATTGGATTCGATCGACATTGGATATGGTCAAATGGATGTGTGGTTCAATTCAAATCTTCATGATCATTCTATTGGTTGTGTCATCGTCACAAGAAATCAAACATTACACATTGTTGGAATTTATTTGAGACTGGTCATGGAAAAGGATAGCACAACGATGCAGGGGCATGTGTAAAACAAGCACTTCAAAGGTATTAGATGAACCCTCATGCCAATAAATTTGAATCCATTGATCAAGTTGTTGAATGGTGCAAATTGGTGCTAAGCCATGAAAATAATATGTTAAGGTATGTGTGCAGGTGTGTGTATATATACATGTTACGCATGTACACAGGATATTTTTATTCACATGTTCAAATTTATATGATCTTAAATCATGTTCCTCATAGATTTCAAGTTAACAAGTTCTTGTCTTGTGCAGGTGTTTTTAGTATGTTGGAAACCAAGATTTAAATAGATCGATCCCATATGAGTCGGGTACAATACATGGGATGTGAAAAGTGCATTCAGTTAAAAAAAAACGCTATCAAAATGTGTTTTCATTCAATAGAAAAAATGAATCTTGTTTTTGTTCAGTTTGCATAGAGGACATAGAATACATAGAGATTTGCGAAAACAAAAATGTGGAATATGTTAAAGCTTGGAGACATACCGAACTTAATATAAAAGGGTAAATGCCTCTTGCAAGCTCAAAGGAGATGGAATTGTTTGAAAATATATTTGTTAAATATTTAAACAACATGTAGATGTACTTGTAAGTTGGATATATAAAATTTATATATAGTCAATGAGTTTAATGACACGTGCATGTGTGCTAATATAATGCGAACTGCTTGTTGAAACATATCAAATTATTTGAAAGAGATGTTTTTGTCGTGGTTGCACCTATAGACAACAAATAAAATGTGAAATATTATTTGATGCGATCAATAGAAGAAATATGAGGTTGTTAGAAAATTTTGATGATAACGATTTTATATATGAAAGAGGATCCATCGTATTGAAAAGTTATTTTTTTCATGAAACCCATCAAACTGATAGTCATGTTCACTTTCAAAACTATCATTTGGATGTCATAAGTTGTCAATATAGTCATTTGGTATGTGAAACGTGCATAAAGTTAATAGAGTTTCAATCAAGGAAAAAACAAAAGTTAGAAAATGGAAAATGTCAGATCATGAACGAATAATTGAAGATGTCATACCATTACGATTTCTTTAAACAAATGACATACATTCCAAAATTTTGTAATGAAATGTTTGTCTTGTACTTCTTTATTAAACACAATTTCATAGATATAACTAGATCTCAACTATAATTTATGTCTGGGTTTAATGGGTTTATATAGTCTCATATAAAGGGTCTCATATCCCACTCAATTATAAACTTGTACATATAATTTTAATGAATATTTAGCCAAAAATGAAAGATAACCATGAACTATAATCCCTACTTACAACAATTCGAAGTATCAATCACTTATAAAATTATTATCTATATAAAATGAAGCAATTGATCATCATTGGCATTATCCCACCACATGATAGAGATGAAATCATAATTGGGTGTTGTAGATGTTGTATTAAATACAATTCAATCATTATGATATACACAAGACATAGTCCATAAATATGTTGCATATACTTGTGTTCAACATTTTGAAAAAAATTGTGTATTAGGTGAGGATTAGAAACAAAGATTTTTATGCTTAATATGTTATTCCTTTGTGTGTGTATATATATATATATATATATATATATATATATATAGAGAGAGAGAGAGAGAGAGAGAGAGAGAGAGAGAGAGAGAGAGAGAATAAATGAGATCACCAAGCAGTCCAGTACAAAATGGGAAACATATTTCCCACCCTCTGAAAATTTGTACTGTGATTTCACTACATCCACATCTCCAAAAGGTCATATGTCCCTTTCATTCAATCGATCATTGTCTTATCACTATTTTTTTTTCACCCTTTCATTATTAATGGTGGAGAGAGTGAATGGGAGATAGAGAAATAGTCACAATATAATCATGGATTCAATGAAATGTATATATGACCATTTGGAGGTGTGGAGGTAGTGAAACCATGCTACAACTTTTGGTGAAATCATGGTACTAAGACTTTTTTTAGGGTTTTTTTAGGGTAATTTTCCTTCTTTAAAATTTGATAAAGGATTTCCCTCTTGGAGAGTCTTCCTCCATTACTTAAATTCATAGGTCCAATCCATTTCAATTGCAACAATGGATAAACTTTTGGTTATGGGTTCAATGCAATTTGGTTTGAGAGATCAACCAATTTTCACTCTTGCTATGTTTTCATTCTCAATATATTTTAAGAAAATACAAAAAAGGTTGAGGAATAGATCCAAAGCTTATATGACTAAGAAATAGTGAGATGAAGCTTTCATAAATGAAATGAAGTATATTTTGCAGGGAAAATGAGTTAGGGAACTTGAATCCTTACACCTTAACCAATTTTTCAAGATGAAGAGGGGGAGATAAACCCTTCGAAAGAAAGGGCCACACACCTCTAGGGCACAATTGTTGCCACCACCATTAAGCTCCTAGAGACCCACTTACAATCTGTAGATGAAGATATCACAAAAGAAAAATCGGTGGTGAAGTTGCCTAGTTAAATTCATGTTCAAGGTCTAACACATGTACAACCAAGAGGATAATTTGAATGTGACACTCTAGCATCTAGATGGGGTAGCTCATACTTTGGGAGAAAGATAGATTGGTAAAAACTTTAAAGAGGATTTTAGCGATTGTGTAGACATGCATTAACTCAAATAGCATATTGCAACTCGGATGATCCAAATGAAATTCGAATCATGCATTTTTCTAGAGGGACATGCATATTGAAGAATTTATTTAGAAGTTCAAAGTTACCAAGTCTAAGGCCGGGTTTACCCAAATCAAAGGTGGGATATTTATATTTTTGATCTATGGTTCTATGGTTCTAAGCCAAGGTTATAAACCTAGATGGTGATGCAATATGAATGAAAGATAAAAAAAATAGTATTGTATTGAATATTAAGATATAGGGTATATGATCTGAAAAATTACTAAAAGAACTTTAATAAATGCATCTAATAAAATTGAAACAAGGAAAAATAACATAAAATTTCTTAAAGAGTTCGAAATTCTCAAAGAGAAGACTTGAATAGTTTTATGAACCTTCCTCAAGCATAATATTCATGTTGATAAGGATCCAACAAAAGGGTCAAATGAGCCTTTTTGAAGCATAGTATTTGATTCAAGGGGGAGAATAGGGAAGGGTTGATTGACCCTTCCTTGATCATAAAATATTAATTGTAGGAGAGCATAGGGAAGGGTATGTCAATCCTTCCTCAAGCATAGCATTATTGTCAAGGGATAATCTAACGAAGGGTTGACCAAACCTTACTTGAGCATAGTATTTTGATTGTGGGGAGCACATGTAAGGGTTGTTTAACCGTTTCTCAAGCATATTATTCTTTTCGAGGGAGATCCTAGGGAAGGGTTTATCAACCCTACTTCAAGTAACACGGGTAAGGGTTATTCAACACATGGAAGTGTCAAGCAACACTTTCTAAAGCATAGTATTTGCATTGAGGGAAAGATTAAGGAAGGTTTGAATGACCCTTTCTTGATCATAGTATTTTTTGGGGGGGCATCATTAGGAAGGTTATTTGACCATTCCTCAACCACACTATTATTTTCATTTGTTGTAAGTCATATATTTTCTACTGGAATAATAAAATTTTGATTATTCTTATATTGTTCATTATGATCTAAATATTAGATCTGCTAGTGGTGAGTTCAAAATATATTATTTGCTTCTTCTTTTTTCATAAGATTTATGGTGTTGCATGCATGAATCCGTATGCCATCTCTATTTTGAATTAATATACCTTTAAGAATACAACCAATCAAAGTAGGGTTTTTTAGCACATCCTTATGACAAAACCCACCAATAATACTCATATGAATCATAGTATATTTTCCCAATTCAAAAGAATGTGGTGAAAGGGAGGTGGCATGCACCATTGTTAGGTTTCTCTACCATGTAAAACCATGAGGATATTGGTTAATTTTTCATTTTCCTCCACTAATTGGAGTTGTTTTCCTATTTTGGTACTTCCCAACGATTCATAACAAGAAAATGACCTACAATTTCACTTGTAATTCCTCTCCTAACAAAGCTAATTTCAGGCTATTTTTTGACCTACGTTCAATGGGAACACACCCTATTTCTCATTCCATTATTGGTCTAGCTGTTGGCCCTTGACCAAGTTTTGGGAGTTTCTTGGTCATGTTGACCTATTTTGGGAATTTGACAACCTATCGAAGGAGGAGCTCAAGACGAAGCAGAGATCACAGGATCTCGGCCCCATTTTGGGCCCCTTTTTGGGTTTTTGGGATAATGTAATGGGAAAGGGATTTCGGCCTGTGGGTTTACCCATGCTAAGGCCCACTTTTGTAATATATAAATAAGTAGCTAGGTAATGTGAGAAGTGCCAATGAGCTAAGTGCTAGAATAGTGAATGAGATAAGTGTTAGATCCAAGTGATGGGAATGTATGCTAAGTGCAAGTAGGGTTTTGGATGCTTTGTGCATGATTGTAAAAGATTTGCAGAGATGAGTGCAAGTAGGCTGTGACAAACCATAAAAGGATGAGTGTTGTAATGTAAGGAAGAAGGATCTAATGAGTTGCACAGATCTTATGTCCTGTGCAGAGTAAGGGTTTTTGAAGGTTGTGTGCTTGTAACAGATTGAGGACACTAATAGAGAAGAAGAGTTGGTGTACATAGCCCCAGGAGGGGGGTGAACCATGTAAACTCTATGTCATGTTTCTTTGTGCCTTATCTTTATGTGTTCATATGTTATATGCTAAGTGCTTGATAGATAGACCAAATGATGCTTAGTGCTAATGATGTGTAGATTATTAGATCTGATCTATATGTATTTGCTAAGTGCTTGATCTGTTAGATCTAAATAATCTGTTGTTGCTAGGTGCTTAAATAGGTTAAGATCTCTGTGAAGAATGTGAAGCTCTGTTTTATTAGCGAAGTAGATAATGATTGCATGTTAAAGACTAACAATGCTAAGTTCTTTACTAAGTTGTATAATCACAGATATGTGTCCCAGCTAAGGTTGTAGACACTTGAGTCCTGCAACCACCCCTGCCTCTACCTCGGGTGAGACTTCATCTGCTTCGCAGGTGTTGCCGAAAGGGCCTGTAGTTAGGGTTTTGTTGGTGCACTCTTGTAGCATTGAACCCTGAGTCTTCCCATGTGCCAATAAATGGTTCCATTGTCGGGACTTGAAACTGTGATTGCTGGGAACTGAGAAAGGGGAAGCTCTGTGAAAAGGTTAATCCTGAAACTGTGAAAGCTCTGTGCGCAGATCTGTGCCCTAGTGCGCAATATTCTACTTAATTTGTAAAACTCGGTGCTAAATAAAGAAAGAAGGTTAGATCTGAGAAAAAGAAGCTTGATCTGAAGAGAGAAGGCCAGATCTGAAAGAAAGAAGGTCAGATATGTAGAAAATAAGCAGGATATGAAAGATTTGTGCTCCAAGAAAGGTAAAAGTGAGAATTTATGATTGAAAAAGGTAAGATGTGTAAGCTTTGTGCTCTAATAACAGTAATAATAGTGAAAATTCTTAGATTTGAAAGCTTTGTGCTCTGTAAAAGTAAGATAAGTGGAAATTTTTGTTTCTAGAGTATGGATCTCAGTATAGTTGATAGGTTTTGTCCTAGTTTGAAAGCTAGGGTGTTAATAGATGAAAGAAGGTTTTATATGAATAGATCTGATCAAAATCTGGACCAGGGGTCAAAATTTAGCCCAAAAATCAATGTTCTCGGATTTGCCTCAAAACAAACGAGAGTGTATCCCTCGTCATCACAAACCCAACGCAATTTGTTTCATTTCAAACGGACGTCAGGAGCGAGAGATATTGCGATCTGTTCTAATCGCCAAACAAGTAAAAAAAGGGACGCTGACTGGGTAGTTCGTACAGTCCGTACAGGCTGACGTGGAAGATTTCGTACATGCTGACATGGAGATCGTACGATGACATGGAATTTGATGACGTGGTAGTTTCATATTGGCAGATTTGGGCGAATGGCGCTTCGACACGTGGCATCATTTTGGTTAATGGTAAGGTGCCACGTGGCCCAGACATGGGCTGCCATGTGGCACCCCTTTATTGGCTATTGGTTTGGGTGTTGTTCAAAATTTTGTGTAGTCCACCGGACTCGAACCATGAACCTCCCCATAGTCCAAAGTCTTGGTATGTCTGCCCTGCCAATGTGCCATACGGTGGTGCTTGTTAAAACTATGGTTTTAATATTATTTAAATTCGTGCTATGTAATATTCGGCGGTGGGTCGGGCCGGGGCTTAGCCCCGACCCCCGATTCTATGTCTTTGTATATGACTATGACCATCGTGAAATGGGCGTGTGGGGTTTTAAATGTTTAACCCGTGGTTTTATTATACCATATGACCATAACTGGAGCACGCGGGGTGTTTAAAACGGTTTCAAACCGTTAGCCCTTTTTCATTTGCGCGAGGTCATCTGACTCTAATGTGCCCGAGTGCTAGGTAGTTAGGAGTTGGAGGTGCCCTAACCATCCTACAGTTTGCACAGTTATTCGGTTGTGCACGTGTGCTGGGTTTTCACGCTATATATTGCGTGTGTGCCAGGTTCATTCAACAAGGGTGCGTTTTGTAGATGCAGAGACAACAAACTTGAGGAAGAGAATGGCAGGAGGCCTATCTTCTTCATTATTTGGCCGATTGAGGTGTCGTAAAAGCCCAGCTAGGGGTTTTTGGACGTCCTGAATCCATTGGCACTGTTATCAAGGCCATTTGAAGACTTCTTTTGCATGATTTTAGCCATTAAATTTTCAGCAAGCTCCAGGGAGCTTAAATCCCTCATTGATTGAGGACATGTTTTGGTGTTTTTGCCAAAGAGAAGCTCAGTGAATCTTATGGCCAAATGTAGAAGAGGTCATGCCCGAATGAGCCATGATCCGTTTTCAGAGTTTTATTAGTAATTTTTGGGGTTTTTATGTGTTCTGATCCCAATAGTACATTCTGTTTTTCTATTGGAGTTGAGAAGCAGCTTGTAAAAGAACTTTTGACAAATTAATCCCAAAGAGCCAAGTCCATTGATGGAGGCTCAAGGAGATGTATCCCGGAGGGGGGTGAACTCCTTTATCATCTTGTTCTTGTTGTGAGTTTGATGGTTTATTTGCTGCAAGTTATGTTGTTGTGTATTTATTGAAAGTACATATTTAACCATTTAAAAGAACATATCCTCAGACATAAGCATTTACAAGAAGATACATAAATTTTGCACATAAACTATCTTGCATATTTTAACACATGAAGCAAGGTCCTGTAATTTTTTATTTTAATGAAGTAGAGGGTGCTTGCATAGCATAACAAGTCAACCTTCTATTTTCAGATCAGGTGGTATCAGAGCATAGTTTGTTTTGCTCATGTGTTTTCCATTGATAGCTTGAGATTTAGTTGTTGGTATTGTGCAAGTTTTGTGTTGAAGTTTGATATCTTGTAAGGATGGAGGAAGCTTCAAACATTGGTAGTTCTCATACATCTTCAAAATCCAAGTTCTTTGACAAAGAGATGTTGAAGGATATTCTAACCATGAGAGATTTGATGAAAGAGATGTGTGAAGACAGAAATGGCATTGCCCTTGAAGAACAGTTGATGGCCATGAAGAAGGAGAAAGACCAGCTTCTTCAAAAGTTGCATGAGATGGAGATTCAACTCCATGAGGCAAAGGAAACCATTACCAAGTAAATGCATGAACATAAGGTATGCAATGTTAGTTTATCTTCTAATTCCTCTCAAGATGAAAGTTTTGGTGTTTTCGAAAATCACACGAGAGAAATACGGTCCAAGTTATTGTTAAAAATGGGCTATGAAGGTAGAGGGTTAGGAAAGCATGCACAAGGCATTGTTGAGCCTATTGTTATTGAAGAGGGGCCTAAGTATTGTGGTCTTGGATATGAACGAAGAGATGGAGCAAATTCCAAAGTCAAGGAGACAAGGGAAAAAGTTCCAAGAACAAATTTTGTTTCAAGTTCACCTCCTCAAGAAGGCTTTAAAGGTGAAAGTTCAAGAGATTTTGTTGAAAGTTCAATCCCTCTAGCATGCAAGGCTTGTGTTCAAGATGAATGCAAATGTGTGAAACAAAAGAGTTATGACAATGATTTGGACAAGAACACTGTTGATGGTCTTCAAAGGAGAGCTTGTAACTCTTCAGATTCACCTCCTCAAAGAGGCGATAAAGGTGAATGTTCAAGGTATAATTTTGCTTATCATTCAGTTTCTTTTGATTATGTTAAGCATGATAAATTTGTATGTAAAAATGGAAGAAAGAATCCATGTACATATTGTGGTTTATATAACCATCATATTTCAAAATGTTGGAAAAGAATGACCAATTTTAGGAAAATTTTCAAGCAAAGACAACGTGAAAAGAGGATGCAAAAGATTTGACTCATTGTCAAAAGCGGGGTCATCTTATTGACCAATGTTGGACATTGCATCCAGCCACTCATCCACAACACAAGAAGAAGATGGATAAAGAGATTGGCAAGAATGGAAGAGGAGATTCCATCATCAATGTGAGTCAAGATGATTCACAAGAGGACGATGTTCAGTAGAAAAAGTCACCGTTGAGTTGGCTTGGTAAGAAATGGTTGGATTTCTTGAGCATGTAAGGCTTGTATTTTTTTGTTGTAAATGCACTTTTCAGCGTTATGTGTGCATTTATGGGAAGCATGATAAGTTGCAGCAGTTTATCACAACTTGCATGATGCAAGTTGCATGTGAATGCAATTCATTTGAAGGCATTTTGTTGTTGCACAACTTCGCCAGGAGGACGTAAAAGATGGATATGATGTTCACTTGTTGCAGCCATATATATTTTTCATATTAAGCTCTTATGTACCCACATGTTTTTTGGGTTTATGTACTTATGTTTGTACTGGAAGGAGAGTTGAAGAGTCATGCACATGCATTTGTTTTTATGTATGTGTAAGCAGTGAACCTAGTGATGGTTCATCATGAATGATTCATGATTGTAACATGATTGTGTATCATGTATGTCGACTTGTCAGATTGGACATGTTTCAAATGAGTCTCGACTGGTGTCGATGATTGTCTGACGACTATGTGTGTCAATCATGTTTTTCGACTTATGTTTAGTCGATGGTGTTTGTTGACTTGTAAGTTGATTTTGAGTACACTGAGATGCAGGAAAAGACCATGTGCTTTGATGAAGTACGAGATGCGACAGTTTGTTTGAAGAGATAAAGACTTTGTTGGCATCATTTTTCAGTCTTGTATAATTTGTTTTCAAGATTGATGGTTTTCTTGGCTTGTGACAAGATGTCGGAGGAAAGTTTTTGTAGCCATTGGAGAGTTGATTGTGTTGACGCCAAAGAGTTCACAAGAGGGACTTGATTCTCAGTGGGAAGTTTGGCAGTCTTCCAAGCATAAAGAGAATAGTGGGTCAACAGCAGCCAGAGAACAGTGGTTGAGGGACATAGCCAGTTGCAGTGCAAGGCATGTCAAAGTATCCAGGTGATTGTCGAAAAGACTTTTCAAGTAGAATCAATTGATATAACTTGAAAGAAGACAGATAATCATAATCTTTTGTGGGTCTAAAAGCCTTTCAGTGGGAAGGTGTGATCAAAATATGGACCAGGGGTCAAAATTTAGCCCAAAAATCAACATTCTCGGATTTGCCTCAAAATGAACGAGAGTGTAGCCCGCGTCATCACGAACCCAACGCAATTCATTTCCTCTCAAACGGACGTCGGGAGCGAGAGATATTTCGATCTGTTCGAATCGCCAAACAGGTAAAAAAAGGGACGTTGACTGGGTAGTCCGTACAGTCCGTACAGGATGACGTGGTAGAGTCCGTACATGATGACGTGGAAAATGTATGATGGCATGGCAGTTGATGATGTGGCAGTTTCATATTGGCAGATTTGGGCGAATGGCGCTTCAACACGTGGCATCATTTTGGTTAATGGTAAGGTGCCACGTGGCCCAATCATGGGCTGCCACGTGGCACCCCTTTATTGGCTATTGGTTTGGGTGTTGTTCAAAAATTTTTGTAGTCCACCGGACTCGAACCGTGAACCTCCCCATAGTCCAAAGTCTTGGCATGTCCACCCTGCCAACGCGCCATATGGTGGTGCTTGTTAAAACTATGGTTTTAATATTATTTAAATTCGTGCTATGTAATATTCGGCGGGGGGTCAAGCTGGGGCTTGGCCCTGACCCCTGGTTCTATGCCTTTGTATATGACTATGACCACCGTGAAATGGGCGCGCAGGGTTTTAAATGTTTAACCCGTGGTTTTATTATAACATATGACCATAACCGGAGCACGCGGGGTGTTTAAAACGGTTTCAAACCGTTAGCCCTTTTTCATTTGCGCGAGGTCATATGACCCTAATGTGCCCGAGTGCTTGGAGGTTAGGCGCTGGAGGCACCCTAACCGTCCTACAATTTGCACAGTTATTCGGTTGTGCGCGTGTGCTGGGTTTTCACGCTATATATTGCGTGTGTGCCAGGTTCATTCAACAAGGGTGCGTTTTGTAGATGCAAAGACAACAAACTTGAGGAAGAGAATGGCAGGAGGCCTATCTTCTTCATTATTTGGCCGATTGAGGTGTCGTAAAAGCCCAGCTAGGGGTTTTTGGACGTCTTGAATCCATTGGCACTGTTATCAAGGCCATTTGAAGACTTCTTTTGGAGGATTTTAGCCATTGAAGTTTCAGCAAGCTCCAGGGAGCTTGAAGGCCTCATTGATTGAGGACATGTTTTGGTGTTTTTGCCAAAGAGCAGCTCAGTGAAGCTTATGGCCACATGTAGAAGAGGTCATGCCCAGATGAGCCATGATCCGTTTTCAGAGTTTTATTAGTCATTTTTGGGGTTTTTATGTGTTTTGATCCCAATGGTACATTTTGTTTTTCCATTGGAGTTGAGCAGCAGCTTGTAAAAGAAATTTTGACAAATTAATCCCAAAGAGCCAAGTCCATTGATGGAGGCTCAAGGAGATGTAGCCCGGAGGGGGGTGAACTCCTTTATCATCTTGTTCTTGTTGTGATTTTGATGGTTTATTTGCTGCAAGTTATGTTGCTATGTATTTATTGAAAGTACATATTTAACCATTTAAAAGAACATATCCTCACACATAAGCATTTACAAGAAGATACATAAATTTGGCACATAAACTATCTTGCATATTTTAACACATGAAGCAAGGTCCTGTAAAGTTTTATTTTAATGAAGTAGAGGGTGCTTGCATAGCATAACAAGTCGGCCTTCTATTTTCAGATCACGATCTGATAAGATTAGTGAAAGATATGTTATACCTATGCATAGAAAGAATGTTTGGACTAACAAATGGATGCAAGATCCTAGAAATAATTTGTTGCAGGTTAGCTACCATGATCCTAGTGCACAGAATAGAAGAAGTTGGGGATCATTTAGAAGAAAGAGAGGATTAACCCTCTGTTATAGTTGCAGAAGACCAGGACATCTTGCTAAGGAATGTCCTGGCAAAAGACCTAGTTGTCTCTATTGTAAGGCTATGGACCATGAAGTGTTGGATTGCCCTAACATGATCGCTAAGCTTGAAGGAATGAACCTGAGTTAAGAGAACCCTAAGGAAGATCTAGAAAAGGAAGAACCCCAGCAAGAATCAGAGAAAGTATGGATACAAATAAAATAAACCCTGAATGACCATCGACATGTCAGCTTATCAGAAATCATCAAAGAGAAATAATGCATCGAAGCAAGAATATGGGACTTTGACATTGACTATGTTTTGGATGAGAAAACACAGATAAATATTATGCCAGAAAGAACCTGGGAAGCTATAGGAAGGCCTGTTATGATTCCTTCACTAGGAGGAATAAGTTTATTCATAGGAAACCTAGTAAACCTATGTGGACGACTCGCTCAGATACCTATGACTGTCAATGGAACTTCAAAAGAAGAAGACTTTGAGATTATTAAATTTGTTGAAGACAGTGCCCCATTTACCATGCTAATAGGAAAACCTTGGATTAATAGAGATCAAGCTAGATGAAAGGACGAAGAAGAAGTTTTGGAATAGAAGAAGCAAGAGTTAAAAGACTTTATGACCAAAAGGATTGCACACTTGATTGAGGAACATAAGAGAAGATCACATATATTTAATACTAGCAACTAGGATGTCGAAGCTAAGAGAACACTAGAGGATCCCCATGAGATTGAATTACCTACCCCAAGCACAGAATTAGTATTACCCAGAAACCCTAGGAAAGAGTTTCAACAACACGAATTAGCTAAGACCAAAGAAGAAAAGAATCAAAATGAGAAAAGCATTACCGAGACGAAGCTCACTGGAAAGAAGGTTAGAAGGATAAGAAAGAAAAGGGATAATACTAAAAGGTTACATGAGGTTCTAAAGGAGACCTCATAGAAAGAAAAATTGTAGAATTGGAGCTTTGTTGAGATACCGGAACTGCGACATAGAGTTCTTCGCCCTGACGAAGCAATATAGGCGTTGGGACTGATATATCCGTTCGACTTCTGCCCTGAACGAAAAAAAAAAAAGCAATAAATATTCGTCATCAGATTGTTGGACTGTGCTATAATGGAAAGAACGAAGTTAATGAAGCCTTCATATCCATTGCAAGCGATCTGTTATAGAATTTGTCTATTTATGCCGCTGCACCATGCAATGAGAACACTTTTGCTAATTGAGAATTTGAACTCGCAGCCTTGATTAAGATTGCCCAGTGATCACTACACCTTTTCCTTCTACCCTATTGTAGCACCCACATTACTTTGAGAACCTAAGATATCCATCTCGAGTGCGTATGTCCGAAGATCTCACCACCGAAGAAGCAACTACGACAGAGGTTAAGCAACTACGACAGAGGTTCTGATCGACTTAATGGATGAAAAAACCATGTCAGGAAGAGGATTGTCTACATGTGTACATGCATCATTGACATGAGGAGTGCAAGCCTCCCCATCGACTGCTCGAGCCGGTCCATCCCGGCCAACCAATGAAAAGCGCACTAAGCACTGAGATGATATCGCGAATGATAAAATGATTCTGAGAACTCTACTTGCTTATCTACCATCTCTGAGAGGTTCCATCACTTGTGACAGTGTACTCCGGGAATTTGAGTATTCTTTGATCACTCTGTACCTTCTGAAAGAAGTGCGCACAGTTTTTGGTGATTAGGATAAGCTCACCATGTTGAAGTTTAGTGACTTCAACCTCGACGACAGGAAGTTTTACAGTATGCTCGCCCCTCATAAATATCTGACATGAACCGAAGGAAATAACTCCAAGATTATCGCTCAATCATGGACCCAGAACCTCACGCAGTCAACCCTACTTAATGTAATGAAGATTCCTCACTTCGGGAGGAATCAAGAAGTGAACGCATGTGTCAAGTTGTTGTTGTCCTGCTATCATGAAGGATACATATGGTTGAACCACCACATCACAGTGGATCTGACTTTGATCAATCGGATCACAGGGCTAAGCATGCAGGGCCCTGACCCATAGGAATTTTACCCTGAGAAGACCGCATATTGCACTCTCACCCAGAGGATAAAGGATACATACGGAGATTTAGAGAAGGGCACGTGAGGCTACAAAGTAGCCTCTATCCAAAGTGGCGCAGTGCACCTTGCCTACCAGTTGATCGCAAGCAAGCTAGTTCGTAATAACCAACCAACCCAAGTAACTGGATTTGTAGTCGACCTCGCAGGGAAGTGCGCGGAGGGCCTACATATGAATTAGGCCAAATACTTGGTGAACCAGCTAGAACTGGACTGGAAGGAAGCGCATGATCAAGGGTACAAGTTCCATTTTAGCTGGCTACTTATATTAATTGCTTTCATCGCATGGGAGATGCCAAAAGGTGCAACCTTCTCAGATGTTGAGCCCTTTGAGCCACTGGCTGCGAAGTTCAATAGGTCATGGTACTCGAGAAAAATGAACAAGCAGTGGAAATCCAGTGTCGCTTTCCACATTTATTACAACCAACTGAATATCGCAATCCAAGCTATGCCTTGCATCACCCCAAACACACTTCACTGATTTAGGCCATTGATGAAATTTAGCGCAGATTGCCACTTCATTTACATCACACCGCGCTCTGATGAGCATCACCAACAATTGCAGTCCTACTACAAACTGACAGAGGAGGACTTAGAAGAGATTACTAAGGAGTGGTCGATGGACCTCCTCATCCCAGTTGACCCCGCAGAGCTCTCTGATGTTGATAGTCCAGAAGTCGTGCATTATACACGTGGGTAGAGCAAGACCAAGAAGAATGAAGAAGCCTAGGATGTCCATAGTACTTCAGTGTAGACTCCTTCTATCTCACCTGAGCGCGAAGGTGATGGCGAAGAGATAGATGGCACCGAAGTCGAATAGAAGAAAGACAAGGTCACACCGCCAAGAGACGAAGATGATCCCTCAAAGAAAAGGAAGGTTTCCCCTTTGAAACCTCCTTCAAGGAAGAAAATGAAAGCAACCAGAACCAAGTTTGAGACCACCCTAACGTTCGACGAATTCAACTTCATCGTCGTTGCACTGAACGATGCCTCACTAGAGATAGCAAAGAAGTAGGAAGACAAATAGGAGGAGGTGTTCAGTTGCATCAAGGTCGAACTTCAAGAAGTGTTGCAGGCACTATAGTCCAGCCGTGCAGTATCCACTACGTCCCTGACAGCAGGAACACCAGAAATGGGAGATGAGTCATCTCAACTCCATCGGATTGTTGATATGGTCGAAGCTCGCCTTCGAAGAGAACAGGAGGAGACAATACAAGCCATCCAGGATTTGGCACAAGCACAGTAAAATATGCTAGAACAATGCAACAATGTAGAACGAGAAAAGAGTGTTATGCAAGAAAAGTTTGATGAAGAAAAATCCCAATTGCATAAAGAAAAGGAACAGTTGCTCACTGAGGAAATTGAAGTTAAGGAAAGGGTCAATAGATAACTTTTCTCTGTGACAATCATTGAAGTCCAGACCAAGGACTAAGTTTCACAGCAGGTGGCACAATTGGAAGAGGTAATCCAGAAGCTACAACAGTGCATCGCAAATCTAGAGCTCCACGCTGTACCCGAAACCCCTCAGGAAATAAGAGTCCAGCGAGAAGAAATTGGTCACAGTGAAATGGGAATATTAATATCTCTTTCCTTGGAGTGAAAGTAGCTAAGTAATCAGAGCGCATAGACATAGGAAAACCTGACAGAGAATACAGAATTGCAGACGTTGGAGTCGCAGCTCCAAGAAGAAAAACAACATGTGGATACACTATAGGTACAACTAAAGGCCCTGTCAGTTGTAGACAGGATGAAGAGATCACATGAACAACGCATAGCTTAGCAGCAGGTTCATCTGCATCAAAGTAAAGTGATGGAAGTCACTCAACGACTTCAACCTGTGCAAGATCAGGCATGCCTATTATTTACAGAGTTTGAGAGCCAAGGAGTAGAGCTTGAGCAGGTCGTCCTCTCAGTAGAGCAGTGCCTGGAAGGACCGGTTAATGACACACTGATCTAGGAGTTCACCGAGAAAGAGGCTACAACAAAGAAGCAAGTCGAAGAAGATCGAGCCAATCTCGAGGTGATTGAGGTAGAATTGGTCAGATTAGAGTGACTCGGGATGAGTCACAGGTGAGTGTTGGGGGCCTGTTGGCCCTTGACCAAGTTTTGGGAGTTTCTTGGTCATGTTGACCTATTTTTGGACTTCGACAGCCTATTGAAAAAGGAGCGCAAGATGAAGCAGAGATCACGGGATCTCAACCCCCTTTTGGGCCCCTTTTTCTATTTTTGGGATAATGTAACGTGAAAGGGATGTCAACCCATGGGTTTACCCACACTAAGGCCCACTTTTGTAATATCTAAACAAGTAGCTAGGCAATGTAAGAAGTGCCAACGAGTTAAGTGCTAGAATAGTGAATGAGCTAAGTGCTAGATCCAAGTGATGGGAATGTATGCTAAGTGCAAGTAGGGTTTTGGATGCTTTGTAAATGATTTTAAGACACTTGCAAAGTTGAATGCAAGTAGGTTGTGACAGATCATGAAAGGATGGGTGTTGTAACACAAGGAAGAAGGATCTAGCGAGCTACGCAGATCTTATGTCCTGTGCGGAGTAAGGGTTTTTGAAGGCTTTATGCTTGTAACAGATTGAGGACACTAATAGAGAAGAAGAGTTGGTGGACATAGCCCTAGGAGGGGGGTGAACCACGTAAACCCTATGCCATCTTGCTTTGTGCCTTATCTTTATGTGTTCATATGTTATATGCTAAGTGCATGATAGATAGATATGATGATGCTTAGTGATAATGATGTGTAGATTATTAGATCTTATCTATATGTATGTGCTAAGTGCTTGATCTGCTAGATATGAATAATATGTTGTTGCGAAGTGCTTAAACAGGTTAAGATCTCTGTGAAGAATGCAAAGATCTGTTTGATCAGCAAAGTAGATAATGATTGCATGTTAAAGAGTAATGGTGCTAAGTGCTTTACTAAGTTGTATAATCACAGACCTGTTTCCCAGCTAAGGTTGCAGACACTTGATTCCTATAACCACCCATGCCTCTACCTCGAGTGAGACTTCATCTGCGTCGCAGGTGTTGCTGAAAGGGACGGTAGTTAGGGTTTTGTTGGTGTGCTCTTGTAGCGTTGAACCCTGGGTCTACCCCTGTGCCAACACTAGGGTTTTTCACTTAATCCATGGCCTCCATCATGATTAGTGGATGTGTCCAAGTTTTTTTAATTATGGACTTTCACGCATTTCCTCATGTGGAATTGGCTTCTTCTTGACCAACATAGGCACAACTTTACATGCTTATTTTCCTCCTTAGAACAAATTAAACATGTGAATCTCCCTACATATTGGGTAAGTGAATTGATTTTCCATAATCATGGCTAGAGTTAACCCTTAGTGTTCTTATAGGTCTAGTGAGGATGAGGCTTTACACAATTTGTCTTGGATTTGCATGATCTTAGCTCTCAACTTGACAATATTTTATGATTTTTGGGTATTTATCTCGATGGGATGAACATTTTTTATTCCCATGAAACTATCTATGATTGGAAGCCTAAACACTACAACTAAATATTGTTTGAAGGCACAATTGAATTCATACTTGTATTCAAATTCTTTTGATGTTGATTCTTATGATCTTATCAATTTTGGTTTGCTAGATTTGATTGATACATAGATGCATATTTATATATATATATATATATATATTGTTTTCAATAAGGAAACAAGGTATGATTATATTATGTAAATTCTTCATGATTTCAAAGAATATGAATTGATAACAAAATTCATTTATACTGTTTACAATATTAGGATTTTAAATGGAATTGGAAATGTTATAGATCTATCAAAAAGCCAAATCAAGTTACTATCCAATGGATCTTTCATTAACTATATACATTAATTTAGGGATATAATGCAACTAATTTACATATTTAATTTTCAAAGAAATACATATAAAGGGGAAATAAAAAATTGAGACATTTGAAAAAATCAAATGAGTATTGGTGCATTAAGATAAGATTGGTTATTCCTTACAAATCGAATGAGGATTGGTGCATTAAGATAAGATTGGTTATGACTTGTCTTGGTGTTTAGTAAGTAATTTATTAGGTAATGATTGACTTCACCACATGTCTCTAATGCTAATTCTTGGCTAGGGGATGAGAGGGTTATAACTCCTGGACCTTAGTATTTCCCTTCTCTATATCCTATTGTATAGGGTTTTTCATTTCAATTTATATGTGGCTAGATGTTCAATTTATGGAATATATATAGGTTCTATACTAATATTCTTATAGATCCACTAGTGAAACAATAGACTAAACGACCTATGAAAAACTTGTTAATGTACATGGACAAGCTCAAATTCATGCCTATCCATGTACATGGACAGGCCCAAATTCAGGCCTGACCATGTACATCGAAAGGGCCAAATTTGGGTATGTCCATGTGCATGGACATGGCCAAATTCAGGCCTATCCATGTACATGGATAGGATCGAATTTAGACATGACCATGTACATTGAAAGTCCCAATGATTGATCAATGTACACAAGACATAGAAGTACCTATGACACAAAAAGCGGTAAACCAAGTCTTGCACAAGAAGAGGACAAACAAAGAGTTCAAATTAAGTGTGCAGATAGGAGAATATGACATTGAGAATTTCATCTTAGACTTAGGATTAGATGTCAATTTTCTTCTAAGACAGATGTGGGAGATGACGGGGAAACAAAAGCTAGTCTGGTCAATTGTCCAATTGAGGTTGGCTAACCAACATAAGATAATATCCATAGAGAGATTGGTAGGAGTACCTGTGAACATAGATGGAGTGTGCAATATAGTTGACTTTGAAGTCATCCAGATTGTGGATAACAGTCAGCCATATCCAACTTTGTTTGGATTGGATTAGGCCTTTGATAATTAAGCAATCATCAACCCAAAGAAAAGAGAAATTATTTTTGAAGGAGGAGGCTTAAAGGTCATTATGTCATTATATCATATGGAGGAAAGAAGGTATGTGGAGTTTGTGAGAAAGGAAATTGATAACTTATGTAAGATGACAACATGCATGGATGAATATGTTAACTCCATGGTGGATGGTGTGCTTAGTTGGAGAAGCATAAGCTCTTGTGCATCAGACTTGGAGGAAGGACTGGAACAATGGAAGCACCGGTTGCATGAAGTGTCGACTAGAAGGTGTGCACGCATTACTCGCTCATTACGCTGGATCAGAACAAAGGTATGAGATGCTCTAAAGTTTGAAGGATTAACTAAGGAAAGTTATTTTATCAATGAATTCGAGCTATAGATACCTAAACAACAAAGGTTATTAGCATCAGATGTTGCACTAAGAGCGACCCCATCAAGATGGTGGGAAACCCACAAGGAAGGGATAGAGGATTGGAAACATTGCAAAAGGTTGATGTGGATTAGGTTTGAAAAAAAGAATATTATGCCGAAGTATACAGGCACGAGCGATCTGAAGGACCATGTGGCATGATGTATTACAACTGGGAGGAAAGTGTCGAAGCATGAATGGACACATAGGTTCATACATACGCTGGAGACAGTTCCCAAGAACTGGTACTTAGAGCTATAAGTGCGCAGAGGAACGACGAATTGGGATGAGCTCATCCAAAAATTTAAGGTAACATTTAATTTTGAAGCTGAGTCACCTTTAGTTCATGCAATCTTACAATTCATTAGAGGAAAAATTTTTATGGAAGAAGGACAAGTAGAAATGGTACCTACATGTAGTGCATAGAGAGAGTTTGCGACAACTCATGAATTGTTGGAATGTTATAACATTACCAAGGATGACAAAGAAGAAGAAGATCCAAGAAATGTGCAAGTATCATAAATTCAAGAGGAGTGCAACGTAGTAGATCCAACACTTGAATCTAATGCATACACGAAGCCCTTAAGAGAGTGAAAAGTGAACATTGACATAGAAGAGAAGCCAAAGTTTGCAAACATTGGGGATTATTGGAATGATGAGACCATGGAAAAGATCATAGACCTACTGCGCAAGTACCAAGATTTTTTCCCAACCACCTTTTCAGACATGAAGGGGATAGATGGAGAATTGGGTGAGATGAAGATCCCATTGAAACCAAATGCTAAGCGAGTAAGATAAATACCTTACAAATTAAATCAAAAGTATAGGGAAAAAGTTAAAGCATAACTTGACAGGATGATAGAAGCTGGTATAATCAAACCCGTCGTAGAATATGAATGGATACGTGTGATGGTGGTTCAAGATAAGAAGACGGGGGGGGTGTTTCAGAATTTGTGTAGACTTAAGAAAGTTGAATGATGCCTACTTACATAACCCGTTTCTGACCCCCTTTACAGATGAAGTATTGGAAAACATAGGAGGACAAGAGGCCTACGCGTTCATCGATGGGATACCATCAGATAAATATTGCGCCAAAATATAGACATAAGACAAAGTTTTTGATGGAATGGGGAAGCTACCAGTACATAGTGATGATTTTTAGATTAAAGAATGCACCTACTGTGTTTTCTAGTGTGGTTGTCGCAGCCTTTAAGGAGTTTATTAACAAGTTTCTTGAAGTGTACCTATATGATTAGACTGCCTTTATCCTATTGAAAGATCACATAGAAACTCTAAGGTTGATGCTTGATATATGTAGACAATATTAGATCTCATTAAATTTGAAGAAATGTATTTTCTACGCACCGTTTAGGATACTACTAGGACATGTGGTATGCAAGCAAGGATTGTTAGTTGATCCGACCAAGACAGCAGTAATTGTTAATTTTCCACTACCTGAATAAATGCGACAATTGAGGAAAACATTGGACCATACAGGTTACTACAAGAAATTTATTAAAGGTTATGCGCATATTACAACCCCAATGGAGAAGTTATTGAAGAGAGAATCTAAGTTTCAGTGGAACAAAGACTATCAGAAGGGTCTAGATGTATTGAAAAAAAAGTTAGTAACCGTGCCTATTTTGGTATTCTCAGATTGGAAGAAAGAGTTTCACATCCATGTGGACACATCAACGATAACACTCGACATAGTGTGAGCCCAACTTGGAGAGGGAGAATTAAACCATCTGATTGATTTTGCTAGAAGGAAGTTGTTGATTGCTGAGGAAAAATATATGATGACAGAAAGGGAGGACTTGGAAATGGTGTATGCCTTACAAACGTTCATACATTATTTGTTGGGATCCCATTTCAAGATGCGTACAGACCATTCTGCACTCAGATATCTAGTGAACAAGACAACATTGGGGGGGAGAATCTGCATATGGTTATTGTTGATCTAGGAGTATAATTTCGAAGCTATTGTGAAGCTAGGAAAACTAAATGCAGGACTAGACCATTTGTCATGGATACTGATAGGGAAAGATGTAGGGAACCTAGATGATAGGTTACCATATGCACATTTGTTTTCAGTCCAAATGGTAGGCGACCATTTTGTAGGAATTGTCCAATACTTGAGCACATGAGTGGCTCCATACGATATGACAAAAACTCAAAAGAAACAATTAGTGGTTAAAGCAACAAATTATCAATTGATCACAAGAAACTTATATAAGTTAGGCATAGATAGGATATTGCGATGATGTGTGCTAGAACATGAAAGACCCATGATCTTAGCAGAAGCACATGATGGAATTGCAGGAGGACATCATGCAGGGAAGGAAACATCGGAAAAGATCTTATGCATAGGGATATGATGGCCTACCCTCCATAAGGACACGAAGAAATATTGGTAGAGTTGCAACGTTTTCCAGAGAGTAGGAAGACCATCACAAAGGGATGATATGACTCTAAATACACAAGTTACCTTACAAGCATTTGAAAAATGAGTAGTGGATTTTGTCGAACCAATTAACCCACCAACAAGAAGAAAAAATAGCTAGATACATAATTACTGCGACAGACTACTTAACCAGATGGGAAAAAGCATAACCAATTATAGATTGTAGCACGAAGACAACTGCACGATTCTTGTTTGAGAATATAGATACAAGGTTTAGGTGTCCAAAAGTACTTATGAGCGACCATGTGACTCACCTTTTTAACAAGACAATTGCAACACTAAGAGAAGAGTTCCAGATACAACATCGAAAAAGCACTCCATATCAACTGCAACAAAATGGAACTATGGAGGCCTTCAACAAGGTATTGGAGAATGCACTGACCAAGATTTGCAACATAGGATGAGATGACTAGGATTTAAGGATCCCTGTAGTACTTTAGGCTTACAAAACTACATGCAAGAAGTTAACATGATATACACCCTTTAAGTTAGCATTCGTTCAAGAAGTAGTCATTCCCATGGAGTTTCTTGTACCAAGTCTGTGCATTGTTGCGATGACAGACCTTACAGATTCCAACGTAGTAGAAGAAATACTATCACAATTACTAATGATAGAATAAGATCAATTTATTGCAAGTTCCATCAACAAGTAAAAGAAGCACGAGAAAAGACATGACACGATAGAGACATCAACCAAAAGAAGTTCAAGATGGGAGATATAGTTCTTCTTTATGAAAACAAGTTCCTACAACACCCAGGAAAGTTCAGGACACACTAGCTAGGACCACACATGATTAGATATGTGACTGATGTAGGGGTTGTTCAGTTAGAGAATTTGGATGGAAAATTTGTGGAAGGAGTACTGAATGGGATCTGACTGAAACTATATAGGGATGGTCATCTTTCAACGCACTAGCATAACTACGAATGTTAAAATTGTATCATAGTGTACTATAGGAAGAAAAGACAGAAAAAGAAAGAAATGAGTCAAGAGAAGAGGTCAAAATTTGAGGAGGCAAAGAAGTTTTGGTTATGCGTAAAGAGGAAAAGAAGGAAACTATCGTAGATAAGAGAAAATTAAGTAGAAGGAAATGCAGATGAAGGAAACAAGATTGTGAAGAGAAATGAGATTGTGCAAATGAAGGTTAGATGCATTTAACGCATTCCATGATGGGACATGCAATAAAGGGCTAACATGACTATGAAGTAGTGGCATCGTGTTCCATTAAATGCAGGAGATCTTGACCAATTGAAAAATTGAACTGAGAATTTGTGAAATAAACGAAGTGATGTCGCAATAAAAGCAAGTAATGAATGACAATCATTGGTCAATTAGTTGAAGAGCTTAGGAACGAATGAAAACTACAACTGGCAATAAAACAAAAAAGTACACAAAGGGCCAATGAGGGAATATTGTTGTTTGTTGAAGCTTATATGGAGAGACGAAGATTGCATAGTCGAAGAGATGAAGTTATAGAGCTAAAGTCTCGAACATAGTTCCATAACTAGGTAGAAGTTGAAACCAGCATCACAGAGAAAGATGGCAGCTAAGGAAACAGCAACGTTGGCCTCAATACCGAAGAAACTGCGTAGCCAACTTATAACAACATCGATAGTATAAGAAACACAGGAGGCATCATCCTCAGTCAATAGATTCCCCAGGGATTATATCCCATCATGAAAGCCATCAATGAAACACATCCACTTACATAAGGAAGCGATGTATCCAATAGTTGAGTCGTCGATTCTAGAGGGAGTCATAGTAGAAGGGTATATGCTAGGTATGATATTAGCTCTGAAATTCGTCAACCATGATATCATCGATGAAAGTAAGTTCCCAGAGCTTGTACCTAGTAAGTTTTTGATCAAATCCATTATTTCTGAGACCCACATGATCGTCATAGAACCGCAAGTGTGGGATAGGGGGTTGCAGAAGGCAAGTCTTCTAAACTTTCTCAACATACCACATTTTGGACAGAGCCAAGAGATCAACACGTGTGTGAAAATGTTGTTAATTTGTGTGCACAGAGGATATATGTTGTTGATAGTCCAGTGTCCATTGATACTGATTTGATAGTGCGCATCATGGGTCCTCCATCACAGGGACAAGACCCTGCATCCTTGTTTTTTGTTAAGAAGAATGATAAATTTCTTACTGAGAGCATGAAATAAATTTTTCATACATTCCATGGACAACACGGTATGACTGTCGCTAGCATATGCGACTCGACAGTAAGGTTTTCAATGCAATCCTTAGTCTGTAAACTATTGAGGAAATGCAAAAATAGTCAGGTCTCATAAATGATTATAGCGGTTGTAGAACAATGTGTAGAGGGCGTCCAAATGAATTGGGCAACATTTTTATTGAAACAATTCTTGATTGATTATGAGGAAGTGCAAGACAAGGGGAAAAAAATCCATTACTCTTGGTTACTAATCCAAATCACGATACCATCCTGGAGAGAGCCAAAATACAACCAATTTTTGGGACTCAAAGAGAAGCCTTTCTTAGCTACGCACTATCAAAACCTTTGGTACACTACACATAAGGCATGCCATATGGACACTAATGTCGGGCAGTGGCGCATTTTAAGGTAGGGCGCCGCCACATGTACATTTATGTGAAGAAATAACTAGACCAATAGTGGCTAGAAACACAATAAAGGTTGACGAAAGAGGATATGGGAAACATGATGGATGATTGGGACGATGAGTGGAAGATTCCACCCACAGAGACAGAGCCATCAACACAACTAAACCCAAAAGTATATGACGTCGATGAGGAGGAAGAGGAAGAAGAAGAGGACTGGGACAAAGGGAAGGGCCCAAAGGAGCCAACACCACCACCAACACCACTTAATGATAAAAAGAGAAAAGATCTAGAGATAGAGAGACTTGGACAACAATAGGCCAAGTACAAATCCATTAAGGAAGTCGCTATTCAGGCACCGACATAAGAATGTCTGGAGAAGATAGGTGACCAAATAAAGGAAGCCATTGATGATGCCTTTCAATGTGCAACACAACAACATGAAGAGATGAACAAACGAATGCATACACACATGGAATAATTGTGACAACTATTAGAAGCCACAAATATCGCACCAAGGTGACAATGAATGAAGGAAGAACCAACAACCAATACTACCAAGAATGGAGATGCATGGCCAACAATCTCCTAGTCCTTGTAAATCATCGAAGAATGAAGGTTAATTAAGATAGTGATAGGGGAAGTCGAGTTACCCACGACTGAGATGCAAGAGCAGGCCAGGGCATTATGTCACATAGATCTAGTGCTATCACAACTACAAATGAATGTGTTGTAGGAGCTATAGATGAGCACAACACAAGAGATGAACATGTGCACCTAGAAGACATCTAATAAGCTAGTAAATATTACAACAAAAAATGTTTCCTTAGAGAAAAAATACCACAAAGTGAAACAAGAGTGTGATGAGGCCACACAGAAAGTAGAACAAATGCAATATGTATTCAAGAAATTCTATCAAAAACTCCCATAAGACAATACTGAGAAGGAGGCCTCAATGGAATATCAGGTCACTAATATAAGTGAATCCATTCGAGGCTTCCACGCACACACAGTGGATCTAGAAACACACGTAACACCAAGTACGCCACCTGAAGAGAAGGAGAGAAGGAAGTAAATTGTGACCACAGTGGTGGACATTATAACAAGTCTAGAAGTAGAGTGCACACAACTGTATACAAAGACTATGGGTTTGTGGACATAACTGAATGAATACAAGGTCCAACAGGAGATAAGTCATAAGATTCAGACTGTGCAGGGAAAGGTGCAAAAATTACAAGCAACAATGGGCACATTTCCACCAAAAGAGGTGGTAACCGCGATGAATGAAAACCAAAATTTGTATTTAGATATGAATCAACTCAGGGTGGAGCAACAGACCCGTGCACAATAGATAGAAGTTTTTTAAGAAGAATCATATAAAGTGACAATGACCCTCATAGTGACTCAAGGAATCATCAAACATGTAGCTAAAGAAGGTGTCGAGAAGGTGCAGGATAGCATAATAGCTGAAATAGTAGAAAAATTTTTGCATAAGGAAATAAATTTCAAGGAAAAGACTGCAACAATTAAGGTGACCTTTGATGCATTCATGGTGCACTGGAAATAGGCCCGAGTGGCTTAGGATGAGCCACATGTAAGTGTTGGAGGCTTGTTGGAGAGGCATTTTGGGTAAGTTTTGGGATCTACGCGGAAATGAAGTCGAAGGGTAAAAAGAAATTAGAAGATGGAATAGAGTGCGTGATTGGAGAGGAATTAAAGGAGTCAAAGAACGCAACAAAAGGATGCATGACAGAGCATCATGCAAAAGGAATAAAATGGTTATAAACTATTGGGTTTTGGGGATACTTTTTCCACTTTTGTAATGGGTTTTTGGGGGACAATTTGTCCACTTTTGTAATGGGTGTATCCCTATTGTTATGTATAAATATGTAAAAAGGTTCTTTGGTAGGACACATATATATAGATGAAGAGATAGAGAGATGGTGTTTGTAACTTCCTAGTTCTTTTTGGGTAAGGAAGCTGAGTGTAGGAAGAAATCTGAGGTATGACTGAGGAGTGAACTCGCACTGCGACATAACAACTAGGAAAGTTTGGCATGGTATTACTATTGCATAGCTTGTAGAGCAATGCGTAGATGTAAGAAAGATATTAATGAATAATATAAGAATTCAACCGTTGTGGACATAGCCCAAGTTGGATGAACCACGTAAATCTATGTGTTATGGTGTGTTTGCAATTTATGATGTTTTATGGTATATGCTAAATGTAGGGCTCAAATATTATGTTATGATGTTGCACGTAGATTTTGTTTAACACTAAAGTAACTATTAAGCTATGAGAATTGCATACATGAGTAATTAGTAGTAAGGGCATGAATGATGCTTCACTTCCCCTCATCAATGCAGAACCTTGGTTCTTGTGGCCCCTCTAGATGCCTCGGGTGAGAATTCACTTTCTCTGCAGGTGATGTCGAAAGGGTTGGTATCTAAGGGTTTTGTTGGTATTTGAATGATTAACCCCAAGACTACCCCCTTGTGCGCCAACACCAAGGTACCTAGTATAATCTATCGAGTGTGAATAAAGGATATGATGTCGAACACTCATAGAATCAATCGATCAAGAGTCAATGATGTAAACTCACTATTGATCACGAGGAGGCCTACCACCAAGGACTGCAAGCTTTAAGGTACTAGATTTTTTCTATATCCCTCTCCTAGATAATGTGATGAATTAGATAGGAAGAGATCCATCGAAGGAGGGCCTTAATGCACCCCCTATAAATTGACACAAAAAATACAATGAGAGATGATGTGAAGAGAGAGTATCACAAAGTAAAATTGACACAGGTATGGTCGACTCATAAAGTCAACAAAATAGAAGATGGTCGACTCAGGCTTAAAATTCCCTTGAACATTTAGCATGACACAATGTTGACTTGGAAGTAAGACACAAGTGTTGGATGAATATAGTGAAACAATACAAGAGGCATTGAAGCACTCTCCGTGATGACTGGAAGAGCAACTAGTTGGAGGAGTATCTCTGAATCATATTACTGGGATGGCTTCTAGGCAAGCTAAAACCCAATTTTATGATGAGGACTCAAACAAGTGCCATGTTCAAGGGTGACTCGACTAATGTTTCCATTTAGAGAATAAACCAATGGTATAAACTCGTCACTCTTTTTTTTTTTGGTATTTTTCGTCTCTTTTATGTTTTAATGAGCATGAAAGAATGAAAAAGTATGCCCAGTATCCTTCATGGTTTAATGGGCATGAAAGAGTTACCCAAGTAAGATCGATACCTTTTTCGTTTAATTTTAAAGAGCCTGAAAAAGAGATAAAAATATACTCGTTGGGGAAGAACGAGTGGCTTAAAAACATGCTCCTATGTTCTGAGCACATGGAACCAACCTAATCAATGAGGAATGAAAATGGTACTAGAAAGTGTGATCCACTCTTAGAAACTGTTCTCTCCCTAGGTAGGGGGATGAAAAATGGAGGCCAAATAATGTAAGAGGTTGATGGTCAAGGATACTGCATAGAGGTAAGCAAAATATGCACAAACAACAACGAAGTGGTGGGAGGCATGATGTAGGAAACAAATCCATAGGTGACCACTAAGAAACATAATGTTTTTTCAAGAACCCCCATGGGATGTGGCCAGAATATAGACAAAGAGAGGAGAATAAGGCTCAATCTTCAAGTCATGGTGGGGCTAAAAGAAGGCTCCCGAGCCTACAGGAAAACACAACATGGTCACCAAATAAAAATCTGGGTGCTAACTAGGGTGCCCATGAAGGGTAGGAACTACCAAACTAGTTACGACATGCAAAAAATAGTGGCTAATGTTGCAATTGGATGGGATCGAACCTAAGGAATAATGCTAGCAGTATGGACGGTTAATAATGAAAAGAGGAAAGTGCGGGGAAAAATCTATCCCTATATTCCATTGTCGTTAAGTATACCCGAGGTGTTAGAACCCTATATAATAGGGGAATCAATGTTCTGACTAATATCTATCTTTTTCAAGCATTATGCTTTGGCTCACAACGCACAACAAAGGTGTAAAAGCAACAAAAATTTCTAAATTCACCTCAAATATTATCACACAAGAGTTTTTGTTTTCGGTAGTTAAAGAGTAGCGTTTCATGTTATGTCAGCTACCGAAAGTGAGAGCTTTCGGTCACTTAGAACCCACTTTTTGTGTACCTCTAGCCACCGAAAGCATGTAGCTAGTTTTAAAAAAAAATGGCCCCTCGGTCTGCATGAAGAGCGTTATGTCTGGTGTATCAAAATATAAACTGTTTGAATAATATTTTCCAAAAGGTATATTGGCCGAGGGCCAATCTCCAAGTACTCAACACCGAGACTTAGCACCTTTCACAAGCCTACAACAAACTTGCAAGCCAACGCTCAAACGCAAGACTCCAGCTCCACGCAACCTGTCACACAACAACGCAACACATGTCAGGGGTTAGCATGCAACACCAAATCAACGCCCAAGACCAAACACGAGGGGGAAGCCGAAGAGCCCACGGGTCCATGTTTATTGCACTGTGCGTCGACCAACTTTGCAGGGGGCGATGAATTTAAATTCTCCAGTCTTCATTATTTTCTCAAAATATGGGATTGTTTTCTTCACCATGCAAAAAACACAGCTTATAAACCCTAAGTCGAGCAACTAAACAGAACAAACAAATGGATTTTTCAAGAAGATGCAGTAGTAGGATACTTCTAATTAGTGCAACAGGTTACATTGGTCACCGTGTTGCCAAGGCTATCCTTGATCTCGGCCATCCCACCTTTCTTCTGGTCAAAGAGTCCACGACTTATTCTAATTCCGAGAAAGCCTATCTTCTGGAATCCTTCAAGGCCTCAGGTGCTAATATAGTCCATGGATCGTTAGAGGATCATGCAAGCCTTATGGAGGCAGTGAAGAAATTGGACATGGTAATCTCCACAGTCGGATCACTACAGATAGAGATCCAGGTCAATATTATCAAAGATATTAAAGAAGTCGGAACCATCAAGAGGTTTTTTCCATCTGTGTTCGGAAATGATGTTGGTAACGTCCATACAGCGGAGCCGTTGTTATCACCCTATAAGTTATAGGATCAACTGGTGACTGGAATATTATCTGTCTCTAGTGTTTTGTTGACAAATGATTTTTCATTCTGCAAATAATTTGAAAAAGAAAAGAAAAAAGAAAAGAAAAGAAAAGAGGGCATAAAAGAATTTCAATAAAATCCCCATGCAATAATAGTAACTTGGTCCATACCTTTCAAACATGGCCAATTTCTTTTTAAATTGATGTTGATAGGGTAGTGAATGAGTTTGGCTAAACAGTTTAATATTAACCAAAGTGTCTAGGTTAGATTAGTGAATAAATCTGGCCAGACTGTCTAATCTTGGTCAAATAGCCCCAGGGTAGAGTAATTTCTTAACCCAACAGTCTAATATGGGTTAATTGTCATAGGAAGCTAGGTTATAATATAGGATAGTTTCTTTGTTGCTTCATTTCAATAAGAACCAGTTTGATGATCAATGTTGCACCATGATTTGGATACCTAAAATGTTGTTTGACTAACCCCTTGGTGGTGTAGACATGAAAAGCCTTAGAGAAAAACCCGTGAAAAAAAAACTTATCCTAAGTTTCTTCAACACATGTTTTTTCTGCACCCACACTTATGCTCCATTCATATTTCAATGGTCCAGGATCAAGCGCTCAGATCTATTACCAGTATTGGATTCCGGACCCCCCCGTCTGTTCTGCCTTTAATGGAGGGGGGGTCCGGAATGTGTCATAAACAGAGCGCATAGATCTGCGACTCAGAAGTAGGCGCGTAGATCAACATCCCAAGATGTATTTTGGACCCCCCCGACTGATCTGCTTTTAACTGAGGGGGGGGGGTCTGGAATGGTATTCTTCCTCTGGTGGGTCCCTCTTTATATGTGGCAGCGATCTAATGGCCCCGAGTCCCATCATCTCCTACTATCTGACAGACCTTCGTCACCTCTGGACGTCACCATCCACATTTTTTGAAATAGTCATGTCCCATAACTTCTGTCAGTCCTTCCCCCCCCCCGATTCGCTCGTGGCAAGCCCCCTCACTATGACCTTTACCTCTAATCGATAGCCGCCACGTCACCCAGCTGTATCCCTCAATCACAGTCACCTGCCATCTCACACACTAAGTGATCCGTTGGCCATTTATTACTGGATAACCTATTCGTTAACCAGCTGACCTGTCTCCCACGCCCAACATACACCCATTTACTCAAAACTAGCCTTTTCCTTCCTTTTTTCACCATTTACCCACTCATCGCACCAGAGATAATTACATTGTTTTCTCCTCCGATATAGTCAGTTTTCCCCACCAGCAGCCACCTTGCTAACATTGTTTTTTCTTGCAGGTACTATTGTAGTAATGGCGCCAAAGTCCAAACAAGCAGAAGGAGAGGAGAATCCATTTCTCCCGCCCCCTGTCGACCTTGACAGGATCCCACTGGTCGAAAAAGACCGATTAATCGCAGATACAAAGTGAGATTTTGATTTCGCAGACCTTCAATTGTGGCTCAAGGAAGTCTTCCTGGACCAGAGTGATGAAATTGGACTCTGGGAGTCCAACTTACCCCTTTACCTCTTCCCTCAAAGTCACCCTTTCCCAGAGTTCGCCCTCAAGTGCCAAGCCCACTATATTCCCGAGAAAAGAGTCGTCGTCTCCTCATCCGAAGAGATTCTTTTCCTCATCACGCCTGAATCTATTGACCAAATGATGCAAATCCCCCAAGCCGACTCTGCATCACCCTTCAACCTGGAAATTCTTACAGAATTATACCAGAAAATGACCTTCGCCCAAAGAGCTCAAATATTCGAGCTTTTCCTTCCCACATCCACTCAATTTCCCTCCACAAATCCTCCTTATCCTTCTTCCATGTTCTCAACTAAAGGAAACCAGATCATCTCATCCCTTTGCGCCTTGTTAGGATACTTTTCAGATCAGTGGGTAGATGAACCTATTCTAGGTTTTCTATCCATCTTCTCTACCGATGAGAAGCCCACCACCTAGTTTGACTTCAGCACATTCCTGGTGAACAATATTCACGAACAGTTCATGAATTTCACCACGGAAGGCATGTTCCGATACTCCTCCATATTGGTGTACTTGTTCATCTTCTTCCAAGTGGACAAATTCATTTTTTCCATGCAGAAGATGGATGGAGATGGTAGACCCCAGGCAGTGACAGCATGGACCTCCTTGCTCAAGAACAACTCCACAGAGTTCAGTTTCAAGGAGTTCATTGATCAATTCTACCACCATGTGTTAAGTATTCTTAGCGGGAGGCCCGAGCCTCAGATAAATGATGAAGTTCAGAGGATCCTGCATCTCTCGGATAACACAAAGACAGGGGATTGGTATTTTTACCAAGATTACACCGAGATCAGAGTATACGGGTGCGAGTTGGCACCATATAAGCTTCCTAAGTATCTTCCTGTCAGATTTTTTTCTTTGGAATATATAAGGCAGATAATAAATTCCGATTGTATCCATTTTGTGTCACTGAAGAAAAAGCAACAACTTAGAATCAAGGGGCAAATTGGCTCATTCATCTGCAACAATCGTGGTGTTGGGGAAGAAGCAAACAGGATGCTGAGGGAAATGAAGTTCTTCATGAGCTTCTCATGGCATTACGATCCATGTGGGATCATCTCCGAGATGAGAGTAAAAAACAAGAACATCCCATATGTTCATGAATCTAGGCCTGAAGTTGAAAAATTTGCAAACCAAACAGTATGGGAGCCTAACACATTGGTCGAAGTAGAACAATTGGATCCCTCGGCCACTGTGTCACAAACAACCACGCCACAGGTCCTGAAAAAGAAAAGGCCTAGGCAAGATTTATCTCCGCCTGTCACAGAGGTATCCTCCGAAGAGTTCCTGTTGCATACTAAGAGGCCTAAGACTATGTCAGTTCCTAGCCCGACCGGAGAAAAAGAAGCCCTGTCTACTACAGTGACCAAAGTTGATAGGCCACCCTTCAGTTCGAGCCTCCATAAGGTCATAACCTCATCATTTCCGAAAGAATCTACAGATTCTCCATTGACCACCCAGCCAGGCAAGGTGGGACCGAAGCTGAGTATCTTTGAAAAGTATGAGCTGATCAAGAAAAGGAACCAGACCTTGACCAGCAGTACTTGCGCCCAGTTCTGGAAGCAGACGTCGACTGCACAACATAGGTTGTTGTCGGCATTTGACACCGAGAAGGGCAGAATGCATATGGCATTCCTCCAGGCACAGGTACCAGATCCAAAGGTGATCACTGACTACAAAAGGGCCACTTTCGAATTCCAGATGAAGGACGTGCATCCGGCCGATCAAATGGATCTGCACAAGCAGACAGGGGAAATGGTCTTTTACACACTGGTACATGCTTCCACTACTGCATCCAAACTGCAAGTGTCCCTGAACAATGTTCAAACACAACTCAAGTTGGAGAAGATATCGTCCTTTGCCAAGGACAATAGGATCAAGACTTTGGAGGAGTTGGTCCTCAAGATCGGTTACGATCCTTTGAACGTGAAAGAAGCTGAGGAAATGATAAAGAAAAAGAATGCTGACATAGCCTCCTTGAGGAAACAACTGAAGCTCCTGCCCACAGAGGATTTGCAGGTGAAGGAAATAGCAGAGAAAGAAGGAGAGAAAGATGAAATGCTCAATCTACTCATGGAGAAGAATGCACAGCTAAAGGAGATGGAGGCTGAAATGGAAAAACTAGTAAAGGAGAAAGACCAACTGAAGCCAATGGAATTCATTCCATTGAATGCCATTCCAATCTCGGGAGTGAGCACAACATCAGTGATAGAAGTCCCATCTGCAACTCCATTGACATCCCTGGAGAAGACAGCTGACCTGGCTAAGTCTATGGAAAAGAAGAACCTGCAGGAAATAGAGATCAACATGCTTAAAAAGGAGATTGAGAACCTTCAGGAACTCAAATCTTCCTTTCAGATCAGCCTCTCCAAGGAAAATCAGGTGGCAGATCAGCTCAAACAAGAGTTACAACAGCTCCAGAAGCAAACAGTGGTAGGAAAGACTTTGGTCGAGGTTAAAGAAAGTGTATGGACAGACATCACCAAGCCCATGAATGAGATATGGCCCATGATACAGATCATGTTTGAGCAGAATGAATTGGTGCAGAGAAGCAAGCAGGCCATTGAGAAGATCAGATCAGAATTGGGAGAGATGCCAACATAGGTGAACGAGATCATCAAGTTCCTGAATTCTAAGACCATGGAAGAATTGGAAGAGCTGAAAATTGAAGACAGAACAGAGAACATCCTTGAGGTCAAAAGAGTTTTGACCAAGAGAGGATTAATGCTTCAACTGGAAGAAAAGGTTCAGGCCATGGACTTAGGGGTACAAAGATTCTTTAGTAATATTGAGGCTCTCCAGAAGAAAGGTCTTCCTGGTCTGAAGGTAATCAACGATAAATTGATGACACTCCCAGACTACAAGAAGAGATTGGCCGATGTGGCTAAGGACAGTTCGAACTTTGTAGGGATTCAAGGGAGCATCACTGGCAAGGAATTTCTAGATGCACTTCAGTGGGACATCAGTATCCAACATGAGATTCGATATATCTTCCTCACCAAGCCTACCTTCGCCAAGTACACAGAAATGGATGAAGTGTATCGAAGGCTACTCAAAGTCAACGTGCCCAGTCATCTTCGATGGGAGGAACTTTGTGATATGATCGAGTAGAAGATGAGATGTCCCTGTCCAGTCAGATGAGGTCGTGTAGAGGCTTCATCAATGGTCCACCCAGAAATCAGAATGCAGTCGCACCATGTCATCAAGCAGTTCCTAGATTTATGCAATTTGTTAAGTTAGTTAGGCTAAAAATAGATTTAGCATGTCTTGATCATTAATGACAGGATCGTTTGTAATTTGAGTTATAAATACTTCATCTTTCGAAGTATTTGGGGTTGTTGATCTTCACACCCTGACGCTATCAAACTGTAATATTTTTGAAGAGATCTTCCATTAATACAAAAAGGCACTTTTACAGGATTCTTGCGTGTATTCATTGGTGATGTTTTTCTCTCTAATTTGAATGTTATTCTCTCTTTGTTATCATATTGTTTTCTAAATCTAATCTTTAGAAGTAACGAATGTTGTAGGATTTATCTCGTATACCCTGTTTCTGACTCAAAGGATTTTAGTGTTTCATCTTCTGGTGTTTTCAATAAAGAAATTCTTAACTGCTTCTTTGTTGAAATTATATTTCTCATCTTTTCTTCTATTCATCACTTATGCTACTAAAGAATCCAGTGATTATATTATCTCGCCCTGTGAAAGTTTTCCTTTGCGTTTCTGGTTTGGATTTCATACTTTATTCAAGACACAGACCCCATAGCCCAATGGATGTGTAGACTGTCTCAACCAACTCGACAAACAATAAGACAACAAAAACTGACTTATTTATTTACCTAGCCTAATATTTAAAATTTGATACATAGCTAAATCATATACAGAGATCCCTCTCTAAAGTTGGAAGGGCTAGATCCCAACTTCAAAAGATGTTGGATAAAGTTACATTTTGTGGATTTCTTCTGTTGTCAACCTCTTGGAAATTTACAGAGTGCTAACACGAGGTATACAAAATGTCCCTAGAACCCTATCAATCATATGTAAACTAGACTCCATGATCAATTAACATGAAAATGGTATAAAAATAAAATGAGCTTTTATATAAGTAAAAAGCCACTTTTGTTCCTCATGGTGAAAAATGAATATTTTAATGCCCCCAACAAGTTATAAAAAGAGAACTTACCTAGGAGAAGACTCATTCTTCACTTTGCAAGAGGGTAGAGTGGAGAGATTTGTTATGGGACTTATCAGTAAATGCATACATAAACAGATCTCCCTAGATCCACCTATATCTAGAACAAAACAAAACAGAATATGACGCTTTCCCTAAGCTCTAAATATTGAGTTTACTAGTTAACAAGAGATAGACAACATACTGTTTAAATATCGCTTCCTCTTGCCATCGTCTTCCTAGCTACACTATGGTGCTCCTATGATATTGAATCTGCAAGGGAACACAAGCCAACCAAAGTGAAAGCAATCCAAGATACTCAACAAGAACTTATGCATGTGATTAAGGAATCATACAATAAAACAATATAAGTTTTATGGGAAAGAAACATATCACTGTATTATATTAAAGTGAAAGTGGAGATTACAACCAAAACCTTGATGTTACAAGGTCCCTTCTCAATGACCCTTTTCTCCAAAACACACACTTCCCCAAGCTTGAATGGACACATAGGTTCATACATATGCTGGAGACAGTTCCCTAGAACTGGTACTTAGAGCTATAAGTGCATAGAGGAATGGCAAATTGGGATGAGCTCATCCAAAAATTTAAGGTAACATTTAATTTTGAACCTGAGTCACCTTTAGTTAATGCAATCTTACAAGTCATTAGAGGCAAAAAAATTATGGAAGAAGGACAATTAGACATGGTACCTACATGTAGTGCATAGAGAGAGTTTGCGACAACTCATGAATTGTTGGAATGTTATAACATTACCAAGGATGACAAAGAAGAAGAAGATCCAAGAAATGTACAAGTATCATAAATTCAAGAAGAGTGCAACGTAGTAGGTCCAACACTTGAATCTAATGCATACACGAAGCCCTTAAGAGAGTGAAAAGTGAACATTGACACAGAGGAGAAGCCAAAGTTTGCAAACATTGGGGATTATTGGAATGATGAAACCATGGAAAAGATCACAGACCTATTGCGCAAGTACCAAGATTTTTTCCCAACCACATTTTTAGAGATGAAGGGGATAGATGGAGAATTGGGTGAGATGAAGATCCTGTTGAAACCAAATGTTGAGCGAGTAAGACAAATACCTTACAGATTAAATCAAAAGTATAGGGAAAAAGTGAAAGCATAACTTGATAGGATGATAGAAGCTGGTATAATCAAACCCGTCCTAGAATATGAATGGATACGTGTGATGGTGGTTCAAGATAAGAAGATGAGGGGGGTTTCAGAATTTATGTAGACTTAAGAAAGTTGAATGATGCCTACTTACATGACCCGTTTCTGACCCCCTTTACAGATGAAGTATTGGAAAACATAGGAGGACAAGAGGCCTACTCGTTCATCGATGGGATACCATCAGATAAATATTGCACCAGAAGACATACATAAGACAAAGTTTGTGATGGAATGGGGAAGCTACCAATACACAGTGATGTTGTTTAGATTAAAGAATGCACCTACTATGTTTTCTAGCATGGTTGTCGCAGCCCTTAAGGAGTTTATTAACAAGCTTCTTGAAGTGTACCTATATGATTAGACTATCTTTATCCTATTGAAAGATCACATAGAAACTCTAAGTTTGATGCTTGATATATGTAGAAAATATTAGATCTCATTAAATTTGAAGAAATGTATTTTCTACGCACCGTTTAGGATACTACTAGGACATGTGATATGCAAGCAAGGATTGTTAGTTGATCCGACCAAGATAGCAGTAATTGTTAATTTTCCACTACCTGAATCAATGCGACAAATGAGGAAAACATTGGTCCATACAAGTTACTACAAGAAATTTATTAAAGGTTATGCTCATATTACAACCCCAATGGAGAAGTTATTGAAGAGAGAATCTAAGTTTCAGTGGAACAAAGACTATCAGAAGGGTCTAGATGTATTGAAAAACAAGTTAGTAACCATGCCTATTTTGGTATTCTCAGATTGGAAGAAAGAGTTTCATGTCCATGTGGACACATCAACAATAACACTCGACATAGTGTGAGCCCAACTTGGAGAGGGAGAATTAAATCATCTGATTGTTTTTGCTAGTAGGAAGTTGTTGATTGCAGAGAAAAAATATACAATGACAGAAAGGGAGGACTTGGAAATGGTGTATGCCTTACAAACGTTCTTACATCATTTGTTGGGATCCCATTTCAAGATGCGTACACACCATTTTTCACTCAGATATCTAGTGAACAAGCCAACATTGGGGGGGAGAATATACATATGGTTATTGTTGTTCTAGGAGTATAATTTCGAAGCTATTGTGAAGCTAGGAAAACTAAATGCAGGACTAGACCATTTGTCATGGATACTGATAGGGAAAGATGTAGGGAACCTAGATGATAGGTTACCAGATGCACATTTGTTTTCAGTCCAAATGGTAGACGACCATTTTGTAGGAATTGTCCAATACTTGAGCACATGAGTGGCTCCATACGATATGACAGCAAATCAAAAGAAACAATTGGTGGTTAAAGCAACAAATTATCAGTTGATCACAATAAACTTATATAAGTTAGGCATAGATAGGATATTGCGATGATGTGTGCTAGAATATGAAAGACCCATGATCTTAGCAGAAGCACATGATGGAATTGCAGTAGGACATCATGCAGGAAAGGCAACATCGCAAATGATCTTATGCATAGGGCTATGATGGCCTACCCTCCATAAGGACACGAAGAAATATTGGTAGAGTTGTGACATTTTCCAGAGAGTAGGAAGACCATCACAAATGGATGATATGACCCTAAATACGCAAGTTACCTTACAAGCATTTGAAAAATAAGCAGTGGATTTTGTCGAACCAATTAACCCACCAACAAGAAGAAAAAATAGCTAGATACATAATTATTACGACAGACTACTTAACCAGATGGGAAAAAGCATAACCAATTATAGATTGTAGCATGAAGACAACTGCATGATTCTTGTTTGAGAGTATAGTTACAAGGTTTAGGTGTCCAAAAGTACTTATGAGCGACCAGGTGACTCACCTTTTTAAAAAGACAATTGCAACACTAAGAGAAGAGTTCCAGATACAACATCGAAAAAGCACTCCATATCAACAGCAATAAAATGGAATTGTGGAGGCCTTCAAAAAGGTATTGGAGAATGAACTGACCAAGATGTGCAACATAGGATGAGATGACTAGGATTTAAGGATCCCTGCAGTACTTTAGGCTTACAAAACTACATGCAAGAAGTTAATAGGATATACACCCTTTAAGTTAGCATTCAGTCAAGAAGTAGTCATTCCCATGGAGTTTCGTGTACCAAGTCTGTGCATTGCTATGATGACAGACCTTACAGATTCCAACGTAGTAGAATAAATACTATCACAGTTACTAATGATACAATAAGATCAATTTATTGCAAGTTCCATCAACAAGTAAAAAAATCACGAGAAAAGACATGACACAATAGACACATCAACCAAAAGAAGTTCAAGACAGGAGATATAGTGCTTCTTTATGAAAACAAGTTCCTACAACACCCAGGAAAGTTCCGGACGCACTAGCTAGGACCATACATGATCAGATATGTGATTGATGCAGGGGTTGTTCAGTTAGAGAAGTTGGATGGAAAATTTGTGGGAGTAGTGAATGGGATCCAACTGAAACTATATAGGGACAACCGTCTTTCAATGAACTAGAGTAACTATGAATGTTAAAATTGTATCATAGTGTACTATAGGAAGAAAATACAGAAAAAGAAAGAAATAAGTCAAGAGAAGAGGTCAAAATTTGAGGAGGCAAACAATTTTTCGTTATGCGTAAAGACGAAAAGCAGGAAACTGTCGTAGATAAGAGAAAATTAAGTAGAAGGAAATGAAAATGAAGGAAACAAGATTGTGTAGAGAAACGAGATTGTGTAAATGACGGTTAGATGCATTTAACGCATTCCACGATGGGATGTTCAATAAAGGGCTAACATGACTATGAAGTAGTGATGTCGCGTTCCATTAAATGCAGGAGATCTTGACCGATTGAAAAATTGAACTGAGAATTTGTGAAATAAACGAAGTGATGTCGCAATAAAAGCAAGTAAAGAATGACAATAATTGGTCGATTAGTCGAAGAGCTTAGGAACGAATGAAAACTACAACTGGCAATAAAACATAAAAGTACACAAAGGGCCAATGAGGGAATATTGTTGTTCGTTGAAGCTTATATAGAGAGACGAATATTGCACAGTCGAAGAGATGAAGTTACAGAGCTAAAGTCCCGAATAGAGTTCCATAACTAGGTAGAAGTTGAAACTAGCATCACAGAGAAAGATGGCAGCTAAGGAAACAACAACATCGGCCTCAATACCGAAGAAACTGCGTAGCCAACCTACAACACCATCGATAGTATAAGAAACACAGGAGGCATCATCCTCAGTCGAAAGATTCCCCAGGGATTATATCCCGTCATGAAATCCATCAATGAAACACGTCCACTTACATAAGGAAGTGATGTATCCAATAGTTGAGCCGCTGATTCTAGAGGGAGTCATAGTAGAAGGGTATCTGCTAGGTATGATATTAGCTCTGAAATTCACCTACCATGATATCAACTATGAAAAGAAGTTCCCAGAGCTTGTACCTAGTAAGTTTTTGATGAAATCCATTAGTTCTGAGACCCACATGATCGTCAAAGAACCGCAAGTGTGGGATAGGGGGTTGTAGAAGGCGGGTCTTCTAAACTTGCTCAACATACCACATTTTGGACAGAGCCAAGAGATCAATGCGTGTGTGAAAATGTTGTTAATTTTTGTGCGCAGAGGATATATGTTGCTTGATAGGCCAGTATCCATTGATACTGATTTAATAGTGTGCATCATGGGTCCTCCATCACAGGGACAAGACCCTGCATCCTTGTTTTTTGATAATAAGAATGATAAATTTCTTGCTGAGAGCATGAAATAAATTTTTCATACATTCCATGGACAACACGGTATGAATGTCGCTAGCATATGCGACCCAACAGTAAGGTTTTCAATGCACGCCTTAGCCTATAAACTATTGAGGAAATGCAAAAAAGATCAGGTCCCATAAACGATTATAGCGGTTGTAGAACAATGTGTAGAGGGCGTCCAAATGAATGTGGCAACATTTTTGTTGAAACAATTCTTGATTGATTACGAGGAAGTGCAGGACAAGGGGAAAAAATTCCATTACTCTTGGATACTAATCCTAATCACGATACCATCCTAGAGAGAGCCAAAAGACAACCAATTTTTGGGCCTCAAAGAGAATCCTTTCTTAGCTACGCGCTATCAAAACCTTTGGTACACTACACATAAGGCATGCCAGATGGACACTAATGTCGGGCAGTGGCACGTTTTAAGGTAGGGTGCCGCCACATGTACATTTAGGTGAAGAAATAACTAGACCAACAGTGGCTGGAAACACAATAAAGGTTGAAGAAAGAGGATATGGGAAACATGATGGATGATTGGGACGATGAGTGGAAGATTCCACCCACAGAGACAGAGCCATCAACACAACTAAACCCCAAAAGTATATGACGTCGATGAGGAGGAAGAGGAAGAAGAGGAGGAATGGGACAAAGGGAAGGGCCCAAAGGAGCCAACACCACCACCAACACCACTTAATGATAAAAAGAGAAAAGATCTAGAATTAGAGAGACTTGTACAACAATAGGCCAAGTACAAAGCCATTAAGGAAGTCGCTATTCAGGCACCGACATAAGAAGATCTAGAGAAGATAGGTGACCAAATAAAGGAAGCCATTGATGACGCCTTTCAACGTGCAACACAACAACATGAAGAGATGAACAAACGAATGCAGACACACATGGCATAATTGTGACAACTATTAGAAGCCACAAATATCGCACCAAGGTGACATTGAATGAAGGAAGAACCAACAACCAATACTACCAAGAATGGAGAGGCATGGCCAACAATCTCCTAGTCCTTGTAAATCACCGAAGAATGAAGGTTAATTAAGATAGTGACAGGGGCAGTCGAGTTCCCCCTGACTGATATGCAAGAGCAGGTCAGGGCATTAGGTCACATAGATCTAGTGCTATCACAACTAAAAATGGATGTGTTGTAGGAGCTATAGATGAGCGTAACACAAGAGATGAACATGCGCACCTAGAGGACATCTAATAAGCTAGTAAATATTACAACAAAAAATGTTTCCTTAGAGACAAAATACCGCAATGTGAAACAAGAGTGTGATGAGGCCACACAGAAAGTAGAACGAATGAAACATGTATTCGAGAAATTCTATCAATAACTCCCATAAGAACATACCAAGAAGGAGACCTCAATGGAATATCAAGTCACTAATATAAGTGAATCCATTTGAGGCTTCCACGCACGCACAGTGGATCTAGAAACACGCGTAACACCAAGTACGCCACCTGAAGAGAGGGAGACAAGGAAGTAAACTACGACCACAGTGGTGGACATTATAACAAGTCTATAAGTAAAGTGCGCACAATTGTATATAGAGACTATGGGTGTGTGGACACAACTAAATGAAGACAAGTTCCAATAGGAGATAAGTCAGAAGATTCAGACTGTGCAGGGAAAGGTGCAAAAATTACAAGCAACAATGGGCACATTTCCACCAACAGAGGTGGTTACCACGATGAATGAAAACGAAAAGTTGTATTTAGATATGAATCAACTCAGGGTGGAGAAACATACCTGTGCACAATAGTTAGAAGTTTTTTAAGAAGAATCATATAAAGTGACAATGACCCTCATAGTGACTCAAGGAATCATCAAACATGTAGCTGAAGAAGGTGTTGAGAAGGTGCAGGATAGCGTAACAGCTGAAATAGTAGACAAAATTTTGCATAAGGAAATAAATGTCAAGGAAAAGACTGAAACAATTAAGGTGACCTTAGATGCATTCATGGTACACTAGAAACAAGCCAAAGTGGCTTAGGATGAGCCACATGTAAGTGTTGGGGACTTGTTGGAGAGGCATTTTGGGTAAGTTTTGGGATCTATGCGGAAAGGAAGTCGAAGGGTAAAAGGAAATTAGAAGACGGAATAGAGTCTGTGATGGGAGAAAAATTCAAGGAGTCAAAGAGTGCAACAAAAGGATGCATGACGGAGCATCGTGCAAACGAAAGAAAATGGTTATAAACTGTTGGGTTTTGGGGATACTTTTTCCACTTTTGTAATGGGTTTTTGGGGGACAATTTGTCCACTTTTGTAATGGGTGTATCCCTATTGTTATGTATAAATATGTAAAAAGGCTCTTTGGCAGGACACATATATATAGATGGAGAGATAGAGAGATGGTGTTTCTAAGTTCCTAGTGCTTTTTGGGTAAGGGAGCTGAGTGTAGGAATAAATCTGAGGTATGACCGAGGGGTGAACTCGCACTGTGACATAACAACTAGGTAAGTTTGGAATGGTATTACTATTGCATATCTTGTAGAGCAATGCGTAGATGTAAGAAAGATATTAATGAATAATATAAGAAGCCAACCATTGTGGACATAGCCGAAGTTGGATGAACCACGTAAATCTGTGTGTTATGGTCTGTTTGCAATTTATGATTTTTTATGGTATATGTTGAATGTAGGGCTCAAATATTATGTTATGATGTCGCACGTAGATTATGTTTAACACTAAAGTAACTATTAAGCTATGAGAAATGCGCAAATGAGTAATTAGTAGCAAGGGCCTGGATGATGCTTCACTTCCCCTCATCAATGCAGAACTATGGTTCTTGCGGCCCCTCTAGATGCCTCGGGTGAGAATTCACTTTCTCTGCAGGTGATGTCGAAAGGGATGGTATCTAAGGGTTTTGTTGGTATTTGAATTATTAACCCCAGGACTACCCCCTTGTGCACCAACACCAAGGTACCTAGTACAATCTATCGAGTGTGAATAAAGGATCTGATGTCGAACACTCATAGAATCAATCGATCAATAGTCAATGATGTAAACTCACTATTGATCACGAGGAGGCCTACCACCAAGGACTACAAGATCTAAGGTACTAGATTTTTTCTAGATCCCTCTCCTAGATAATGTGATGAATTCGATAGGAAGAGATCCATCGAAGGAGGGCCTTAATGCACCCCCCATAAATCGACACAAAACATACAATGAGAGATAATGTGAATAGAGAGTATCACAAAGTACAATTGACACAGGGATGGTCGACTCATAAAGTCAACAAAATAGAAGATTGCCAACTCAGGCTTAAAATTCCCTTGAACATTTAGCATGACACAATGTTGACTTGGAAGTAAGACACAAGTGTTGGATGAATATAGTGCAACAATACAGGAGGCATCGAAGCACTCTTCGTGATGACTAGAAGAGTAACTAGCTAGAGGAGTATCTCTGAATCATATTACTAGGATGGCTTCTAGGCAATCTAAAACCCAATTGTATGATGAGGACTCAAACAAGTGCCATGTTCAAGGGTGACTCGACTGATGTTTCCATTTAGAGAATAAACGAATGGAGAGAACCCCCCACTTTTTTTTTTTCGTCTCTTTCATGGTTTAATGAGCATGAAAGAATGAAAAAAGTATGCCCGGTATCCTCCATGGTTTAACGAGCATGAAAGAGTTACCCAAGTAAGATCGATACCATTTTCGTTCAATTTTAACGAGCCTGAAAAAGAGATAAAAGTATACTCGTTGGGGGAGAACAAGTGGCTTAACAACATGCTCCTATGTTCCGAGTGCATGGAACCAACCTAATCAATGAGGAATGAAAATGGTACTAGAAAGTGTGACCAACTCTTAGCAACTATTCTCTCCCTAGGTAGGGGGATGAAAAATGGAGGCCAAATAATGTAAGAGGCAGATGGTCAAGGCTACTGCATAGAGGTAATCGAAATCTGCGCAAACAACAATGTAGTGGTGGGAGGCATGATGTGGGAAACAAATTCATAGGTGACCATTAAGCAACATAAAAAAAAATCGAGAACCCCCATGGGATGTGGCCAAAATATAGACAAAGAGAGGAGAATGAGGCTCAATCTTCAAGTCATGATGGGGATAAAAGAGGGCTCCCGGACCTACAGGAAAACACAACGTGGTCACCAAATAACAATCTGGGTGCTAACTAGGGTGCCCATGAAGGGTAGGAACTACCAAACTAGTTATGACATGCAAAAAATAGTGGCTAATATTGCAATTGGATGGTATTGAACCTAAGGAATAATGCTAGTAGTATGGACGGTTAATAATGCAAAGAGGAAAGTGCAGGGAAAAACCTATCCCTATATTCCATTGTAGTAAAGTATACCCGAGGTATACAAAATGTCCCTGGAACCCTATCAGTCATATGTAAACTAGACTCCACGATCAATTAACATGAAAATGGTATAAAAATAAAATGAGCTTCTATATAAGTAAAAACCCACTTTTGTTCCTCATGGTGAAAAATGAATATTTTAATGCCCCCAACAAGTTATAAAAAGAGAACTTACCTTGGAGAAGACTCATTCTTCACTTTGCAAGAGGGTAGAGTGGAGAGATTTGTTATGGGACTTATCAGTAAATGCATACATAAACAGATCTCCCTAGATCCACCTATATCTAGAACAAAACAAAACAGAATATGACGCTTTCCCTAAGCTCTAAATATTGAGTTTACTAATTAACAAGAGATAGACAACATACCGTTTAAATATCGCTTCCTCTTGTCATCGTCTTCCTAGCTACACTCTGGTGCTCTTGTGATATTGAATCTGCAAGGGAACACAAGCCAACCAAAGTGAAAGCAATCCAAGATACTCAACAAGAACTTATGCATGTGATCAAGGAATCATACAATAAAACAATATAAGTTTTATGGGAAAGAAACATATCACTGTATTATATTAAACTGAAAGTGGAGATTACAACCAAAACCTTGATGTTACAAGGTCCCTTCTCGATGACCCTTTTCTCCAACACACACACTTGCCCCAAGCTTGAATGAAGAAGATCCACAATGAATTGATGAACTGAAATGGATCTCTCAAGTATGAACTGAAGTAGAATTCCTCATCCAATTCTTAGCCTTGAATCAACCTTATGTGATTAACCTTTTCCATGAGATATCCCTCTTTATATAGGGGAAAGAGATATGGTTGAATACATTAGGATGATCCCACCAAATCAAAGAAGCGAGTAAGATCCAAACCTTTCAGACGCGACCTCATCTTCTAGAAGATCCTCTTCTAGAAGATCCTCTTCTAGAACTTTTGTGAAACTTGATCTTTTCTTAGTCTTTTGATATCGTCGCACCCTAGTTGTAGAGAAAACTGCAAAGACATCATAGGACAACTTCAGAGTAGGGGGCGACGATCAAGCATCATCGCACCTTGCATATAGTGCAACCTGTGACGACCTTTCTTCATAAGGTTTTCAAGAAGAAAAAATTAGTCACTTCCCTCATGGAAAAAGATTCTTTTTTGGGAACATGAACACATGTTTGTTAATGGATCAGTGGGGTGACCAAAATAATGTGTAACAGAATGCCCCCCAAAGTGTGAGACTGGAACTTGTGACAACTGAAATAATGTGTAGAATGTGTGTGTCGGAAACAAGGAGCGCACCAATCGGGAACCTACAAACAATCAGGCATCAACATAATAATATACCATTGTCTGAGGTAGGCATTTCCATACTCAATATACAAAATGTCAAGTGAATCATGGCCACTAAATATACACTGTGGATCCATGTCAATGAATCGTCATATCCACCAGGAATACACTGTGGATCTATGCGTTAAAATGACTCAATATTTGGACATAGCCACGAGACATACATAGTGGATCTATGTGTCAATACAAATCATAAATACTCCATCGCAACCTGGATCAGAATGATGAGATCCAGGGTCTTCATTTCCAACATCCCTAAGTACAAATCTAATTATGTGATTACCAGTGCTGAAGTCGAACATGGTAGAAACCACTAGGGTACCTTGGGAGTCATTAACATCAATGGTGATTTCCCTTGCACTTGTTAACGATTCTCATCATTGACCGATAATCAACAATTTTGTTATGGGACTTATCAGTAAATGTGGACATAAACAGATTTCCCTAGATCCACCTAGATCTAGAACAAAACAAAACAAAATATGACACTTTCCCTAAGCTCTAAATATTGAGTTTACTGGTTAACAAGAGATAGGCAACATACCATTTAAATGTCACTTCCTCTTGCCATAGTCATCCTAGCTACACTCCGGTGCTCCTGTGATATTGAATTTGCAAGGGAACACAATCCAACCAAAGTGAAAGCAATCCAAGATACTCAACAAGAACTTATGCATGTGATCAAGGAATCATACTGATCCGGATTATTTTCGGCACGAAATGAGAGCAAAGATATAATAAAGAAATGCACAGAGATATTGCAGATATTCAATAATATAACAAAAATGTATCAGAGATGCAACCATAAACACAGATATACAGTAATACATGATTTCTATTAACGAAATAAATGTAAAGAGACTGTAAAATACAGAGTGAAAGACTCGCTAGAATGGTGGTAGCTTATCTCTGAAAAGAGATGTGACGGCTACTCGCATCCGTGAGAAGATGATTATTACAATGAGGATCTAAGGGCCTTTTTAACATAAGTAAAATCCAAAACCCTAACTGTTGGCGACGGAAGTCACCCCTGGATTGTAGCAGGAGCAGAGCCCGACGCCCATCAGTTTATGTCACGATTTGTTTAATGGGGTGATCAAATGGAGATTAACTCAAACGATGTGGTTCCAACTTTGAAACTAGGCCAAGCATGCATGGGTGAGTGAGGTCTTAGATAAATTCACACAGTGAGTTGCAGTAAGGGTGAGTAGGGGGAAGACTTGTATCAGAGAGGTGCGAAGGTCTGTTATAAACATCGGGCTCCTAACAGACTGTGGAAGAAGACATCTAAATGCAAGATCTTCTTACGCTCAGACGCAGAAAACCAGAGAAAACAATAGTGCCACAATAAATCCTTTATCACAACATAATTGCCATAATTCATGCGAATCAGTCGATCACGAACACTCTTAGTATAAGATGAAAACTTAGACGGAAGAAGAAAAACTATCTGAAATTAAATAAGAAATCTTACATACATATGCATACCCAGAGCTAGGATCTCTGTTAAAACTTTACAATCTGGAGCTTCGCTCTACCATCGATTCTTACAAAATACAAAGACTAAGTTTATATACTCAAGAAAATTCTCCTCACAGAGGTGTGCCTCAGTCACCCGAGGCTGGGTGTCCCTTCAATCAAACTCGTACTGATATGTTTCTTTAAATGCCACCTTAACTATGCATGGCTCCTGTAAGGAGGGTAGCTGAGCTATTAAGTGTTTTGATAGCATGTGAAAACTTCTCTGTCGAGCTGAAGACTTCGGCATGGATTCTTCGAGAAAATCGATACACAGGACCCCTACGAGCAGGCAGCTCGCCAGAACCTCCATTCCCCTTACTTAATGACTGAAAGGAGGTTTCAACCACTCGCTTGATTTTCATTAGCTGCTTCCTTAGGGAGTGGCCGAGACGATATGCTCAGGAGCTTCGGCACTTCACGTCTCGTGGATGGGAAGGAGCTAGTCCTTACTCTTCAAAGTCAAGATGCGCGAAGAGGCGATAGGGCCTAATCGCGCACCATGTGTCCGTACAAGATAGACGACTGAGATCACTTTCGGCGATACTGTGGGCCCGAGTCCTGAATGCTCTCGGTGCTTCGCATCTCGCAGCTGGGAGGGGGCTGGTCCTCATCTTTCAAAGTTGTGAAGGGCGAGGAGGCGATGGAGCCCAATCGCGCACCACGTGTCCCTCTGTGATGGACGGCTGAAAATGCTTCGTTGCGTCGCGGGCCCCAGCTTCTATGCTTTCGGCGTTCGCGAATATGAAAGGGCTAACCTTCATTGATTAAAATCACGATGAGCGAAATGCCGAGGCGGCTCAATCTGGTGCCACGCGTCCCTCAAATCTGACATTCCTAAACTCATCCAACGTTGCAGTGGGCCCCAGGTCCTGAATGCTTTTGGCGCTTCGCATCTCACGGCTGGGAGGAGGCTGGTCCTCGTTCTTCAAAGTTGCGAAGGGCGAGGAGGCGATGGAGCTCGATCGTGCTCCACGCACTTCTCTGGGATGGACGACTGAGATCCTTTTGGTGATATATAAGCACTATCCATTGCGCTAATCCCGGCACAAATCTGCTAACCGCGATTACCCGCCGATCGTTGATCTTCTCTATACATGGATCCTAGCTGTTGACGACATAACTTCGCCAGCTCGCTTGATTGGAAGCTGTAAAACGAGACTTTTCCATGCTGCGCTCGGGCGCTTCTCGTGTAACTTGCAGACCCGAATTCTCTTGAACCCAAGACAAGAATTATCGCTAACACTAACCCTGGAAGATGAAAATCGAAAAGGTTTGTGGGCCCCGATGGGGGTAGTTGATACGTCAACTTCCCAGGGGCGTAATATTTGCATACGATCTCGGTTTGGGGCGCTCAATAGCTCGTTGGAAAGATCTATCTGAGAACTACAACTTTTGGGTGAGCAACATCAATTTTCATAAATACACTAGAGCGCTAGGATTTTCAGAGATACACTAGAGCACTAGGATCTTACACTTGAGATCAGTGTTTTTCATTCACAAGTCACAAGATCCCGAAGGCGAGTGATAGTGAAGAGGATACACACTGCTCGACTTATAGACATAATCTAAGACTCATACTAGACTCTCTCTCGAACTGAATGAGTGTAATGAGAGGGGTGGAGTCTTATTTATACAACTTTGAGCAAGTTGTCGATAGACACAAACTGGCAACTGCCGGTAACAAAAGATTCCATGAAGTGGATGGGGCAGCTGTGGACTATAGCTGTTATCTCGTCCCTTGAAGGCTCGGCCATATGGGGACCCATACCAACTTTTATGGAATGACACTGACTAAAGTAATTATTCTGACTCACATGATTACACTGTGGAGTTCTACAGGAACCCACAGAACTGTCGGGACACCACTGTCGGCCCGATAGACATGAAAGGAATAACTTTATTACAAAGTAGGACCACTAGGCCCATCATGCTTCCATTCTATTTATTATATTATATTCAGCTACATAATCAAAAGAGGCGTCACTATCATAACCAAAGTGACTGCTGGGAGGAGAGCTGTGATCGGATGAAAAGGGTGGAAGCCCGCTGAAACATCTATAGAAAGGGGATCCTTTCATAGCTGGAATCAGCTCATCTTCTGGTACACATAAGTCACCAAAATAATCATTGGTAACCTTGTATGAAGGAGGCTGAGTTGGATCAGTCTCTCTAAATTGTAGCTCACTGCCCATAAAAGATAGTTTAAAAACAAACCATCCCTCATAGTGTGCATCTTCTTGAACTTCTGCTTGAAACCATTGGATGAAGGCTTCTTTACTTGCTTTGAAGAAATCAACATCTCTAGGACAATATGTCCAGAACAACAAATATAACCATCAAGACCAAAAATAGTGATAATCTTTGAATGGTGAACATTCAAAGGTAATCCAACAAGATCCATCAGTCTTAGTTTGTAGCATGATCTTGCAGTAATCTTCATAAGTAATGTCTGGTGTGTATAAAACTATATAAGCTTGTCCTTGAAATGGTCCTCCAGTCATTATACCTCTGGCAACATTATGGCTGTATCTGAAGTAGCTAATATGTGTTTGCAGGTGATTATAAGACTGTACCCAATTATTTAATATATTTATACAAGCAGGACTAGACTTGATGCAACAAGCTAGACACTCAAAACAATAACAATATTTACAATCTTTACAGACTAGGATCCATTTGAATCCTGGTGGGGGAGCATCCCTTATGCTCAAGGAGGATGAAGCCATTTGATTGTTTTATCTTTATCTTTGCTTGGAGTTGCTTCTCTGGTAAGCAAATCAGCAACGCAATTATCTTTTCCTGGCTTATATTGGATTTCAAAGTCAAATCCATCAATCCACAAGCTCCAACGCAAAATCCTGTTATTTCCCTGTTCCAATAATCTTTGATTAGATAACATTCCTTTCATATGTTTCAGGTCTGTTCTAACAATAAAATGTACAGGTTTTAGAAACATCCTGAATTTCTTAATGCCATTTTTGACAGCAAGAATTTCCTTATGAGAGGAAGGATATCTTGACTCTGCATCACTGAAGCATCCAGAAGTGTATATACAAACTTCTTCCAATCTAGGACCATTTTTCTGTAAGAGAACTGCTGCCCAAGTATCATTAGAGGCATCAGTTTCAAGAATGAGCTGAAGGGTCATATCTGGAAGATATAATTTAGGCAGGTTCTAGATCTTCTGCTTAATAATCTGAATAGCTTGCGTCATTTTGTAATTCCATGGTAAGGTTTTACTCATTATTTTTTGGAGTATTCGAACATCTTTGGCTTGGTTCTCATAGAACTATCGGATATAATTTAAACAACCAAGGAATCTTTGTAGCTGCTTTAGGTCTAGAATTTCATCAGGGAAATCTGATAATTTTTTCAATACATGATCTTGGAGTTCTAATTCTCCTTTGGATAATAGTAATCCAAGATACTCAATCTTTGTTTGTGCCCAACAAAGCTTTGAACGGTTGAGCACTAGTCCATGTTTGTACAATAGGTCATAAACAACCTTTAAATGTTGTACATGTGCTTTGCAATCTACAAAGCAAACAAGTAAATCATCAATATATACAATTACAAAACTTAAATGTCTGAAGATATCATCCATCCGCTTTTGAAATTCTGATGGAGCATTCTTCAAACCAAAAGGCATCACTCTCCATTGGTATTGTCCATTAGGAACAATGAATGCAGTTTTATATCTGTCTTTAGGGACAATCCCTATTTGCCAAAATCCGCTTTTCAAGTCAAACTTATTGAATATGTTACATTTCCCAATCTTTGAAAATAATAACTCTTTAGAAGGCAAAGGAAATCTAATAGGCAGCAGAGCATCATTTAAGGCTCTGTAGTTTATAACCATTCTGGGTTTTCCTCTTTTCTACTCATTGTGTTTATTGACATAAAAGGCAGGACAAGCCCAAGGGCTTCTACTGACTTCTATCAGCTTTCTTTCTAACAGTTCTGATATCTCCTTTTGGCAATATTCTAATTCAGTAGGAGACATATGGTTAGCAGAGGCCTTTTGTGGTCTGGGAATGTAATATTCCTTATATGGCAGGCTGACAAAGTATTGCTCTCTTGTCCAGAAGGCATTGGGATAATCTGATGTACAATCAGATTCTATCTTTTCTTTGATGTCTTTTATTATTTCCATACCATGCTTTTCAGCATGTCCAATGATCTTCTGTATTTTTATCAGACTGCTAGCAGATTTCTCTACTTGTTGTAGACTTTGGTTGACTGCAATCCTTGAATCAAATGTAGACTTGCTTGGTAGCTTTAGTGATTTACCCAAAACTGAAAACTGTACAAAACCATTACCTACTGTGAAAGGTAAGCACTTATTTACAAAATCCTGTCCTAATAGTATATATGCACCAGTATCAAAACAATATAGAGTAACAGATATTTTTTCTTCCTGTAAGTAGATGGGAAAATTTGGAGCAATGTATTTGATCTTTAATTCAGTTTTATTGATAGCTCTGAATGATATATCTATAGGCTGCCAGTAATATGTTGGTATAGCTCCATGCTTAGCACAGGAATTCATTGCACCTGTATCTAATTGTGCATCTAAGGTATATTGTAGATATCCTTGGACTCTAATATTTACAGAGATAACTAATATGTCATCCAAGCCTTTTACTAACTTGGATTCAAATAGTTCCTGATCTGACTCTTCATTGAACATCTCTTTTTCTATTTGTTCATCTCTTTTCATCTTGAGATAGTTCAATTCTTCTTTCTGCAATTTTAAGCTTTTCCATAGCTCTTGTACTAATGTCTCTTTCTCTTTAATGGATTCTTCAAGATGGAAAATAGTATTGTTTAAAGATTCATCTGCAGGAGTAGTGTCTTGGATAGGTTCATAAATCTTAACAATAATTTTACCCTTAGCCTTTGACTCTGGTTTGGGTGGCTTAAGAAACTCAGCATAAGTGGGTGTATAATGGTGAATATTCACCACGCTTGGCTGTTGAAGGGAGTCAATTTGATCATTAAGGCGGGTAATCTAAGACTCATAGCGATCAAAGAGTTGAAATTGTCTAGGAGTCAGAACAGACAATTTCTGTTGCAGTGTAGACCTCTATTTGATTAAGGCAGGGAGGTCATTGTAGGGAGACATCATTTTAATGTCTAAAAAATTTAATGAATCTTCTATCTGGGATGTATCAGAATCATTCTCAGATACTTGGTTGTATGGAGTGTCATCAAGAGAGGAATCACTATCTGTAAGAGATAGGTATTCACCATCTGAACGGTTTCCAACTAGTTCCCATTCAAAAGGATCATATCCAGTTTGAAACAGATCCATGATTTTAGTTTGGAACTTAGTCTTGGACCGCAGAGGACACTGAGATGCCCAGTGGCCAGGCTTCTTACAGATAAAACAGGAAGATTGTTTTTCTTTGAAGTTCTGTGGCCGACGTTTAAAGAAATCTTTCTTCTTAGAAGGAGTAGTTCTAGAGAATGTTCGAGGAAATTTATTGAAAGATATTTTCTTTTTGGAATTACATTTAGAACATTCACAATTTTTATTGCAGGCTTTCTTTTTCTGTTTACAACCAAAGTGATAGTTTTCAGTGAATGTATCACAGACAGAAGAATCAAATCCCAATTGCTTTTTAAGGGATTTTTGTGTCTTCTTACGAAGACATTCTTTTTGCAGAGCAGTAATGATCTGCTCATGCAAACCAGCTAGAGATAGTTCAGATATATCTATTTCTAGATCATCAAGTCTTTCTCTAACTAGATCAAGTACTTTACCAGGCATAGCAGATAGATATATTCTGAGATAAGCTATGTTTTATGGATCTGGAACCTTGTAAAGGAGATCTTGCATCGTACAAAAGAACTTAGGAAGCTGGGAAATATGACATAGCTATTGATTCATATACAAATCTGCAAAATGATTTGTATCTAATTTGATATCACCATAGAATTCATGAATAACAACTTTTACTAGCTCATCAATTGGTCTCTCATGATTAAGTATTCTGAGCTTGCTTTTGGGAGTAACTCTTTCCCACTAGATTCCTAGATTTCCAGTAAATCCCCAAGTCAATCTTAAAGCTAGATCACTCCAAGCCACTTTATCTTTAAATAACATTTTCTGGGTTTTAGCCCAGGCTTGCCATTTCTGTATAACCATCATTATCTCAGTTTTGGATTTACAGTTAAGATCTGAGATAGGTGCACTCTCTATGTTAGAGGTGGATAGTGTAGGATGATCAAGATCTTGAGGGGCTTTCTTGGAAGTACCATACTTTGCATTACACCATTTTTCCCAAGCAGATTGATATGAAGGACCTGTTGAGGGTTCTCCTTCTTCTCTTGAAGATCTCTGTGCTTGAGAAGGATCAATATTAGCAGAATTTCCTTCTTCTCCATCAATTAATTTGAGAAAAGGAACTATAGAAATTCTGCTTTGAGAGGCTTGTCTGATTTCATCTTCTAATTCAAAAGATTGAGTTTTAACTAACTCTATTTTATTTACAGCAATTTCTAATACTTCAGCAATCCTGGCTAAAGTAGGATTTGGCACTTCAGCTGCTAGCTGTTTAAGAGTTAGTTGTTTATGTCCTTATTTAGGACTAGAAGAACTAAACCATTTGAAAGAGGCATCTCCTTCAATATCTTCAATCAAAATTGGGGAGGAAGGCTTCACTTCTTCCTCATAAGAATCTTTCAGACTAAAGACTGCAGTTTGAACTATTTCTAATTTTTCAAGAATCTTCTCAAGTTGAGACTTCATCTGGTCTTGATTAGATTCTAAAGAATCAATCTCAGCATGCAAACCATTGAGGTGAATCTTGGTTTGAACCAAGTCTTACGCTATATCATCTATGTTCTGTGCAAGACATATAGACTGGTAGTTTGCATAATTCTGAAGTCTTACTATATCTTGAGGAGGGTCAGCATCTGCTTTCCTATATTTGATAAAGTCTAAATTAGCTACCATATCATTCTGGAATTTGGGAACATGATTTCCCGGTCCTAGATTTCTATATGGTAGTTCAGGCTTTTTATCCCTACCACTTCTTGGCAAAGGGGCATTCATCATTTTAATCATAGGGATAGCCAAATCTTGACATTCAGAACAGTTAGGATGTTGGCCATTATGTTCCTTTTTAGACTGGTATGTTCTGAAATTTTTAGGAGCAGATCGGATATGAGATAAGTCTGTATTTACAGGAGAATCAAAAGAGGGTTCTTGTACAGGGAATTTCCTTTTACAGTAACAGAAATTTTTAGAACCTTTCTGATGGGTTAGTAAATGATCATCTAATTTAGAATTACCTAGTATAGGTTTATATACAGGAGACTTGCTAAAAGAAGGTAAAGATGAATGTCTGGCAGTGGATTTTCTAGGAAAAGAATTAGAAGTACCTGCTGATAAGGAAGACATTTGTCTATCCAAATCTTGTATTCTGGTACTTTGAGATCTTCCTATTTTTAGAACATTTCTTCCTAGAGCATTAGTCTCGAATTTGAGTTCTCGAGGCATTGGAGGTGGGATCTGGGAAGATATAGGCTGATAGTCTGCAGACCATTCTTCTATTTCAGTTAGTTTAGCAAAACCAAGAGTGAGGGGAGAAACATTGTCGGGACCAACCACCACACTTTCGTTAGTAGCGCACTTCAAAAGTTTAGGATTTAAAGCAGCCATGGTAGTAGAGACAAAGCGAAGGCAGATGGTTGTATGAAGCTGGGCAATTTCAGAGGCTTCATCCATGTCAAATCCGGAAAACTATACATAGGCTTGCAGAAGAGTATTGATGTAGGGGTCAGAGAGGGAGACTTGATATATTGGCAGTGTGGATGACCAAATAGGGCCATTATGTAACGGAGCTTGGAATCTAGATATAAGAGCGTCAGAGAAGGTATTATGTCTAGAATCAATTATGCAAGTTAAAACGGATGTATCTAGACCAGGTTTGACCAAAGGATTTATTTCAAACTGTATTAATCCAAGATGAACATACTTATAACCATTTTCTAAACCCCAATCTATGTCGGCTTGTTGGATCAAAGGAATTTGATAGACAGATTTACCAAGAGAGAGTGGAACATTATTAGAACAATATCTAATAAGAGTAGTAGCACGGAACTTGAATATAGGGAGATCATATATCTTTGCAGGCTCAATCTCTGGCATGCGCCAGTTAACATCTGGTTCATATTCTTGAGAAAGCAAACGAGTATTATATAAAGCTTTAGACGATGAAGAAGATGACTGACTCAAGAAATGAGTATACCACTTAGAGGGTTTGTATTTTACATCGGCAGATAAATCATAAGAATAACTGTTCTTCTGTGAATCCATTTGTAACTACCGCAACTTCTGACAGTATACTTAGAGTATTGCAAGTAAGCAAATATATTAAGCGGTGAGATCAACTTACAATGGGAAAAGGACTATGCATCACTCCACCCCTACCTTCGGTAACAACGACTGACTTACTTTCCTACAGCAACAGCTGGAGACCACTGTCAAGAGGATCACTTCACTTAATACTGGATATTTGCACTTCTCACAATCATATACTTTAGACACAAGGCTCGTTCCAAAGTAGAATCACTTCACAACAATCTTCTTTGTATTAATCAACTGATCTCACAAATACAACAACATGCAGGAGGCATGTATATTACATAACATCATGTAGAAGGCATGAAACACACTATAAGCTATAACTGCACAGCAAAGCAGGGCATTCAGTCTTATGTCTTCCCGTAAGAAGATTAGACAGGCTCCTGGCTGACTGCTTAGGTAGAAACTAGCTTGACACAACACTTATGGCTCTAATACCAATTTTCAGAAATACACTAGAGCGCTAGGATTTTCAGAGATACACTAGAGCACTAGGATCTTACACTTGAGATAAGTTTTTTTCAGATCTACGATCCATGTTGCTCCCCATTTTCTCAAAAAACATCGTTTAGGGCCTCAAAATGGCCCCAGAAGTTAAAAACTGCTAAAAATAGTAAATTACCAAAATTGTCAGAAACATGTTTTGGGCTAGTTGGAGAAGGTGGGTGGCCACTGATATCCACCTGGATCAATCCTCCCTCCTTAGGAAGAAATGGTCTCCATTGTGTTGAGTTCCCAGGGGAGAGGGGAAAGCAATTGTTGAATCTGAATCTTGGTGAGTTGCTTGCCTTGTTGGAACCGTCGCGCTACTTGGTTTGTTGAAGGTCATCACAAACCTGTGGCTGGAAGGGTTGAACCTTTTTAACCAGTCTAGCTACATGAGATGACTGTGTGCAGAAGGAATATTTGTGCCTTGCTGCAACCTTGTCGACCTGCTTCTGGTGGATAGAAGGTGCTTGGGCCGAGGCTGTAGTGGTTGCAGTATCCTTTTGTTCCCCTCTTGAACAGATTGTGGAGAAGATGAATTTTGTAGTATGAGATACTACCTTGCAGCACTACTTAGGTGGGGAAGTAGTTGGAACTACCTCTGGTATCCTATAGAGACGACCCCCCAGAGTAATAATGACACTACGGGGTCGAGATTCATAGATAGCATGGCATTTTCCACATATATGGCTGGCCCAAGAGAACATCACAGACATCTAGTGGGGAAACATCACATAATACCTCATCCTTGAAGGGTTGGATGTCGTATGAAAATCGACATTGTAGGTTGACACGAAGATCTCATCCTTGGCGAAGCCACCCGATGCTATATGGTTGTGGGTGTGGTGTTGTCGACAATCCCAACTATTTGATGACCTTTGCTGAGATGAGGTTCTTCTGGCTTCCGCTATCAACAATAAAATGCAGTGGGGTCCCCTTCACCCACATCTGTGAATGAAAAAGGCGCTCCCCCTCTTCTAGATCTGTTGGTTCTTCTGGTTGAATTGTTGTGGTCGCGACAATAGCAGTGGGGTCTGCGTCGATGATCTGTGTTTTATCAGTATTTTCATAATCAGATTCTGAATCAGGGTTCGGTTCCTTGTCTTTGATCTCGGCCACCAATGACTATTTTGAGCAACATTCATCAGTGTTGTGCCAGGGGCTTTTGTGGAAATCACACCATTTTCCAGTGTCCTTCTTTGTCTTCCCGTGACCCTTCTTTTCCTATGGCTTGGACTAGTTTTCGGGAGATTGTTTGTTAGGGATGTCTTTGTCATACTTTGGTTGTTGTGGATTTGCAGACCTGAACTCCCGTTTGTTCTGGTGCTTAAATTTCTTCTCGATTTTAACAGCATATCGATAGGCAGCACTGAGTGATGAGATGTCCAGAAAATCCATTTCAGTTTGGATGTATCTGTGTAGAGCCCCACGGTATTTCAGAACCAAAT
>ML781410.1:479507-495252 GCA_009831015.1 Picea engelmannii
TGTCCAGAAAATCCATTTCAGTTTGGATGTATCTGTGTAGAGCCCCACGGTATTTCAGAACCAAATGTCGTTCGGAGTCTTTGATACCCAGCTTAGTGCGCAAGGTATGGAAGCTATTGGTGAACTCCGGAACTGATTGGCCCTTCTCTTGCCGCAGTGTGTTCCATCTCATGTACTGGTCCTCATAGTTGCCAACAGGGTAATATTGTTCCTTTACCGCATCCACAAAAAAATACCAAGTGGGATCAGCCCCATATATTCCAAACTCCTCTATGGAACTCTGCTCCCAGTAAGTTTCCCACCAATGTTTGACATGGGGGAGAGCCTTAAGGAGTGCGAAGGTGATCTTTTCCTTGTCGGAAAAATTATGAACAGAGAAATAACCTTCTAGAAGATTTAACCATTTATCTAGGGCATCTGCATCTATTTGACCTTCAAGTACGAGAATATCAAAATTAACCTGTACCTTGAAAGGCGATGTGCCTCCAAAGTGGCCGCTTGATGAAGATGCGCCTGATGTTATCGGGAGGCGTTGAAGGATGTGGGAAAAGTTCTCCATCATTTCGTCCCTCTGTCGCGTGAGAGCTTGCTCAAGCAACAGACTGATAGGATCGTTTGCTCCATCGTTTTTCTTTTCTTCTGCCATTGAAGGTTTCTTGGATGTGAGAGAGCGATTTTCCTCAAGAGAGACAAGCTCGAGACCCAACTTGTTATACTTGGACCTCGTCGGGGACATGCACTAAAAAAAGATCAAGAGCACCCTGCTCTGGTACCATTGATCCCAATTATTTTCGGCACGAAATGAGAGCGGAGATATAATAAAGACATGCACAGAGATATTGCATATATTCAATAATATAATAGAAATGTATTAGATATGCAACCATAAACACAGATATATAGTAATACACGATTTCTATTAACGAAATAAATGTACAGAGACTATAAAATACAGAGTGAAAGACTCGCTAGAATGGTGGTAGCTTATCTCTGAGAAGAGATGTGATGACTACTCACATTCGTGAGAAGATGATTATTACAATGAGGCTCTAAGGGCATTTTTAACATAAGTAAAATCCAAAACCCTAACCCCGGAAGATGAAAAGCCAAAAGGTTTGTGGGCCCCAGGGGCGTAACTTTTTCATACGATCTCTGTTTGGGGCGCTCAATAGCTCGTTGGAAAGATATATCTGAGAACTACAACTTTTGGGTGAGAAACATTGATCTATGATCCATGTTTCTCACCATTTTCTCAAAAAAAATCGTTTAGGGCCTCAAAATGGCCCCAGAAGTTAAAAACTGCTAAAAATAGTAAATTGCCAAAATTGCCAGAAACATGTTTTGGGCCAGTTGGAGAAGGTGGGTGGCCACCGATATCCACCTGGATCACATACAATAAAACAATATAAGTTTTATGGGAAAGAAGCATATCACTGTATTATATTAAAGTGAAAGTGGAGATTACAACCAAATCCTTGATGTTGCAAGGTCCCTTCTCGATGACCCTTTGATCCAACACACACACTTTCCCCAAGATTGAATGAAGAATATCCACAATGACTTGATGAACTAAAATAGAGCCCTCAAGTATGAACTAAAGTAGAATTCCTCATCCAATTCTTAGCCTTGAATCAACCTTATGTGCTTAACCTTTTCCATGAGTGATCCCTCTTTATATAGGTGAAAGAGATATGGTTGAAGATATTAGGATAATCCCACCAAATCAGAGAAGCGAGTAAGATCAAAACCATTCATATGCCACCTCATCTTCTAGAATATCCTCTTCTAGAACTTTCGTGAAACTTGACCTTTTCTTAGTCTTTTAACATCGTCACACCCTAGTTGTAGAGAAGACTATGAAGACGTTGTAGGACAGCTTCAGGGCAGGGGGTGATGATCACGCATCGTCGCACCTTGCATATAGTGTAGCTTGCAATGACCTTTCTTCACAAGGTTTTCAAGAAGAAAAAGTCAGTCACTTCCCTCATGGTAAAAGATTCTTTTTTGGGAACATGAACACATGTTTGTTAATGGATCACTGGTGTGACCAAAATAATGTGTAACAAGCTTGAGGAGGAAGCTCTCATCTAAGAGTAGGTTAGTGGATCTTGGTGTGGAGATTGTCTTAAACTATTCATTGAGAATGATCTAGGTAAGTATTGAGGAGACCCTGTGTATTTCCTTTTTCTCGATTTCAGTTTTTGTGTTGGGGAGAAATGTGACTTGGAAGGCCGTGGGGCTGAGGGTCGAGCCAAGTGCAAGGCTTCCTCGTGGGACACCTTAGTATAGTCTCGCGGGGCCTCACGTGACAAGATGAGTTTTTCATACAGGGTCCTGCGTGACACCTCTAGGGAGTCTAGCGAGGCCAAGGAAAAACCTTGGGCCATTCGACCAATTTCCCGAGACTAGTGTTTTATGGTGGAGCCCGATTTTGAGGAAATGTCTTGCTAATGGGTCTATGTTTGCTTGTGTGATGGATGCAGAAAATGAAGGGAATATGATTGAGTGGAAAGAAAGGAAACATGAAGCAAATGATTATGCTACCCAAGGGCACAATATGACCCTGGCGGCTCTCCAAGAGTGTGGGCTCCTAAAGTTATTATGTTGCCAAATGTTGGGCTCCCTTGAGTTACTACTAGAACATGTGGTCTGGTATTGGGAGCCGTACCAAGATTGCTTCATAATCCAAGGTAAATTCCTATCACTGGACATCGATGACATTTATTTTTTCACTGGGTTGTCTCGTCGAGGTGCACTGTGGTGAGTGGGTTACACACAAAGAGGGGAAGATTGTTCAATCAATAGTTATATCAAGGAATATTGTCAGGTTGGTGCTCTGAAGACGAGCATCTAGATCCCAATCCCTGATTTATGGAACTTCCACTGAAGACCATTTTTTTTTGTATCATTAAGGCTTTGAGATCTTCAACCCCTCATTTTCCTTCTAGGTACAACATACAGGTGGCTCTAATGTGCCTAGAGTCGACGATCTTCAATTGGTACGAGAGAGTCCTGGCTAACATGAAAATCCAACTAACTTGTTGCAAGCAGGGTAGGAAGAAGTAGTTTGGGTATGGATCCCTACTTGTGATGATTTTCTTGGAGCGAATTCCCCAGTTGGCACCTCAAATAGTGTTAGATCATCCAATTCCTTTAGACCCTTGGATGGTGTTTTGGATTGAGTACATGGAAAGGATAACAAGGGGAAAACATCAGGACCACTACGGTGTTGGGTTTGTTAGCTGGTAGCATCACTAAATCGTGAGTATTAAGTATTTCACATATGTGGGAACCGATTTTCGACAGGATACAGAGTTTCCATTGCCCCTAGGTGAGGCATGGGGCCCCACAGGTAAATGTGTTTTGGAATTTTATCATATTTCCATTTTTTTTGGTTTTTAGCATATATGTTTTTTTTTGTGAGATGCACACTGACACACATTGGTTCGTTTATGCAGATGTAGGACCGAAGTATCTAGAGGGATGGGGCTGAGATCGGTGCTGGAACAACGACGAGGAGTCATCAAGAGGGGAGGCAGATGACAACAGTGAAGAATTGCACTGCATTCGAAAAATTGGAGGGGATGAACATGGGAGTCCCCCCCACATCAGAGTGTAATGTACCCGTGCATATGCAAAGACACACTGAGGGTGTTTCTGACCCCTTTTGCCAACTTCTACAAAAGGTGTTTCAGGAAGTGTTGTTCTACCATGAACTTCAGGACTAAGTGTGATCCGGATTATGTTCAGAATGAAATGAAAGAAAATATATTACAATGAAATACTCATGAAAATTTCCATAAATAGAGAAATACAACAATACTTGATTTCTATTAATGAAAGAATTGTAAAGAGACTGTAAAAATACAGAGTGCAAGACTCGCTAGAATGGTGGCGTCTTTTTCTTTGAGAACAGATGTGACGACTACGCTCATTCGCAAGAAGATGATTACAATGAGGCTCTGAAGGAATTTTTATGATAAACATGAATTCCAAAACCCTAGACATCCAAAAACCTAATCCTAGGAGATGAAATGCCAAAAGTCATGTGGGCCTCATTTGGGTAAGTTAGTACATTAACTTCCTGGGGTCATAACTTTTGCATACGGTCTCCGTTTTAGGTGCGTGATAGCCCGTTGGAAAGGAATTTTTGAGAACCATGAATTACACCATCAAACTTTGACTCTATCTATAGTTTGACTATGGAAAGACAACAAAACATTTTTTAGTAACCCAAAATGACCCTAGAAGTACAACAAGATGTGCTGACATGAAAACATACAAAATAATCCAATTGAATTAGGTGGGAGGCCTCCAGTATCCACCTGGAAGATGTGTAGGGATTCAGACAACCTTGGAAGTGTAGAACCCACAATTACAAGGAAGTACAGAAGCATGTGTTGCACTAAAAACTGAAAATATGAGCCAGTTGGAACAGGTGGGTGGCCACCAATATCCACCTGGATCAATCCTCCCCCTTTAGGAAGAAACGATATCCATTGTGTTGAGTGACCAGGGAAGAGGGGGAAGCATTTTCTGGATCTGACACTTGGTGAGTTGTGTTCCTTTTTGGAGAAGTTGTGCTTCTTGGCTTGTGGATGATTGTCACAAACCTGATGCTGGAGGGGTTGAATCTGTTCCACTAACCTGTTGTCTCTAGGTTGGATGGGGAATTATGTAGGCACCATTGTAGGTGAATAAAAATATCTCTTGTCTCTTCGACAATCTATTTTTTCCGGATAGAAGGTTTTGAGGCTATAGTGGTCTTCTGTGCATCCTTTGAATAGACTGTGAAGAGGATGAATTTTGTAGTATGAGAGATTACCTTGCGGTGTTGTTTTGGTGGAGAAGTAGTCAAAACTACCTCTAGTATCCTGTAGAGCTGACCTCCCAAAGTAATAATGACACTACAAGGTCTAGAATCATAGACAACATGATGTTTCCACATATATGTTTTTCCCAAAAAAACATCATAGACATCAAGAGGTGAAATATCACACACTACCTCATCCTTGAAGGGATGGATGCCATAGGACATGCGACACTGATGGCTGATGCAAATATCTAGTCACTGGTGAAGCCACCCGATATTGTATGGTTGTGGGTGCGGTGTTGTCGACAACCCCAACTATTTTATGACCTTAGTTGAGATGAGGTTATTCTGGACGTCGTTATCAACAATGAAATGCAATGGGGTCCCCTTCACCCACATCTATGAATGGAATAGGCGCTCCCCCTCTTCAAGATCCATTGGTTCTTCTACTTGAATTTTTGTGGTCACAATAATAGTAGTGGGGTCCGCGTCGATGATCTATCTATTTTCAATATTTTTTGGATCGGATTCAGAATTAGGGTTGGGCTCCATGTCTTTGACCTCGACCACCAATGACTGTTTCAAGAGACATTCATCAGTGTTGTGCCAAGGGATTTTATGGAACTCACACCACTTCCCAGTGTCATTCTTCATCTTTAATTTTCCCTTTTTGTCCTATGTCTTGGACTAGTTTTCTAGAGGTTGTTTGTTAGGGCCGTATTTACCGTGCTTTGGTTGTTGCATATTTGCAGACTCAAATTCCCATTTGTTCTTTCTACTCGATTTTAGGAATCTCCCAATGATGAGATGTTTAGGAAATCCATTTCGATTTGGATGTACTTATGCAGATCCCCACAATATTTCAGAACCAAATGTCGCTCAGAGTCTTTGATACCCATCTTGGTGCGCAATGTATGGAAATTATTTGTGAACTCCGACACTGTTTGTCTCTTCTCTTTCCGCAATGTGGTCCATGTCATGTACTGGTCTTCATAGTTATCAACATGATGATATTGTTATTTGACCGCAGCCACAAAAAATTCCAAGTGGGATCATCCCCATATATTCCAAATTCCTCTATGGAAATTTTCTCCCAGTAAGTTTCCCACCAATGTTTGACATGGGGGAGAGCCTTGAGGAGCGCGAAGGTTATATTTTCCCTATTGGAATTTTTTTTAATAGAGAAATAACCTTATAATAGATTTAACCATTTTTCTAGGGCGTCCGCATCTATCTGACCTTCAAATATGAGAATATCAAAATTAACTTGTACCTTGAAGGGAGAGTTTCCTCCAAAATGATCGCTTGATGAAGATGTGCCTATTTCTATCGACAGGAGTTGAAGGATGTGTGAAAAAATCTCCATCATTTCATCCCTCCGTCGCGTGAGAGCTTTCTCAAGCAACAAGTTAATAGAATCTTCTGCTCCATCGTTTTTCTTTTCTACCGCCATCGAGGGTTTCTTGGGCATGCGAGAGTGATTGTCCTCAAGAGAGACAAACTCGAGACCCAACTGGCTATACTCGGACCTCATCAAGGACATGCGCTGAAAAATGATCAAGAGCAACCTACTCTGATACCAATGATCCAAATTATATTTGGAATGAAATGAAAGAAGAGATATTACAATGAAATACTCATGAAAATTTCCATAAACAAAAAAATACAACAATACTTGATTTCTATTAATGAAATAATTGTAAAGAGATTTTAAAACTACAGAGTGCAAGACTCACTAGAATGGTGGCAACATTATCTCTAAGAAGGGATGAGATGGCTATGCTCATTCACAAGAATATGATTACAATGAGGCTCTGAAGGATTTTATATGATAAACCCAAATGAAAAAACCTTAAATATCCAAAAACCAAACCCTAAGAGATGAAACACCAAAAGTCATGTGGGCCTCGTTTGGGTAAGTTAGTACATTAACTTCCTGGGGTCGTAACTTTTGCATACGATCTCCATTTTAGGTGCGTGATAGCCTGTTGGAAAGGTCTTTTTGAGAACCATGCATTACACCATCAAAATTTGACTTCGTCTATAGTTTGACTGTGGCAAGCCAAAAAATACTATTTAGTGCCCTAAAAATGGCCCTAGAAGTACAACAAGATGTGCTAACATGAAAACATACAAAATAAGCCAGTTGGATTAGGTGGGAGGCCACTAGTATCCACCTAGAAGATGTGTAGGGCTTCAGAAAACCCCAGAAGTGTAGAACCTACAATCACAAAGAAGTACAAAAGAATGTGATGCACTAAAAACTGAAAAGAGGAGCCAGTTGGAACAGGTGGGTGGCCACCAATATCCACCTGGATCAAAGTGGCCCATAACATCATATTTTGTACAAGACTCTATGTATTAGCTTATTGGAACCTATATGTATTAGAAGGTTAGTAGAACCTCAATTTTGGTATATGCACCTCATTTTGGAAGGATGTAACCACACTTTTCTAATATGCTAAAATATATATATATATATATATATATATATACACATGTTTTGTTTCGGCTGCTACCTATGATTGTCTAAATGTTGTGAATGATGACCCATGTTGTATGTACATGCATGCTTAAACTTAATTTTAATAAGACAAATGACAATCCAATACATAGTTAGCTAACAAATCAACCAACATATTAGACCTTCTTAGAACATGGCAATACTCTATATGCTCAAAATAACGTCCAAGAAGACGCACCCTCAAATACTTACACAAACGTTTGGGATGCTTGACTCTATATGTGTGATTCAACTGTGAGACCACAACCTGAGAGTCTAATCAAACTACTAGATGATGAATTCCAAGGGAAATTGCTTTAGACAATAGTTCAATGGTGACACTCTATTCTGCAATGTTATTGGTTGCAGGCCCACACCTACTGAACTCACAAGCTTGTCAGTGGGTGAGAAGATCACCCAAGCGATGGAAGCAATGTTCTGTGTACTACTATTGGCACCATTAACGTATCCCATGTATGCTAAGGAGGACAATGACATCTGCAAATCAAGTATAAAGAATGATAAGAAGCTAACCAAGACAATTAACACGCGTATAAAAGAAAAAACACACCACTTCAAAACCAAACTAAAACACACCTATGTACAAAGAATCATGTGGCCAAATGGCCTAAGCACAATAATTTTTGAGGTAGAGCCCATTGCAAGGCTCTGAAAGAGGATTCCTGTCATTGTCCATGAGCTCATAGGCCCCTTTCTTCAAGACACATTTAACAATGTAAAGACCATGCGAAAGAGGTTCAAACTTACCTACTCCCAAGGTGTCATGTTCCTGGTCATAAACCAATACCAAGTCACCCTCGAGAAAAACACGAGGACATACAGATTTTTCATACCGCACTTTGACGTGTCACTTGTGTGTTTCATTGGCCAAACGCAACATCACAATGTTATTCATCAAGTTGGGCCAAGTACAAGAGACTCTCCTCCTTGGTAGAGGTATTGGGCAACAATTCCTTGACATTTTTTAATGACGGGGTTTTGAATTCAATAGGTAATAATGCCTCTAGATCGTAAACAAGTTGGAAAGGGGTAAATCCAGTGGCATTTTAATAGAGGTACAATAATCCCATAATGTCGAAAAGAGCATAAGGTGCCAATTTGTATTGTGTTTCCCTAACATCCTTTAGATCATTGTCTTGAGGACATGATTTATGGCTTCTACTTGGCCATTGGCTTGGGGGTAATAGGGAATTAAGTTCTCATGATGAAAACCCAACCTAAGAGCTAATTCATTCATCATCTTATTATGAAAATGGGACCCATGGTTCGTCACTATGGTCTTAGGGACACCGAAACTAGCGATTATGTGATTGAATACGAAAAGAGAAGCAATGGTGTCATTGTTAGAATAGGTAGGAATGACCTCAACCCATTTAGTGAAGTAGTCAATGACCATGATGATGTAGCCATCACCATTAGACAAGGTAGGATTACATGTCATGAAATCAATGCCCCACTTAACAAAGGGTCCGATGGTCACCAGAGGATGGAGGGGGGGGGAGTAGGATGAGCTCACATCTTATGACTGAATATTTGACAAGAATGACATCTATGGACCACATTCATGCAATATTTGAAGATCGAGGGCCAAAAATAGACAACACACGATATTTTCTGGGTAGTGGCCAAACTAGAGAGATGACCGCCACATGCCCCACATGGAAATCATTGAGAATTCTTTCAACTTCATCATGGACCAGAGACTGACATAGAATCAAATAAACTCCCTGACGATACAGGGTGTCATCTACAATAAGGTAGTTTTTATCTTAATTCTGTATATGTCGACATTCATCACAAGAAAGTCGAGGATGAAAATGTTGAGTCTGGAGGTAGACCAATATATCTCCATACCAAGGATCAAACGAGTTGTAACATACCCAACCACCCACAAGCTGGGCATGCTACTTCAAATTAAACACTTCAAACTGATTTCAGATTTTCGATGACCTTTAATTACTAAAGAAGCATGATAGACTCACATGCAAACATCAAGATTCATATTACATCATAAAAAAATGAATATAATGCCATGCATAATAATAAACAACAAGCATGCATATTATAAAATATGAATCTCAAATATAATAATTAATACACAACGGAAATAAAAATATCAACAAGGAAACCATGACAGAGAGAACTTATCTTTAACAAAATGATTCACCAACTAGCTGCAGACCAAGGACATTCCAACCAACCATAGATATTACTATTCCAAGTCTCAACAACAATGTCACCCCCGAGCCAGGGCTATGAATCCACAAGGATGGTTCCAGGGTATCACTTAGATTCCCAAACCAGTCAACACTCAATCTCTCACAAGTTTCTCAACACACAACAATCTAAACTACACCAACTCTCTTCTCTCCAGCCTACATAACCCAAGAGAATGGACCCCCCTTATTTTCCATGAAGTCCCTCAAGATGTCCACCTCCTTCCAGGGCTCCAATGCATCTGGTCAAGAATTTCCATGCTGGGACTCTCATGACTTACAACTTTGAATAAAATTTAGTACATGCCAATGCATCTCAGGAATGCAGGCACAAATTCATCGCTGGAATACACCAATCATTACTATAACCAACAACAATGGCTTCTTCCTCAACATTTCTCTCCCCTGTGTCCCAATCTAAGAACAAGAATGAATGAGGAATGATAATTGAGAAACAATGAATGAAAGAGTGAAAGTGTGAATGGAGAAGAATAACCCCCAAATATCCCACAAGATGGGTTTATATATTTTCTTGGAAATCAAGAGCCACATGGCCTTCCCCCAAGAATCTTATGTAACCACTTCTCTCAATTAAGGAGATTATGAGTAATTAAAATATACTAAAATACCTATCCCCTTAAGCCCCCTCTATTGTGGAAGCATATCCCCCTATAACTCTTGTCCTTGTCCATCTTGCAACCAACAATGTATTTGATTAATATATATAGATGTATTACATTTCCTAGGCACTCTGGCCCCTTTTCAAATTTATCGGCTCACCAACCTAAGTCACAATTACATAATACACTCTAGTTCATAGGGATCAAAATTGGGGTCTTACATCCCCCTCCCCTTATTTTGGCACCGTCCTCAGTGCATATACAAAACAAAAATCAAAATTTCAAAATTTATTCAAAAAGTCATTGGTACTCTTCCCGCATGGCATCTTCATGCTCCCAAGTAGCATCTTCATGACTATAGTATGTCCACTTAACTTTTACCATTTCTATGACCTGATTCCAGAGCATTTTGACTTTTTTTTTCCAATATGCGCACTGGTTGGACCTAAAAGTCTTCCTCTGGCTCTACATGAATCAAATGCCAATAAATAACATGGTTAGGATCATGCACATACTTTTTTAGCAAAGAGACATGAAATACATTATGCACATTCATGGAAGCAGGAAATGCAAACATGTATGCAACTGGCCCTATTCTGTCCAATATCTCAAATGGGCCACAAAATCTAGTTTCTAGCTTTGTACAACTTCCCAACATCAATGAGCTCTTCTTGGGATTCACTTTTAAAAGAACATTCTCTCCCACTTTAAATTCTCCTACTGTTCTGCTCTTATCTGCATAACTTTTCTATCTATCTTGAGCTGCCTTTAAATTCTGCTTAATTATAACCATCTAGTCTTCCATATCCTTGAGCAATTCTGGCCCAAGTACCACTATGTCTGATGGGTTGTCCCAACTCACTGGAGTATTGCATTTCCTACCATACAAAGCTTCAAATGGACTCATTTTCAATGAAGATTGATACCCATTATTATAGGCAAACTAAAACAAGTGCAATTAATCTTCCCACTTAGATGACTTATCCATCACATACATTATCAACATGTCTTCAATTACTTGGTTGACTTTCTCTATCTTCCCATCTGACTATGGATGGTATGATGTCCTAAAGTTTAGATTTGTACCAAATCCTTTAAACAATCCCCTCCATAAATTTGAAGTAAACTTTGTATCTCTGTCTGAAACAATTGCCTTAGGTATCCCATGAAACCTAACAATATCCCTCATGTAAATTTTTGCAATATTGGCTACTATATAAGTCATTTTTACAGGAACAAAATGAGCAACCTTTGTCAATTTATCAACCACTACCATTATTGAATCATGTTTCCTTGTTGTCCTAGGCAATTTAGTTATAAAATCAATGGTTACCACTTTCCATTTCTTCTTTGGAATTGGTAATGGATGTAAAAAACCCACTAGGTGCCTATGATCAACCTTCACTCTCTGACATCCATACATCTGGCAATGTAATCAACACCATTTGTCTTCATTCCTAGCCAAAAGAATTAGCTTCTTATTGCTGCAATTGTTTTCTGGTAACCAGGATGTCCGACATACGAAACATTATGCATTTCTTTCAATACCAAATTCTTAAGTTCTATGGAGCTAGGAACATAAATTATATTTTTATGCATAAGTAATCCATCTTCCTTCATCTCATATTCTTTAATTCCCTACTATACATTTTGCTACTATAAGATTTATTTTACCTGTAGGTAATGTTGATCTGTAACAACGACATCCAAAATTATTCTCTTCAAAACTAATTGATGCATACTAATGGTTGTAGCATGCATGAGATGTACTCTTCTACTGAGTGCATCAACAACCTTATTTTCTTTTACCTTGATATGCTTGATGTCAAAATCATATTCACTTAAAACTTCTAGCCATATCGTTTGCTTGACATTCAAAGTTGGTTGTTCAAAAAGATATTCTAGACCACTATGGTCTGTTCTTAATTCAAATCTCTTTCCCATAAGATAACGCCTCCACATCTTCAATGCATGAACAATGGAAACAAGTTCCAAGTCATGTGTGGCATAGTTCCTCTAGTGTTCTTTAAGATTTCTGGACTCATAATCAATGACATGTCCATCTTGGGTGAGCACTCCACCAAGTCCTTCCTTGCATGCATCTGTACATACCACAATCTTTCATTTGGGTCAACAATATTTAAAATAGGTGCACTAGTAAGCAATTCTTTCAACAAATTAAAGTTGTCTTCACATTTAACTGTCCATTCAAATTTAATTCCCCTATTTGCAAAGAAGTGATGGGATGAGTAATCTTAGAGAACCATGCTATAAATATTCTATAGTAACCAACTAATCCCATAAAATATCCGACTTCTTAAACATTCCTGGGTGTTGGCCATCCTCTAATGGCTTCAATCCTCTCTGTATCCACTGCTACACCTTATTATGATTCCCTCAACACTTGCAATTATAATCTCAAATGATGTTCATGCTCTTCCTCTGACTTAGAATAGATAAGTATGTCATCCACAAATACTATGACAGACTTATCCAATTAATTTCTGAATATGCCATTCATTATGCACATAAAGACAACCGGTGCATTGGTCAGCCCAAATGGAACCACTTTGAATTCATAATGCCCATACATAGTTATAAAGGTTGTCTTATTGATGTCTTCTTCCTTGATTCTTACCTGGTGGTATCCTGATCTTAAGTCTATATTTGAAAATATCTTTGCCCTCTTAGCTGATCAAAGACGTCATCAATTCTAGGTAGAGGGTATTTATTCTTCACTGTGGCTTTATTCAACTATCTAAAGTCAATACACAACCTCAATGTTCCATCCTTATATTTGACAAAGAGTACTGGTGCTCCCTAAGGTGAAACACTTGGATGTATGTACCCTTTTTTCAACAATTCTTCCAACTATATTTGTAATTCCTTTGATTATTGTGCACTCATTATGTAAGTTGTTTTTGATAGTGGGGTTGCTCCTAGTACTAAATTAGTAGAGAAATCTATCTCCCTCTTTGGTGGAAACCCTGGTATTTCTTGAAATACATCTTCAAACTCTTGCAATACTGAAAAATATTCAAGGCTTGGCCTTTTTGTATTTTATGGCTCCTCCACATGGGCTGCATACAATTGATATCCTTTACTGAAACATCTCTTAAGTTGCAAGGCTGAAATCTCCCTTATAGAAATGGGTCTTAGAATTCCTTTCACAGTTCTTTGTTTTCCTTCTTCATCAAGACATGTAAATGTCTTGTGACAGTCTAGGAAAATATGATGTTTTTCCAACCAATCCATTCCAATTAGAATATCATAATATCCCAATGGTATAATATTTAGATCAACATTAGTATTCACACTGTTAAGACTTATGGGACACCCACTGACCATCTCATTGATCCTTCTTTTGGTTCTAGTGGATAGCTGAACCAAACTTGTTTTTTCAAGCTTAATTTTCTCCAAATGTAATCTATACACTATTTTTTGATCAATGTAAAAATGTCTTGCTCCTAAATCAATTAAAATAACAACAGCCTGATTAATGATCTTACCTTCCACCTCGATCATATTGGATCGATACTTTGCTTGTCAATCTTCTAAGGCTGCATATAGTATGCCCATGTCTTCTATTGTTGTAGCCTCTTGGATGTTGTGCATGGTCTTCACTTTGTCCTTTATGTGAGAGAAATCCTTGTACATGTGATCTTATTTGCATCCCCAACATTGGATTGATGGTCTCCCCCTTTTTCCCAAGGAGTCTTCTCTCTTGGATTCATCCTTAGTAGGTTGGTCTTGCTGATTTTTATTTGGGATATTTCTATTGAAATAACGTTTGAATAATTTCTTTCTTTGATCAAACTTCTCCTTCTTCTTATCCTTCCAATATTTCTGCAAAGAATATTTTTCCTTTCCTTGCTCATACAAGTACTTATCCTTCCTAATTGTCTTAGTCAATGTCCCAGGCTTATCATATTGAATCTTCTCTTTATAAAATGAAGGCAGTCCACTCAAAAAACTTTGTATTTTCACCTTCTCATATTTTATAAACCCCACATACTTTACCAGTCCTAAGAACTTCTTTTCATACTCTACCATGGTCATTCTTCCTAGCCCAAGTTGAAAGAACTCTTTCATTTTCTTTTCATAGAAGTGCTTTGAAAGGTACTACTAAAAATATCTCTTGAATTTCTTCCAAGTGATCCCGATCTCATTTATGTTCTCAACTTGCTTAAGTTGATCCCACCACATAACAAATTTTCCATGTAAATGTTAAGTGGAAATTATGGTTTCTAGGTTTGATGAGTAGTTATGCAATTGAAAATACCTCCTGAGTCCAAGCAGCCATGCTTCAACATCATCTTCTCTTTCTCTTTCACCATCGAAGGATGGTGGCTTAAGGTTCCTCAACTATCCTTGCAAACTGTCCACTTCATGTCTTCTTCTTTGCCGCCTAACAAGAGAGACCTATGGACTACTTATGGAATCTTCAGATGCAAAAAATTTACTTGCTAAGTAAGGAGTTGAGTAATGTATATGAGTTATACTAGCACTTCTTTAATAACCAACTCTTATGTAGTTATCTCTTCTTTCATGATATTTTCCCTCTTCCTCCTGTATTGAGTTTGATCCATTTATTGCTTACCTCTGCAACTGATTTAGGATTTGCATCACTTGAGTATTTCTCTGTTTTTTTTTCTCTTAGAAGCCTCTCATTGTCTACTTTGTATCTATGTACTTCTATTATTAGGCTTCTCAAAGCCTCTATTAATGTTTCTTTCTCCCCTATGTCCTTGTGTCCATTTGATTCTATCTCTTCATTACCAAAAATGATATTTATCCTTTGGATTCTTTATCATGACTGAAGGATCGCTCTCCTTATTCCATTTCTTGAATGTGCATTCTTATCCTGAATTGATATGTTTATACCCTCTAATTCTGCAAAATGTGCAAGCAACCATTTTGTTAGAAATATGCATATCATAAAAAATCGTCAATTAATGCTACATGTATTTTTTATGCTCAATTTATGAATATTTATTTCATGATTCTCCAAATTCTAATAATTCCATGTTATTCTCCTCTAAATCAGCTTTCCAACGACTATACTCATGCCCCAATCCAATCTTTGAGCTGAAAGTTATGGCTCTCATAAGTTAATTGAAGTTAAAAATCTTGTTAACTTAAGATGACTAGGATGTTGATGTGGCACCCAAGTCCACTTGGAACCTCAATGTGGCACCATGTCATACCCCTTGACCACTTATAATCTCCCCATCATATTCCAACATCTCTTCCTTTACCTCCTTCTTCCTCCATTGGCACACACCTTATCTTATTTTTCGGGCCTCCACCGCTCATAGTTGTTCATGTGGCATCTCTTTGTTGGATCGCGAGGATGGATAGACCAAATCCCACACCCATACTTCCTAGTGTGTGAGTTTCACTTTGTTTTAATCCAATGGCTAAGGTGCAATGGGTGTCAACAGTGATCGACGACCCATGTTGCATTGCGACCCCCCAATCCTACCGGTCGTTAACGCAATGGGGAGGGGACGCAAAACCTAACCAAGGCTTTGGTCAGGGGTGACATATCACACATCCATGCATTGCACCC
>ML781410.1:495305-509180 GCA_009831015.1 Picea engelmannii
TCCCCTCCCCCCACAATCAACACAGGGTGGACACATGTCCTATGCAAGGGGTTCTGTCAGGTAGGATAACACTGCCTTTGTGGAAGCAGTTCTCATGCCATTGCCACCGTGGCTGTAAACGTCACCTATATTCCATGTCATCATGACACGTGGTCCCTAATTCATGCTTCCATGAGTGGTACGAAGAAATTCCCAATTTTTCCTAATTTTGCCAAATTTTGAAAATTTCACAATTTTCCCCAAAATGCCCAAATTCCCAATTCTTCCTGTGGCCACCATTAAAGCACTGTATCTGCTTCATATGGCCAATTTTGGGTCATGTAACAATCTTTTCGACCTCATTACCTATAATTTGACTCCCACATGTCGAAGTCCTCTTGACATTTAACTGTAAAATTTGGGGCCTTTTCCCAATTTCGCCCCAAATTCACCATGGGCACTTGACAATCCTAAAATTTGTCCAATTTCACTCCAATAAATTCCCATTCAAACACCACAACAATCAATTTCTCATGTGCACCACTGGTCAATATTCCTAGAATGAATTCCATTCAATTCATCCATTGTTGTAATTTCAACAACGAATTGCAGACATTCTTTGCAACTACATTTCTGCAATTTTCATCTATGTGCTCTATTAATCAGCCCATCCAAGATTAGTTTATGTAAAATTTCTCTGATACCAATCTATAACATACCTAGCCACCCACGGGATGGGCATGCTACTTCAAATTAAACACTTCAAAATGATTTCGAATTTCTAATGACATTTAATTAATAAAGAAGCATGATAGACTCACATGCAATTATTAAGATTTATACTACATCATAAAAGAAATGAATATAATGTCATGCAAAAAAATAACCAACAAGAATGCATATTATAAAATATGAATCTCAAAGATAATAATTAATACACAATGGAAATAAATATATCAACAAGGAAACCATGACATAGAGCACTTATATTTAACAAAATGATTCACCAACTAGATGCATACCAAGGACATTCCACCCAACCATAGACACTACTTTTCCAAGTCTCAACAGTAATTTCACCCTCGATCTAGGGCTATGAATCCACAAGGATGGTTCCAAGGTGTCACTCAACTTCCCAAACCAGTCAGCACTCAATCTCTCACAAGTTTCTCAACACACAACAATCCAAAGTACACCAACTCTCTTCTCTCTAGCCTACACAACCCAAGAGAATGGACCCCCTTCTCTGCCATGCAATCCATCAAGTTATCCACCTCCTTCTAGGACTCTAGTGCATCTCATCAATATCTCCATGTTGGGACTCTCATGACTCATAGTTGTGAATGAAATCTAGTACATGCAAATGCATCTCAAGCATGTAGGCACAAATTCATGGTTGGAATACACCAGTCATTACTACAACCATCAAACAATGGCTTCTTCCTCAACAATTCCCTCCCCCATGTCCCAATCCAAGAAAAATAATGAACGAGGAATGATTATTGAGTAAAAATGAATGAAATAGTGAAAGTGTGAATGGAGAAGAAGAACCCCCAAACAACCCACAAGATGGGTTTATGTATTTTCTTAGAAATCAAGAACCACATGGCCTTCCCCTAAGAAGCTCATGTAACCACTTCTCCCAATTAAAGAAATTATGGGTAATTAAAATATAATAAAAGACTTATCCCCTTAATCCCCCTCTGTCATGGAATCATAGCCCCCTATAACATTTTTCCTTGTCTGTATTGCATCCAATGATGTATTAGATTAATATATATATATGTATTACATTTCCTAGGCACTCTGGCCCCTTTTCAACTTTACCGGCTCACTAGCCTAATTCACAATTACATAATACATTCTAGTTCATAGGGATCAAACCGGGGTGTTACAAGAGTCAATAAGGAACAAGAACTCATCGGGAAAAGAGTCATTAACCACTGGTTCTTCATTGACTCAAGGAAGTTTAGACATCATCTCTACGAAAGCCAATGATTTCTTAGACTTGGATGAGACATATTCTAAGTCAAACTATTAGAGGATCACAATCCACTTCAAGTGTTTTCCCCTAATGATCCGATGGATAAGGATGTGTTGCATTAGGTAGGCATTGAAAACTACAGTGGTTTTGCACGAGAGGATGTAATGGCATAATCATTGGACAACATAAATTGTTGCCAAGGCCAACTTTTATATGTGAGAGAATCAAAGCTTGGGATCTGCAAGTCCTTTGATAAGATAGTAAATGATGTGCTCTTGTTGTGTATCATCGTCTTGGATGAGCACCATGCTAAGGGTGGATTCATAGGCCGTGAGATAAAGCAAGAAGTCTTGAGTATAATTAGGGGGATCAATAAGGGATTCAACATCAAGACCTTCTTCAAGGCATCAAATGACCATTGGGCTTGGTCGTCCCATGCAAAAGGTATACCTTTCTTCAATAGGCACATACAACCTTTCGGGATGTCGGTGTAATTCGTGATGAATCTACACAAAAAGTTTTCCTTCCCTTGCAAACTTTGAATCTGGTGAATGGTACGATGGTTGAGAGGCAATTTGACAATAGCCTCGATCTTCAAGGAATCCACCAAGATACCATACTTGGACACGATGAAACCCAAAAACCTCCCAGACACAACACAAAAAATACATTTATGTGGATTCAAACGAATGTTGTAATATCGACATCGGATAAAAATGGCCTGTAAGTGACTAGGGTGGTCCTCATGACATTGTGAGTGAGCAGCCAAATCATCTAAGTAAGCCTCTATGATTCTTTTGATATCATTGAAAGCATATGACATGGCCTGTTGGAAAGTGGCTCCTACATTTTTAAGACCAAACAACAATTTTCGGTAAGCAAAAGTACCCCAAGGACAAATGAAGGCAGTGTTGTGTTGATATTCTAGTTTTATCTAGATCTGATTATAGCTGGAGAAACCATCCATGAATGAGAAGATTTCACTACCGACACATTCATCGATAATTTGGTCAATGAACAGGGTTGGATAATTATCCTTAGGAAAATCCTTGTTTAAATCCCTATAATCGACACATACCCTAATAATGCCTTGTTTCTTAGTGACTGGAACAATGTTTGAAACCCATTCGGTCAGGGGAATCAGACGGATAAAATGTGTACGAAGAAGTTTTTCAACCTCCGCCTTGATGGCAACAAATTTCTTTGGATTGACTGGACAGAGCTTCTGCCAGACCGATTTGGCTCTGTCATGTGTCTTTATTTCATGATCAATAATTTGAGGGTCAATGCCAGACATTTCTTCATAAGACCAATAAAAAACATCACATAATTCTTTAAATAGGGTCATGTATGTTTCTATTTCTCGGGGATAATAGTCAACGCCTATCAGGACGTGTTCCACGACACTTGGATTCTGGGAAATGTCAATGGGTATAAGTTTTGATATGTTATCCAAGTTCCCTTATGATAGAACATCATGGATCAAGATGGGAGATTGGGACCATTGGACATGACCATGGGAAACATGATTTTAAGATTCATCCTCGAATTGTTCCAAATTAGGGAGAAAAGATGCTCATTGGTGTAAATCCTCCCATGGCATATCAGGGTAAGCCATGACCTCCATGATGACTTCATTAGATGGAAGTTGATGATCAAGGGAGTCAGTTGAGATTGGAAGAGGATGAACATCCCAAGAGGGCCGTGGATACTAATCAGATGCCACATCTTGAGGGGAATCCGAATCAGGGCTAGTGGATGTTGACTGGATCGCTTGGTAGGAAATATCTACTGGGGTGAGTGACATAGAGACTCCATATCAATCAACATCCTCAGAGTGAGGTACCACCCAAGGATCAAAAGACCCGAGGGATCCACTAGTAGATGAGGAAATCATTTTGATGGGGGTAATTCTTACAGTAGGAGATGGTGGGGGAAGGGGTAATATACCCATAAGCGAAGGATCTTTGAACATCCCCACACCAATGTTCAGAGAAGACTGCGTGGTATCACTGACAAAGGGTACATTATACCTCGCATTGGATCTAAGGTCTGGGGTACAAAACAAAAGATGATAAATGATAACGATTTTCCCTTGGTGAGGGAAGCGTAGGACCCTAAATACTGATGAGACAATGAGGATTATCTCATAAAACCAAGTGCAGCTGAGTAACAAATTGTACTCAAGTGGTGCGTCAATGACCTTCATGTCGACAAAGAAAATATTTCCACCTAACTCAATGGGTAAGGCCATGATTATTCCATGAGGTTGGAACATATGTCCATCTAAGGCTTTTAGAAGTGTGGAAGACGCATCAAGATTATGAGATCCAAGGGATTTCCAACAAGAAATAAACATGATGCAAATCGAGGCTCCTTCATCAACAACTGTTAGAAAGATGTTTTTACCCATAGTTTACACTTTAATTTGGAAGGATACTTGATGGGAGAGCCTATGAGTTACTTGAGATGAATCAAAGGTCATCAAGGTCAACTCCAAGGGATCAACCCCACCTATGGTAGAGAGTAATGCTTTTCGTTGTGTGGGGCAACTTTGGAGAATTTAAAGCATAGACATGGCACAAGGTTCCTAGGCTAAGTCTTCCATAATACTATAGTTTTGAGCAACCCGTGTGTTTGGATTATGCTTCATATGTCAAAGAATGACCATGTTTTGAGGTTGAAGGGGGGAAAGGATGAGTTAAGACAACATGCTACTGAGGAGCCCACTAATGTGCCAAAAATATGTGGACCTCATCCTTCCTTGGGCATTGGTGAGTAGGGTGGTCTTCCCCACAAATCATGCAGGGAAAGTGACTCTTATTTTTCTTCTTAGTGCCCCCCCTCCTCGACATTTTGGGTAGAGGCAGTCCCTTTCTCATTAGTGGAATTTTTCTTCTTGTTCCTCTTTTTGTTACTTCTAGGTTGTTGAGGATTATATAGTTGCGTGGACTACACCAAATTCACCATGAAGGTTTGAGAAGGGACCACACCAGTTTGAGCATTAGTGCCAACAGTTGATAGGTACATACCCCATCACTCATTAATCTCTTGTACGCCCTGTCTGCTACGACATGGCTTGTACCAATCACATGAGTCCACATTTCTTTATTCACATGGCTTCTTTACACTTGAAGCAATACGAACCCTGCATACTTGATACTTGAGTGTAGTACAAATTATGGGCTCGAGGATTTTCTTGTATTTCGAGACAGGAAAAAGGGAGGTTTTATGTCTGGTTCCTATCTCTTTTTACGCACCAATAAGCTCGCATTGTCGATCATTTGGCTATTTCCTTCTCTACAGACTGTGTAACTTGTCATTCCGTTTGTTTTCATATCAAAAGGCTACATTTTGACCTCATAATGGGTTTTTATGTGTTAAGTTCACTGCCAGAGATCACAGTTGAAATCGACCATATTATTAATCATGTAAGATTGTCTACTAAAGTTCTTTGGAAAGGATGCCATTTTTAATCCACCTCTTACACAATGTTTATCTTTTACACTAGGATTTTTACCCGTGTCTTTCCCCATAATTTTGTATTTGTTTAACTCCTCACAACTCTTATAAGCTCCATCACAGGGTTTTTATTTAAGTACTAGAGTCTTTCAGTATATATGAGAAAAACAATGTATATCTTAAAAGAAAAAGATAGCTAACCCTTAACAATTTTCAGGAAATTGTGGTCGATCTAGATCTACAATAATTTGAGATAGTCCTCTCTTGTTTCCATTCGTAAGTGCAATGGTTGTTTAGTTATACATTTAGTGGTTGGATAATGTATATATCCTGATATATGATCGAAGCAACAACTTATAATAGTCATCTTAGTTACTCACTAAGAAGCAATAGGTTTGAGTTAATAGAATATGTTAATGACACATGGTGACTCCAAGGGTTCGCCGAACCATAGATCTATTAATTATAGCTATATACACCCTTGTGCAATGATCTTACAATGTAGAAGTAAAGATTTCAAATTTTGTTGTTAATAAACTTTTAGTTTACGACATAGGTCTCAACATTTTACTACTCTTTTATCTTGACTTTGATATTATTCCAGTTATGGTTTAATTGTATTAAAGGATGTGTCTGGGGCCTGAAATCAAATTTTGTTTATTATAGTAATAAAATACTAATCATATTCACTTCGACTGTACATAATACTCTAAGTAATCCTGTGTAAAATATTAATACTTACCCTGTTATCACGCGTTCCTTACCCTGTGCATTACCTCTGTTTCATCATATATTTTAATTAATAATTATTTTGGATATTTTTTTAATGATGGGTCCCTTCTATTTTGCAAGGGAACCCATTAGACATTAATGGAATGTCCTCGAATTTGTGCTTCATCGTCTCCTTCAAGATGCAGGTCTGAAAAGTGACTCAACACAGGTAATCTATTATTTATTTAAAAGGACAAGGTCCTTTCACTATCACTTAAGTAGTCAATACTACCATAATATTAACTAGAGTAACTTGTTTCATCCTACAGGGAAGAATTACATGATCTCGACTTAACACGCAGAGATAATCTTGGAAAAGCAAGGTAAGTCCAACTACAGTTTAAAATATTCTCCTTCATTATTTACCTATAATGATACACCATACTAATCACCTTCTTTTGCTTTCTACAGGTTGAAGATCATTGTTATGAGGACATAGTTGATACTGGTAAAGGTATTCAAGTTCCAACATTATGATTTACATATGAATCCTTTTCCATATAAGACTGTAATTATATTCGATAAAACTACTTACATTCTGCTCGTCAAAGAGAGTTTTATCTATTTAATAGGAACTAGATTTCTCCCTTGATCAGATAATTTAAAGCATTATAATTATAATTATAATTATAATNNNNTATATATATATATATATATATATATATATATCCTTGTATTTTAGTTCAAAAAATTACTATTGCATGTCAATTGTACTTACAATTTTTATATTTGAAATGCAGAATCCAACATCTTATGAAGTTTATACAAAATATAACAATACCACTTTAACTCTATAATAAACAAACTTGTGTATTAAGTGATATTTGCAATTTAACAAGGAATCAATGAGCAAAATATGTACATGTAAAACTATTAATTTAGATTATACATATATGTACCAAGAAGTCATAAACAAATGGAACAACCACGTTCCACCCAACCAAAGATGCAGAACAACCAAGTTACTCCTGATCACCCTCAAGCTTTACTATGACTCCATGAGGACGAGTTGAGCTCCACTCCTTTGCCAATGTACCTCTATATCATTTCAGAAATATTTTCCTAACACTCATGTGCTCTCACAAAAAATACTTTTTTTCCTTTCCAACATAATAAGAAGCGTCATGCCTCCCATATATGTTGTATTTATATCCTTTTATTGCATAGGTCTTTTCATTGAATCATTTCCCTCCTTGGAAATTCGTAGCTTTAGATATTCCTGATTTTTAGAGGATTCCAATGACATAAAATCACTTTTGACACTTGTCTAATCATGCTCTGAGTTAGCTCCATCATTTTCCCCACTCATGGAGTCATACTCACCTTTGTTTCCTGCATTTATTATATTAAAATAAATTGTGTCTCTTACATATGTCCATTCAAAGAGGAATTGGCAAGTTAAAGTATTGCATAATCATTCAAATAATAACAGTGATTTGTCTTAACAAAGTCAAATATGAATTTCCATAAATGGAAATTATTAAATAAAATGTTTAATATTTGAGGATGTTACATCCTCTCCCCCTTAAGAATAACATTGTCCTTGATGTTAGTACTTACTTTCAGTCTTCTCTTGGAACAAAGTTGGATATATTTTCCTCATATAATCTTCCAACTCCCAAGTATCCTCCTCAGGAATAAAGTGCTTCCATTGCACTTTTACCTGAGCAATGACTCTGTTCCGAAGTACCGTTTATTTCGTGTCCATAATGCACAAAGGTTCCACCTGAAACTCACCTTCTGATTCTACTTGCATCATATTCCAATAAATGATGTGAGTAGGATCATGAATACATTTTTTTAACTATGAAACATGAAAAACATTATGAATTTTCATATTAGCAGTGACTGCTAGTTGGTATGCCACTGGTCTAATTCGAGCTAGTACTTCAAAAGGTCCACAAAATATTGGTGCTAACTTGGAACAACTTCCTAATATTATTGAACTCTTTTTCTCTTTAACTTTCAGATAAACTTTTTCTCCAACATTATACTCTTTATGAACATATCTTTTCTGATCTGCATAACTTTTATGTCAGTCCCGTGCAACTTTTAAATTATATTGCACCTTCCTAACTATCTGTTCCATTTCTTGGAGCATATCTGGTCCAACCATTAGTCGATCAACTAGACTATCCAAACTGACGAGAGTCGTACATTTTCTACCATATAAAACTTCAAAGGGACTCATTTTTACCAAGACTTGATAACCGTTATTGTATGCAAACTCAACTAAGTGTAAGTAATTTTCCAACTTCGTTGGTTTCTCCCTTACATACATGCATATCACGTCTTCAGTAATTTGGTTTGTATGCTTCATTCATCCATCTGTTTGTGGATGATAACTTGTACTAAAATTTAGATGAGTTTCCAAACCTACAAACAAATTCTTCTAGAAATTTGATGTAAACTTAACATCTCTATTTGAAATAACCATTCTAGGCATCCCATGCAACCTAAATATTTCTTTCATGAAAATTTCTACGATATTAATAACTTTATAAGTAGGTTTCACAGGTATAAAGTGAGCATACTTACTCAATTTATCAATTACTACCATAATATAGTCACGTTCTCTTTGAGTTTTTGGAAAACCTATAATGAAATCCATAGAAATAATTTCCCATTTTCATTCTGGAATGGGTAAAGGTTGTAATAAACCTGTTGGATGTTGATTTTCAACCTTCACCTGTTGATATTCAAGGCATTTAGATAAATAATCAGTTGTTTCAGATTTCATATTGGGCCAATAAAATTGTTTCCTCAAAGATGTTATCATTTTCTGATAACATGGATGACTTGAATAGGGATTTTTATGCATCTCATTTAATATCAACAAATTTAAATCAATAGAATTAGGCACATAAATCTTGTTTTTGAACCATAATATTCCATCTTTGTCAACATTGTATTCTATCCTATCCGAATCTCCTTCACTGTTCAATAGTTTTTGTACTATTTTGATGTATTCAACATCGTTTGTGCTTGTAGATGATTACCTCATAGATTTCATTAGCTCTTCGACTAAGTGCATCCACCACTTTATTCTCCTTCCCTTTGATGTGTTGAACTTAAAAATCAAACTCACTTTAAAAGGTTAACCATCGTGCTTGTTGTGCATTGTGATCTTGTTGACTAAATAGATGTTTCAAAGCAATATTATTCGTTAATAATAAAAAAAATCTTCCAATTAAGTAATTTCACCACATTTTTAGTGCATGAATCACATATACTAACTCAAGATCATGAGTTACTTAATTACCTTCATGTTCCTTTAATTTCTGAGATTTGTAGCAAATTACATGTCCATTCTGTTACAATACACCTCCTAAACCTTCTTTACTACTGTCTATGCAAACTGTGAAATCTTTATAAGGATCAACCACTTTGATAATCGGTGCTATAGCTATTAAGATTTTCAACTTTTCAAAACTATCTTGACATTTCTAAGACTAGATAAACTTCAGTCCTTTTTTCTGCAATGATGTAATAGGATATGCAATTTTGGAAAAACCTTCAATAAAACATCTATAATAACCTATAATTCCCATAAAAGATCGTATATCGGCTACATTTTTAGGTACAAGACATTCTATAATAGCTTTAATTTTTTCTAGATCCACCACAATCCTTTCTTCCGAAATCACATGTCCCAGATACTGTATTTTATTTTGATAAAAATCACATTTGTTAAGGAAACTTAACATAGAGTTTATGTTCTCATAGAGTTTGTAATACTATTTTCAAATGTTTCTCATGCTCTTCTTCAGACTCCAAATAAATTAGTATATCATCAATAAATATCAAGACAAATTTATTTAAGTATTTGCTAAATATACTATTCATCAAGCACATAAAAGTCATCGGTCATTTGTAAGACCAAAAGGAATTACTACAAACTCATAATGTTCATAACATGTTCTAAATTTTTTTTTGTTGATATCTTCATCCTTTATTCTTATTTGGTGATAACCAAATCTTAATTCCAACTTAGAAAATACTTTTTCTCCCCCAACCTGATTAAATAGTTCATTAATCCTTGATAAGGGATATTTTCTTTTAATCGTCTTTTTATTTAATTGACGATAGTCGATACACAACCTGAGAGTTTTGTCTTTCTTTTTGACAAATATTACTGGTGTTTCCCATGGAGAAACACTTGGTCTAATATATCCTTTGTCCAATAATTCCTATAACTATATTTTTAACTCATTCAACTCATGAACACTCATCTTGTATGGTGCTTTAGATACCGGTGCAGAACCAGGTAATAAATCAATATAAAATCTATCTCTCTTTTCAGAGGTAGTTTTGGTATTTCTTCTGCAAATACATCCCGAAAGTATCGAAGAACAACAAAATCTTCTAACTTAGGTTTACTTTATTCATTTAGTAAACTCATTACTTGGATAACATATATCTTGCATCCTTTTCTAGTACACTTCTTTAATTGTAAGCCTGGTATTTGTCTTATAGAAACATGTTTACTAATTCCTTGAACTATTCTTGTTACTCCATTTTCATCCTTGTAAGTAAATGATTTTTCATAACAGTTAAGTACAAATTTATGCTTCTCTAGCCAATCCATACCTATAAGTATGTCATACGATCCTAAAGGTAATATATTTAAATTCACCTTAGTATCATGACCACTTATTTCCAATTTACAGACATAAATGAACTCAATTGCCTTTCTTTTAGCACATGTTGCTAATTGTACCAACCAAGATTTAGAATGTTTTACTTTTTCCAGCTTACATGAGTCTAACAGTGATGGAGTAATATAACTTAAACTTTCGCATGGGTCTATTAAGATATAAACTTTTATGTCATGAATTTTACCTTCAATTTCCACAACAGTAAATTGATGATTAGTATGTCTACTGTCTGGAGCAACATTGATTCTATGAATACTTTTGTCAATGTTTCCAACTATTGAAGCTTCTTGAATATTCTAGATTGTTCTGTTTGCAGAGTTTCGGTGTGGACAATTCCTCAACAGATGTGGTTCACCACATTCCCAACATTTTAATGGTTCTCTAGGATTATCATATTTCTTCTTAAATCCCATATTGATTGATTTATTTCCTCCTTGTAATTGTGGTGAAGTCTTGGAAATATTGTTTTCTTTATATCCTTTGGGCATATTACAAAATGATGATGGATTGAAGCCTTCCTTTCTCTAGTTCATCTTATCTTGTTTCTTTTCTCTCCGAGCCTTTGTATTTTCAAACCATTGTTTGTACTTCTCATAACATATCCTAATTTTTCACAATACTTCATTAAAGGTCTTTGGAGTATCAAACTCCATTCTATCTTTATATGACTGAGGTAAACAACGGAAAAATCTCTGAACTTTCACTTTTTCATCTTTTATGTAAGGTACAAACCTTAATAGTTCTAGAAATTTGGTATTCAAATATTCCATAGACATCTACCCTAACTTTAACTCATAAATTATTTTTATTTTTTTTCATAATAGCTTTCAAATAAATATTGTTTCTTAAATTATTTCGTAAAGTCTGCCCATTCCGTTTTATTTTCCTTTAAATCCTTGGCCAACTTTAAAAATTGTCACCATATACTAGATTTACCTTTCAGGTTATAGATGGCCATTCTCACTTTCATATTACTACAATAGTTATAAATCTGAAAATACTTCTTTATGTCTAGTAACCAAGCTTCCGTCTCTTCTCCTGTTTTGGATTCTTCATCAAAAGTTGAAGGTTTAATTTTCTTAAACTCTCCATCCATGTGATCCATTTGTTTTCTTTTCTCTATTGTAGATACTCTATTTTTAGTCATGTGGATGTCATTGTTAAGCCCTAATATTGTCTCATTACCCCTTAATTAGGGCATATTACATTAGTAATGTTATTTTGTTTATGTCGGATTTATTCCATTAGTAGTAATTATACCTCCTAGTCTCCTATATATACCAAGGAGACATTTTCATTTGGAATCATCTTGGAATTGTACATTTATGTGGGCATAAGGAGGTTTCCCCCTCGAAGAGGCTTATTATCTGAATTTATATCTTTTTCAAGGTGTTGAGTACTTATTCTGAGGTTTTTCTATGCTATATTGATATTTGGTTCTTAACATATGGTATCAGAGCTCAAGGTCTTGGGGTTTCGCTGCTACATCTGAGACACCTTGGAATTTTCACTATAAATTTTTTTATACAATGTTTCAGAAGGAACTGCTTGGAGTATATTTAGTAGACGGATCAAGGTACGTTGGGTTAAAATTTCATCTCCCTAGGCCTTATAATTTTGGAGATACAACCTGTGAAAGATAGGGTTCTGGAATCATCTTGAACTAAGTCATTGCAGAATTTTTGCTATAAAAATTTTTCTGTAATGTTTCAGACCTTGAACTCCAGAGGATATTCACATAAATTAGTAAGGTATCTGTGGTAAAAATTTAAGCTTCTGGGTCATCTTACATTTGTAGATACATCCTGTGGAAGATAGGGTATCTGACTAGTCCTATTGACTAGTCTCAAGAAGGTGGTCTATGTAAAACAATCATAACTTCGTCCTAGAGTATCCAAATTGAGTGATACTAGTTGCATTGGATAGTGTACAGTCTTTAGTATTTATGGTACGAGCTTCAGAATTTTATATCAATTATTTTATGTGAGGCACTCTATATAAGTGACATCTACCAGAAAGGCCAAAAATCAGCAAGTTGTGGGAAAGTTACCGTAAATTCTACTTGGCACATCCAATTTTGATCAGACCTATGGAATTGCAGAGAAGAAATATCAGAGAACTACAAAAAATAAAGTTTCATACCCAGAAGGGCCGAAACTTTGGAGATACAACAGTAGAAATATTGTCTAGCAGAACCACCTCAAAATCAAGGTTCAAAAGTGATACTTGGCCAACATGCCACCCAAAAAGGGAACTTCTACACCAAATAAGCCTCCAGATAATCCTACATGGACTCTTGATGAAGGTGAAAAAATGCGTAGGGACATAAATGATTTACAAAAGAAGACAATAACAAAAGAGAAACTACAAGATATGATGGAGGGTCTAAAAGGGGAGATCATGGAAGGATTGAAAAATTTCATAATAGAGAGGACACCTGAAAGTGAAAAAGTATCCCATGAAATTCATGATGAGGACACAAGGAAGGTGAATCAAGAATGGAGAAATTCCAACTTTGGGTTGAAGACCAACCACGTTTCTAAGATCGTTATGAGGAAGTTTGATGGCAAGGACCCAATCACATGGATACTTCAGATGGAGCAATTTTTTGATCTACATAATGTGCCACATACACAAAAGGCACGAATTGCTTCTTTATATTTAGAACCCAATCAATTTGTATGGTATCGATGTCTTTGTTATCGCAAATCACTCGTCACTTGGACAATTTTCATGGAAGAAATGATAGCACACTATGAGGACACAAGGAGCAATACCTTCTTTAGCCAATTGATAAATCTCAAGCAAAAGGGTTCAGTTACAGAGCACATTGAGAACTTCCAAAGATTGAACATAAAGGTAACAGATATTCCAAATTAGCACTTGATTGATGTATTCATAGGAACTTTAAAGGATAACATTCAACATGAGGTTCGCCTTTGGGAACCCAAATCATTGGAGAATGCATTTAAGGTGGCAAGAAATGTTGAAAGTAAAAATATGTCTATGGCTACTAGAAGG
>ML781410.1:510093-538289 GCA_009831015.1 Picea engelmannii
CATTCCGAACTCATGAAGGCCATTATGAATTTTTGGTCATGCCTTTTGGCCTTACAAATGCACCTTCCACATTCCAAGGGTTGATGAATTCCATTTTCAAGCCCTTCCTTCAAAAAAAAAAATTAGTATTTTTTGATGATATATTAATCTATAGAAAGTCTTGGGAGGATCATGTGCGACATGTTGACAAGGTGCTACAACTATTAAAGGAGCAACAACCATATGCCAAACCATCCAAATGTTTCTTTGGAGTGAAGGAGGTAGAGTATTTGGGTCATATTGTATCTCATGAAGGTGTTAAGGTAGACCCTAACAAGATTAAGGCCATGATGGACTGGCCAATTCCCAAAACATTGAAGAATCTTAGAGGATTTTTGGGTTTGACAGGTTACTGCAGCAAGTTTGTTCTACACTATGGAAGAATAACAACACCTTTAACGGCACTAACTAAGAAGGATGCATTTTCATGGACTCCATAGGCAACTAAAGCTTTTGAACAACTTAAAGAGGTGATGTGCAAAGCTCCTATCTTGACCACTCCAGACTTCACAAAAACCTTTATTGTGAAATGTGATGCCTCGGGAAATGGATTTGGTGTTGTCCTAATGCAAAAAGAAAGGTCCCTGGCTTTTGAAAGTCAACCACTCAAGGGAAAGGATTTTTGGAAAAGGCTTCACATGTAAATCATTATGATGGAACTCAAATACCTTTGTCGGTATCAGATCTGTTCCTATAATAATGATCTTCAACCTGTAGAAAACAAAAGAAACAAAAGATAGTGATTAGTAAGGTAGGACATTACAGGAAAATAATGAAGGAAGAATACTTCAAACAATAGTGGGACTTACCTTTCTTTTTCCAAAGACCTTCTCCATAGATAAGACAAGATCCTGAAATTTCCTGCAGGGTGAAACGAATTACTCTATTTAATATTTTGGTAGTGTTAACCACTTATGTGATAGTGAAAGAATCGTGCTTCTTTAATAAATAAAATAGATTACCTGGCCGACCCCGGATTCAGATCTACATATTGATGAGGTCGATGAAGCACAATGGAGATTATCCATTAACGTTTGATGGGTTCCCTCACAACAATAAGGGACACATCATTAAAATAATATCCAAAGGAAATTTTCACCTTTTAGAGATGAATTTTTCAATAATATCATAAGAAATTGAAACAATTATATCAGCATAACATTGCTAAATTAAAATAAAATTCGATTTCAAAATCATATAAACAGTTACTACAGATAAATCTTTTTCTTCATGATAACTAGACGAGACAAACAAAGAAGTAAATTTATGAAATCTCGAATGTGATGCAAAAATCTATAAATAGTAAGCCTCAAATTCCTTCCTTCTAAAACTATACGTTAACTGGATAGAGGAATATTAATTAAGGATGAACCATATCAATGTCTTGGCCGACTTCCTTTTCGACAAAAAGGGTATGCGTGGTGAATAATCTCAAAGGGAAGTAATAGATTGTGGCTCGGTGAAACCCTTGGAATTATATGATCTCTTAAAACCTATTGCTACGTAACAAATAGCAGAGATGGATATTATAAGCCATTGCATTCGGTCTTATATCAAATTGAATGTGATATCATGCTATGTTTTATATTAAATACTTCAATCTAGATAGTTAGTATATTGATCGGTAAAACAAATGAGATATGTTTCCTTTCGACTCCATATCAAGAATGATAGCACTAATCCTACAACCTAGTAAGGGTTAGTTATTTCCTTAATAACTCAGGACTATCACTTGTATATGGGGACTTACCTCTAAAAATTATGCGAAGAAACCCTGCGATGAGCTTTTACAGGAATATAAAGAATGTAAATAAAACATCAAAGTGCAACAGTAAACACATGTAATTTTTCCCATGGAACGAACAAATACTGTATAATGAAATAGTTTAAGATTACATTCTCTCAAATTTTATTCCAACAAGATAACCTTACCTAATGAAAACGTAGCTCTTGAGGTGAACCCCAAGCGGGAGAACTTGTTATACAGTATGCAGAGAAGAAAATAACTATAGAGACGATATTACGAACTCTTCCAAGCGTGAAAAGAATAGAAATCAAAAGGGAAAAGTTAGCTTGCAAGTCATGAATCACGAGATAATTTCTTGAGCCCATAACCTGTACCATACTCGATGAAGGGCTTGTTTTTTTTTCCCAAAGGCCAAGAAGCCATGTGAACTTTGCAAAGTGGACTCGTTTGGTTGGCATAGGATACGTAGTAGCAAAAAAGGCGTACATGGTTTTAATGGTGTAGAAGGTATGTACTGCATAATAGTCAACTAACATTAAAACCTATGCTAAAGGAACACTGCTAGTTGCAAGTGTGAAATAATTCCAAACCTCCATTTTACCCTCCAACAAACAAAAAAACCTTTGGTTTTGCATTTAATCTCACCTTGACACCGAATTATTAAACATGAAGGACTTAAACTATTTTATTAATTTATAGGCTTTGTTACGTGCATGGATTAGCCTAATCGACCATTATAGAATATATTATAACATCCATATTTTATAGCAAGTATGGAAACTTTTTGAGCATTCCAAGGTCCTTGTTTAGCTAGGACTTGAAGTTAATTCTTTGACAACGATGTTGTGATATAGATAGTTTTGTATAGGGTGCATTTTAAAGCTTGTGATAATACCTTAGTTTTTATTAGCATATTCTATAGAACTTGAGGAATAAAGTGCATTTTATAGCTTGTGATAATACCTTAGGTTTTATTAGCATATTCTATAGAACTTGAGGAATAAAGTGTAGTAGTAGAACTCAATCAAAGTTGTATTATGTACAACAGGATTAGTAAATGGGTTCCCTTGTAATGAACAAAGAAATGACCACCATAGGAGAAAAAGAAGATTCAAATTCATTGTCATATTATATTGTTTTCACAAATTTTATAACATTATCTAACTAATGTTACATTAAAATGATATTGAATAGTTTGTAATATGGAGTATGTTACAAGAGTTCAGCAAGAATGGCACACCTCTGAATTGGTGCAAATACCTGCTCATCGAGTTATTCTATGCTTGTGTGGATGCACATGATCGAGTCGGTTATTTTATTTATGGCTATTTTCTTGTCTCCTTCACCACGTGGAAGTGGAAACCACCAAAGGTCGCAATATCGCTCGTAATGTCGATGGTCGTATCACCAAGATTTTTGACCCATGAAATTTTTGCCCTACATCCACCAACGAGGCCGCTCACAATGCCACCTTTGCAATGGTACAATGACCTCATTGCCAAAACACAATGGTCATGGATCCCACATGTGATAATTAATAGGCATACCCATAATATATGGTTCAGGATGAGTCAGGATCATACATTTGTGTGGCATTTGGGGGAAACTCCAACTCTTTTTCATATGCAGTCATTACCATTTTACTTGGATGAGGTCGTGTTATATAAGGAAGTGACCTCATGGCCTGGGGTCACTATTGAAAATAAGAATATGAGTGTCTCCTATGTGATGTTGTTACAAAATATTTCCCCTACAGATAGGTGAAATCTCCCTTGGATTATCATACCCCTTTTACCAAGACAGAAAACTACAAATGGTTGTTATATTCCTTTCAAATCTAAATTAGCTAGTTTAAATGAGGAGAATAGAAGTGTGACAACCTTATTCGGGTGATTGTCCTTTGATGCTCCAAATCTTGAGCTTGATTCCTAAGCTCCTTGATCCTACAAAGAAAAACAAACATACCTTTCTTCTACTCTATATAATTAACTAAATAGATATACCTATGAATATTGAATGACAATAGACAAGTAGATACAAAAGTACACATAATTGAAGGAAATAGGCCAAGTATACTAATTTGAGAACCAAAAGAAAGTACTTACAATCTGAGTTTGAAGATGTAGCAGCTCCTTTAGGTCCTCCTCATCCAACCCTTTTCATGAACAATATAAGATTAAAATAATGATGCTATTATTGATTTCTTCCTCACTATACCAGAGGTTTGATATGCTCATATCTAGTTTCCCCTTCACCTTGGAAAGACTTCAATATATAGGCTTGAGAGGCACAATGACCATGAGAAAATGAGGGGTATGGTTGAGGATATGGCTCCTTGAAGCTTGGATCAGATCCTAGGATGAAGCCCAAGCATTAGGGTCAAACACAACTAACCCCATCTCAAAGCGTTGGCCCATAGAATAAGGTGGGGGAGATCCCCCCTTTCTCTCAACAAGAATGGTTCTCCCCCCAAGTGAGATACAAGGAACCACCCTATAAATGTTGCTCCCCTATAGTGGTAGAGGGGGTTCCATGTGTGCACCCACAATATGGACAAGGGGGCACCACCCTTCATAAATGCTAAAAAATGGGTCGAATTTTCCAAGGAAAAAGTGTGTTTTGACTTAGAAATGATGGTTTTCCTCCTCCCATATGACTTAGGGGTCATGAAAACTTGTTTTAATGGTTTCAATGGGTGGAGACACCCCACAAAGTGAATGTGACACTTGATAATGTGCATATGACACTATGTGACACTTGTGACACTTAGGGTGCGAAATGAAAATGTGACATTTTTATGTGTAACAGATGCCCCCTAAAGTGTGAGGTCGGAAGAGAAATTGATGGCCAAAAAACTTTACAAATTCTTCAATGCAAGGGTGTTGGAGTGGGAGAACCTAGAAAAATCTGCAAACAATCATCAAATAGTATTAATATATGTTCCATTTCCAAGGCAGGCATACCTATGCTTGGAATACAAGATGACTCAAAGCACGAACGCCAACCAATACACTACATATCCATGAGAATACTGACGAAGGATATGACCACCAAAGATACAATGTGGATCCATACCTCCATGACATGAACTGATCACAGCTACAAAAAATACACAGTGGATCTACGAGATGACAAAACATAGCCACATATCAATACAATGTGGATATATGTGACAATATATATATCAGCATGCTCAAATGATCTCCATCGCAGCCTCGGGAAAGCGGATAACATAGTGAGCACCCAACCCAAGGTATTTGTCCAGATCCCGATGCATTAAGAATCTATCCATGTGAATATATTGTTTGATTTTGAACATGGTATAAACCACTTGATTAACGGTCATTGATATCTACCATTAACAAGTACGAGGGAAATCACCAATGATGAAAATGATTCCCAAAGTACCATAGTACATCCCAATGAATGTGAATAAATGAGATAATGTTGAACATTCATGGAATCATTCAATCATAGGTCAATGATGTAAACCTATTGTCAAAAGTGAGGAGGCTTGTCATTGAGGCATGCAGGTCCCAAGATACTAACTGGTTTCTAATTCTAATTCCTGGATAATGTGTTAAAGTCGAGAGGAAAAGACTCATCAAAGGAGGGCCTTGAGGTATCCTGTCACAATAAATAAATAATATAATATAAATACATTAAAATAATAAATAAAATTAAAATTGAACATTAATGTAATAAAAGGGCATGACTAAAAGTCATGACTCTTCATAAAACCATAAAGGGCATATATATAAGCATGCTCTATCTTTGTAATATCATCATTATTTTACAATCAATTATTATTATTATTATTATTATTATTATTATTATTAATATTATGGATTCAGAGTGAAGTTGTGCATTACGAAACCCTTGTGTTCTTCACATTTGTATCAGATCTCATTTCTCCTCTGTATCACAATCATTCCCCACACCCCCTCTCCACTTTCCCACACCCTCATGTAACCCTCCACATTCTCCAATAATTACCCTCCACTCCCCATTCTCCACTCCTCTGCACCCTCTCGTAACCCTCCCTATTCTCCACTCCCACGCACCAGCCTCCCTCCACTCCCACGCGTCCACACACCAGCCTCCCTCCACTCCCACACTCCCACCTGTCACGCTACATTCCCTCCTCTCCCACGCACCCACGTACCCTCCACCCCCTTTCTTCTCCCCACTCCCATGACCCGCACCCTCTCTCCTCCCCCACAATCCCTCTTCCTCTTCCCATCCCATGTCAATGCATCCCTCCAACTCTACAATTCATCCCTCGTCAACCTCGCCCATCCACGACCTGTGTTTTAAAACCTGCAACCACCACTTCATTCGCCTCTCATTCATCTTATACTTCTCCCAAACTCCCACGATCTTCCACGCATCCCTCCCACACTCTCTCTCTTCCCATTTCATGTCCACACATCCATCCAACCCTACATTTCATCCCTCACCCATCCGCGACCTATTCCCGAATCGCATTCACCCATTCACTCCCACCCTCCGACTCCCATGCTTCACCCATTTGCCATCACTCCCATTCACCCTCCACTCTCCTGCACCCTCCACTCTCCGCAACTTGCACACATCCTTCCATGCACCCCCATACTCTCAATAGTCGTACCCCCATTATACCATTAATTATATAATTATATTATATTATATGTATATATAATTAATTTCCCTTAAATTACATACAATTATTTAATTTAAATAATAAAATAGGGATATTCCAAGCAAGTTCAAAATTACAGAAAAATACTCACCCCCAAACACCAAAAGGATGTCTGAATTAAAAACTCAAGTGGAAAAAATAGACCAAGAGTGTAAAAGCATTAGAAAATCACTCAAAAATTCAATACAAAAAAATCACGATGAGTTACTAGAAGAAATGAGGCTCAACAATTAGGCACTCAAAAAAGCGTTGACCCATAATCTTAAAGAAAAAATTTCAACGGAAGTCGGAATCGAATTACAAAAAGGCATGGATAATCTAAAACAAGATCTTAAAGATGATATTTTTCAAGAACTTGGGGTTAACCTACAATGAGGTTTGGGAAACTTTAAACGAGAAATAAATGATGATTTGCAACAAAGTCTGGTTGTGATGACACAACATCGGGAAGAAAATATTAATGAGCTTTTAAATGCAATAAAAGGCCAAGGGCACCAACAAGCCACCCAACCAGAAACAAGTGACGTAGGCACATCTAACACATCACCCCCACCACCACCGCCGCCACCACCTCCCTACAATTCAAATTCCCAACCTATATCACAACATCAACCCTTAATAATTTATCCCTCCAAATCCAAAATTGAACTATCAAAATACAATGGAGGCAATAACCAATGTGTGGCTTGGTTTAACAAAACTGAAGAATATTTCCATATATATAATATTACCACCGATGAAGAAAAGGTCAAATACGCATCGATGTAACTCAAAGACACTGCATACAATTGGTATCTATGGCGGAAAGGAAGAATTTAGTCATATAATTGGAATTCTTTCAAAAATGATTTTTTTTAAAGATTCGAGGGCATCTCAGTTTTTTTTTTTTTTCAAAACTCACCAGATTACAACAAAATGACAGCATAGATGAATTTATGCATCAATGGGAAGATCTCGCCACCCGAGTATTTGGACTATCTGATGATCAATTACTCCATTCTTACATAAGTGGTCTCAAACTACATATCCAAGACAAGTTAAGATTACATGAGGTTACTATGGTAGAAATAACAATACGCAAGGAAAAAGCCATAGAACAAAAACTAGAAGGGAAACCAAGATCCAACAAGGTTTACTCAAGAAGGAGTGTACCTCAGACCATAGGAAATGAAAAATACATACCACCCAATCTACCTGAAGATAGAATAATAAGTTTAGAGTCCCAAAGTATAAACAAAGGAAAATGTAAACGGTGTGGAGAGAAACGGGACCTTAGACATAGATGCCAAATTGAAGATCACTCCAAAATGACACTTCATAAATCATAGAATATGACACACCAAGAATATCGCTAGCAACCATGACATGCATTACCCAACCACAAACTCTCAAATTAAAAGGACATATCAAAAATGATAATTTCACCATACTAATCAACACTGGAAGTACTCACAATTTCCTCTATATCAATATTGCAAGGAAACTCAAATTATTTGTATACCCAGTTCCAGATATGAAAGTAATGATTGCAGGCGGAAAAAGTTGGAAATGTCGAAAAATGCCATAAGGTGAAACTCCAAATCCAAGATTTCAATTTGGAACCAGATCTTTACACCGTCCCTCTGGGAGGATTAGATGTGGTTTTAGGAGCCCAATGGTTACAAACCTTGGGCACATACTCAGCCAATCACTAGGAACATTTCATCCAATTCAAGTGGCAAGTGAAAAGTTATAAATTAAATGGTTTTCAACCTCTATAAACACAGGTTGTGTTGTCACAACAAATGAAAACAATAATCCGAAAAGGAGCAACCACATACTTCATCCAATGACACAACATAGAAATACAAGAATCTGAACATGATGACTCCAGAACATCAGACGTCCAAGATTTAATTCAAAAACATAAGAAGTTATTTAAAGACCACCTCACAAAGTTACCACCTCAAAGAAGAATTGAACATATAATTGAAGTTAAACCAAGATCAAGCCTAGTCAAGGTTAGACCATACAGATACCCTCATCACCGCAAAACGGAGATAGAAAGATTAGTCCAAGACCTATTAAAATGTGGTGTCATCACGAAAATACGAAGTCCATATGTAGATCCAATAGTGTTAGTTCGAAAGAAAGATGGATCTTTCAGATTATGCATATATTACCGAGGGCTAAACAAAATAACAATTAAAAATAAATTTTCCATCCCGTTTATTGATGAATGTTGGATGAACTTCAGGGAGAAAAATATGTTTCAAAACTTGATTTAAGATATGGGTACTATCATATTAGAGTCAGACTAGAAGATGTAGCCAATACTGCTTTCCAGACACACGAAGGACACTACAAATTCAAGGTGATTTCTTTTGGGCTAACTAATGCCCCCACCACTTTCCAAGTGACAATGAATGAATAATTTCACCCATACTTACGAAAACATGTCTTAGTTTTCTTCGATGATATCTTAGTGTACAATAAAAAATGGGAGGATCATATGAAAAATTTGGGACAAGTGTTATCTCTTCTGGACGAAAATCAATTCTATGCCAAAATTTCAAAATGTACAATTGTCAAGGAGGAAGTAGAGTAACTTTGTCACATCATATCCAAAAAAGGAGTCAAGGTAGACCCCAAGAAAATCAAGGCAATCACAGAATGGCCTAAACCCAAAAACATATCCAAGTTATGAGAAGTTCTAGGATTGGCAGGATACTATCGAATATTCATCAAGAATTATGCTCATTAAACCGCCCCTCTAACAAATCTCCTTAAGAAAAACTCTTTCCAATGGAATGTGGAAGCATAAAAATGTTTTGAAAACTTGAAAAACATTATGTCCACAACCCCGATATTAGCAACACATGACTTCTGCAAACCCTTCATCATTGAGTGTGATGCGTCAAGTTTTGGATTTGGAGCAATATTGTTGCAGTATGGGCACCGAATAGATTTTGAGAGCAGGAAATTAAATCAAACAAAATGCTTACAATACAATTACAACAAGGAAATTTCTGCCATCATGCATGCATTAAGAAAATGGCGCCAATATATATTGGGAAGTAAGTTCTTGATACGCACAGATCATAACAGTCTCCAGTACTTGTTACAACAAAAAACATTGTCAACCGAACAACAAAAGTGGATAGAGAAAATTGCCACGTTTGATATGGAAACTATACATAAAATAGGAAAAGACAAAGTCGCGGCTGATGCCCTATCAAGAAAATATGAAGAAACACAAGTTTTTGCAATATCAATATCCATTCCAGAATGGTTGGATTAAATTCGAACTGAGTATGCAAAAAACCCAGAGACTTGCTCTATAATGAACAATTTAAATCAATATCCTAAGTTCAAATGGAAAAATGACATCTTATGGTATAAATGGAGAATCTAATTAAATACCAACTCAAGATTTAAAGCCAAGGTTATTCAAGAATCTCATGATTGCCCAACTGCAGGTCATGTATAATTTTTCAAAACATACTATAATGCACAAAGATCATTTTTTTGGAAAGGGATGAGTGCAAATATTCGAAAATATGTTGCAGAATGTGATATTCTTCAAAGGAACGGGAATGAAAATGTATCGACCCCTGGTTTACTCCACCCATTACACATTCCCAACCAAAAATGGGAAGAAATGTCAATGGATTAAATTGAAGGACTACCCATATCTGACAGAAAAGATAAAATATTAGTAGTAGTAGACAGACTAACTAAGTATGCACACTTTATTGGAGTAAGGAAAACGGATTCAGCAAAACAAATGGCTGAAATATTCTGTAAAAATATTTACAAACTACAAGGATTCCCTAAGGTTATCGTCAACGATAGAGATGTCAAATTTAAAGAGAATTTTTGGAGAGAATTTTGCAAACAAATCAGAACCTCTCTCAATATGATCTCAGCTTACCACCCTCAAACATATGGTCAAACATAAGTCGTCAATAAATGTTTAGAAACCTATCTTCGTTATTTTATCTTCGACAAACAAAATAAATGGTTTCAATGGTTGCACCTTGTTGAGTGATGGTATAATTCCACTTATCACAAATCAACTAAAGTAACACCTTTCCAAGCTCTTTATGGTTACAAACCCCCATGATGGAAGGATTTGGCCACCGACCACATAAAAGTTACGTCAATAAAATACCATTTAGACAAAAGTTAGAAAATCCTTCAATTACTCAAAGAAATCTTAACAGTTGCAAGGAACCAAATGAAGCAACAAGCTGACCAAAATCGAAAAGAAAGAGAGCTCGAAGTAGGAGACTGGGTATTTGTGAGACTTCAACCTTACAAACAATTATCCATAAAACATGGGAAGAAAAAATTGGATCCAAAATTTTATGGACCATATCAAATAAATAGAAAAATCAGTCACGTATCCTACCAGTTGGATTTATCAGATAAAAGTTGTATCCACAACGTCTTTCATGTATCATGATTAAAGAGAGTGTTGGGACAACAAAAAAATGCACAAAATATACTTCCTATGTTGGATGAGGAAGGAAGAATCATTTTAGAGCCCGAAGACATTATTGCCACTTGGGAAAAGAGATTGCATTCTTGAGTAATCAAGGAATATCTGATTAAATGGAAAAATCTACCAAAAGAAGACGTTGCATGGGAGTCTGAGCACTTTCTTCAGTTACATCCTTCATTATCATTTCTTTGAGGATAAAGAAAAATTTAAGGGAAGGGCAATGTCACAATAAATAAATAATATAATATAAAGACATTAAAATAATAAATAAAAGTAAAATTAAACATTAATGTAATAAAAGGTCTTGACTAAAATTCATGACTCTTCATAAAACCATAAAGGGCATATATATAGGTAGGCCCTATCTTTGTAATATAATCATTATTTTACAATCAATTATTATTATATATATCTTATTATGGATGACTGAAGTTGTGCATTACAAAACCCTTGTGTCCTTCATGATAGGATCTTTAAAGCCACAAAGATTAATTCAGCAATAAAAAACCAAAGAAAACATGCATAGATTCAATCACACAGGAGACAATAGTTTACGTGGTAAAACCCTCAGGGTGAGGGAAACATCCATGGGACAATGGAAACAACATTCGTATTGTTCAATAAACTAGAGATTACAACCAGCATCCTGGAGAGGGCTTGAAGCCCTGGCTCAATATTTGTCTCTCAGGCACACATATTTAAACAACTTCTCCCACAGTTACAATGAAACTAATTCATTAATTGTACATTCTAACTTAGGTTTAGATGAATAATAGGATCGAGATCCACATCCCATGGGGATTTGTTGTCACCATTTCAACAATCTCCACCTTGAAAAAAATATGCCTAATGCCTTGTCCAATTTGATTCATCACCTTCAAGAGAAGCAAATCATGACCACAACTTATCTTCAATACTAGTTCCAAAAAAATGTCTACACAACTTGCTCGAATATGGACCACTCCACCTCCATTAGTAACATGTCTTACAAAGTGATACCATGTCCAATTTAGGTAAGCTGAACTATGTGTCAAATGTACAAGGATTTGACTACCACAGGAACAAAACCCGCACTTTGCCCAAACTAACCCAATGTTCCCTTATACTCATAAAAAACAAAACTTGAAGTAGATCTTTTCTTGTCCAAATCTTCGTGCAAAATCTGAATAATCTCAGACAAAACACATTGAAACCACTGTAGGTGATACATGTGCCTCTAAAATATCGAAGCACCCAATTTCACTGCTTTACCTAGATTTTTCATGTGACCACTGATAACACCAACTGCATGTGAAATGTCTGATACTTGAACATATCAAACCTTTCCATCACATACTTTATACTTCCAACTAGCATACAGTACACGAGACATGACATTTTCTTCCATATTACAAGGATGTCACCTGAATAAAACAAATGGAAATCCAAAGGGATATTTTTTTTTTGGTTTCACATTATTCATGCCGAATTTCCTTAGTATCTTTTCCTTATATTGCAACTGTGATAACCAAAGCTTACCATCTTTCCTGTCTCTATGTATTTCCATGCCCAAGATTTGTTTTTGCTACTCCTTGATCCTTTCACCACGAACATCCTTGCCAACTGAGCCAACCTGTTGATCTTAACCATGCTTTTACTTCAAAAACATATCTTCAACAATCTAAACACTAAGATAATGAATGTACCATAAACACAATGGTTAAATTAATTTCTTGTAAAACTTGTCTCACCGTGAAGGAATCACCCATCTTGTACTAATTCCTGATGTGCATTTTAGGCCATACAATGACTACTTGAGCTTGCAAACAAATATTCTGTTGTCTTCTGGTTGTTCGATATACATATATCCTCATACAAATCTCAATAGAAAACTTGTCTTAGCATATAGATACAACAACTAGTGCCAACACTACATGAATAGAGAAAAGATTAACAAATGATGAGAATATTTCATGGAAATCGGTGCCTTCCAAACACATTTTTTCTATCAATCATGCTTTATACCTTTCATCTTATACTATGCCTGATTTGAGAAGAAATCCATCAAACACTATCTTTGTTAATGATGATCTATATCCCTTAACATCATCATTATAACCAACAAAGATCTACCTGTTTGATCTGGATCCTACTTAGAACGTTGATGAGAGCATGAACATAAGAATCAAACAATTTTAAAAAAAAACTGAGTAATCACAAGAGAAAACCTGTTCAATATACCTCTTCTAGAGTCTTCCAACCTTTTGCAACTAATGGTGACCAATTTTCCAGATAGCACTTAACTTCTTTTGACCACAAATCATGCTGCAACTTGGCATTACTAAAGATTCCATTCGATCCCAATTGTCCTACAATAATTTCCAAAATTCCAAAGAATATGAACCTGCCTACATCATGTGTTCTCAAAATCTTGATTTAACCTATAAATACTTAAACACGTCATCCTTTCTATTGAACCAAAATTTTGACTAGAGCACCTTCAATGCTCCACCTCGAACAAAGTATTCGAAACCTTGACCAAATCTGGCCAAGACTGCCAAATGAGCTTTTCACTACTCACCTCCAAGCCACTTTACAATGGAATTTCACCGAGCCCTTCAACATGCTCCATGGCATGCAATTATATGGACACCATACCACAGGCAACCAATAATCATGGACCTGATACCCACAATTGTAGACCTATGTACAAGGTTTTAACTCATGACTCATGCCCCCCACCCTTATTTCGTCTACCTAAATATATGTCTAGACTTTTCATAGGTGACTTAACAGAACCAGGGGTACACATGCCTAACTAGGTCTTACAACAATATGCCCATTTACATGTAACCCAAAAATACAACTCCATAAGAAAAATAAATGTTCATTTGGTAACTTTACCATTACCTTTACTGCGATTGCTTCCATTTACCAGAACTTTTGTCTCTGGTTGCTTGACCGCAGAGCTGTTACAAACAAATATGCCATTTTTTGAGCACCTTTCCTCCATGTGAATAGATCTGGGCATGCTTCCATAACCACAAATCTACTCCACGCATAGACAACCTGAGCCTTCAAATCAACTCTCTCTTTCAACCAGAATGGCCTCTTCCTTCAAGAGTGCATATTCAAATTAGAAAGTAATATCATTGGATTAGATCTGACATATTTTCAAACTCATGCTCCAAGAGCATAAATTTTATGAGGGCTCCAACATGTAGGCCCTCCCATCTTCGATGCAGGTCCACCTTTCACATGATGGATTTGTCCTCAGTTCCTTGAACCCCAAAGTGCTTGGTTCCTCTGTGATCCATATCTTTTGATTCCCTTAACATGCTCGAACATGTAGATTGAAATCCCACTTCCTTCCACCAATTGACCCTTGGAAACATGATTCATTCACTAGACCTTTTCTTGCTCTGGTTAGTTCAGATCTCATTAGATCCAGGCTTTCAAAAAACAATTTTACCAGGCCCAATGGATACACAACTACACGGTTCAACAGTTCAAGGCATTTCATCATGCTTCTCATGGTATACACATTTGGTTAACTTAATGTGCAATATAATTGCAACCACCTCAAGAAACCACCATTTTTTTAAACATACCATATCAATGCTTTCACCCTCGAGCCTTTCAAACATATGTATGACAACATATACATAAAATAGAAATGGCTCTTGGCCTGATGCATAATGCATAAAATACCTCATCTGTGTAGCTCGCCTCTAGCTCTACTCTTGTTTTCACAAGCGACAACCAACTTGAATTTGTCATCACTGTGACCTTTATGTGTTTCTCTAAACAAGCACTATCCGAGCTGAAACATGGTACCATCAAATCAGACAAACTGAGACACACAAACCCATATAGGTTTGGAATCCTCTCAGCTTCTCCATGCCACGCCTTGCTACTGCTTGACTATGTACATATACACTTTGGAAATTGTCTCCCTTGTGTCTCTCTACTGCAATCAAAAACCTTTTCATCGATTTCAATTCCAGCCAACTCAAGCACCTTCATTGGGCAGAACACACTGGATCTCTCACCAGAAACAGATCTGGAATTTCTACACAGAGATCCCCACGACGTTGCCCTCCAAAATATCATCTCCTCTACATAGTGACTTTACCGTCACTAGGTTGTACATCACCTTACTTAGCATTGTTCACCAGAGGCCAAATAACCCTTGCAACACCTTCACTTTAAAACTTGGTACTTTGCATCTTTTCCATTACCTTAGAGGGAACCAGATCAAGACTTATAAAATCACAACTTCTGAATTCAAGTGGGAATAAATAAAAATTAAATTAAATTTATCACCTTATACCTCCCATTCCATATTCATCCACCATATAACATAAGAATCCACCCACGTGATCCACTTTATATGTAAGGTAGCTCGAGAGGTAGTGGGGGTCATTTAATGTAAGGTGGAATAGGTCCACTATATTATTAAATAAGGCCCACTATGGTAGTTACATATAATAAATGGGTAGTTAGATATAATAAATGTAAGAGGACTTTTTAGAAGGTTCTACTTCTAGAAGATTCCTCCTCTAGAATGTTCTTAGGTGAGGGTAGCACTATATAAAGGGGTTCAATCAATGTAATGGGATATGAATATAAGTATTGGATCTAGAGCGATATCTCAATAGGAGGATGCCCCTTGAAGAGGCAAGTGAACATGAGAGGATCCCTTCCATAATAGGATCCATTGTATGGTGTTGCCCTACCTCAAGGGTTTGATAGTAATAAACGAGATTTTGCATATTGTTCTTGTATATATATTGTGGTTCTTTTGTATTCAGTCTTTGGTTCTTAACAAGTGGTATCAAAGCACTTTCCTTGGCAGACATTGTGGGCAAATATTTTTTATTTTTGCAGATTTTTTTCGGAGAAGAAAAAAGAGGGCCGCGACATTTCAGAAAATTTCGGTATATTTATGTGAAAAATTTGTAGAAACAGGTTGTATATATGAGTTCCTCTGATAAAAAAACCCAATTTTAAAAAATAAATCAACCGAAACGGAGTCTGGGAAGTCAAGATATTGAAGTTTTAAAATCTTTAATTTTCAAGGTTTTTTCAGTAGACAGCAGCACGATTATTTATTTATTTATTTACTTATTTTTGTTGTAGCTGGAGATTGAATTTGCCCAAATAAATTATATATTTGAGTTTCTCTCACAATTTCACCCAATTTAAAAAAAAATATCATCCAAAACAAAGTCCGGGAAGTGAAGTTATTAACATTTTAAATTCAACAGTTTTTCAGGTTTTTTCTGGAAAATGCCATGATTTTCTGCAGTAATTTATTGTTCTATTTTTTGGGTTTTTTCATGACGGCGGTGGGACTGAAGAGTTCATAAATTTTCATAGGGTGATCAGATGGCTATTTCTTCTCAAACCCTCAAAGAAATTATACATATTACTAAAACATTCAAATCCCAATTGTATGACACATTGGATGTTACATTGCATGACCTTGCAGATGACCTCAATGATAGTTTTCATAGTATTCAAGATTCATTGAATAGAATGTAGGAAATATTTCTTATGGTGGACATCAGGGATGAATATAATCAAGAAATATATGCTTGGTATGATTTTGAGGCCGATTGTGATGATTGGTATATGGATAGTTGTCATTTCTGGGATGACAACCACTTTCATATTTTATTTGATGACTCTAATCCTCATTCTATAGAGAGCATCAATGTGACAAATCGAGAGCCAATGATTATTACCAGTGTCCATCCTGCATATACTACAGTGGTATTATTCCTTCCAAATTATGCTACAACCCTTTTCCACTATGTGGATGGATCTTCTTATTTGGATCCACGTGACAGGTGTCAGTCTTTGGAGCATCATTTTGGGTTGGTTATTGGGTTCCAAAATTTTCCATGAGGAGTTCACATGAGCACTTGGACATGGGACCCGGGATTACAATGGTGGTTGGACTACTTCAACATGGTGGCTTTCCTTTCTACATGGGACCTTGGTTCTCCAGTCTTCTTCAGCATTATGGTCCATAATTATCCATGGGACCCTAGTATATGGTTGTACATAAAGCATTGAGGACAACGCTTTCATAAGGGGGATGGAATGTAAGGTAGTTAGAGAGGTAGTGGGGGGGGTGGGGGGCAGAGGGCCCATAGTGATAATAGTGGAGGTCATTCAATGTAAGTTGGACTAGGTTCACTATATTATTAAATAAGGCCCACTATGGTAGTTATATATAATAAATGGGTAGTTAGATATAATAAATGTAAGAGGACTTCTTAGAAGGTTCTACTTCTAGAAGATTCCTCCTCTGGAATGTTCTTAGGTGAGGGTAGCGCAATATAAAGGGGTTCAAGCAATGTAATGGGACATGAAGAGAATTATTGTATTGTAGAGAAGTAGCTCAATAGGAGGATGCCCCCTCGAAAAGGCAAGTGAACAAGAGAAGATACCTTCCATAATAGGATCCATTGTACAGTGTTGCCCTACCTGAAGGGTTTGATAGTAATAAAGGAGATTTTGCATATTGTTCTTGTATATCTGTTGTGGTGATTTTGTATTCAGTCTTTGGTTCTTAACATTATAACAAGCCATCCACATGATCCACTTTTAAACCTAAGTATTAATACATAGCCTTGACCCACCTTTATGGTAATAAAATTCATACCAAAATTTAAATGTGAGCTTCCATGCGTTATTCAAGAGTAAATTTCATACCTTCTCTTTCGCTCCTCATGATGAGTAATATACCTGGAAAATTTTCTAATTTTCACTCCCTCGGCTATCTCGTTCTCTGCAGCCTCGTTTCGCTCCTCACAATCAGTGATAGACCCGCAAATTTTTCTGATTTTCACTCCCTCAATGATCTCGTGTTCTATGGCCTCCATCATTTACAGTACCCGAATCAACACGCCCTTCAAGAGGAGCAACTAGCGCCAATTCTGGATTTTGAGAAGAACTGAAGGGAGCAATAGATAGACACTCCCTTCAGAAGGCAAGACCAACGCTGATTGTAAAACCATCACTCCCCACGCACTAAGAGACCCGCGCTCCTCCAATTCACTACTATGCGGCTGCTCCACTGAAAATATTGTTGCTGCATTTTCAGTGGCCTCCAACCCGCTCTGATACCATTTGTTAGAATCTTTAAAGCCACAAAGATTAATTCAGCAACAAAAAACCAAAGAAAACATGCACAGATTCAATCACACAGGAGACAATAGTTTACATGGTAAAACCCTCAGGGTGAGGGAAACATCCACAGGATAATGGAAACGACATTCTTATTTTTCAATAAATTGAAGATTACAACCAACAGCCTGGAGAGGGCTTGAATCCCTAGCTCAATATTTGTCTCTCGGGCACACATATTTAAACAACTTCTCCCACAGTTACAATGAAGCTAACTCATTAATTGTACATTCTAACTTAGGTTGCCTTATCTTAACCAAAAGCTAAATAATAGGATCGAGATCCACATCCTGTAGGGATTTTTTATCACCATTTCAACACTTCACATATCCCCCATCATCGACACTAAACTGACACATGAAAGTGATGTAAGATGGTGAATCGAATGAGTATGGACTGACACGGAAAATGGAAACTGGTAATATTGCAGATGGATGGTTTGAAGTGAAACTTCCCTTGAACATTATGAAGCACGACAACTAACTTGGCAGCATTGACTCAATGAGTACCAAGAACATAATGTGACAACAATAAGAGCACTCTCCGACTAGATGAAAAAGTATGGAGACACATGGAATTGGTATGGCTCAGAGACAAGTAGATTACCCAACCGTAAGATGAGATGAAAACATGTGCCATGTTCAAGGGAGACAATAACTGCGAGAAAGGATTCCAAACAACTTCACCCACTTCCTTCAATTTTTCCCCCATTCATATAGATGAGTACCTCTTTCTTTTTTAATGAGCTTGAGGATGATAACACATGCTCAGTATAGCTCATCCTTTGGATGAGTCCCTCACCATATTTTTAACAAACCTAAAGAAGGAGGGGTTCGGTCCCAGATGGGTTTTGGAGATTGGACTCACATAGGTCCTTCAATGCATAGTTTTATGATCCCAAACAAGGTAAACTCAGTGGTTTTTCATATTTAGAGAGTCTAAAAAGAACATAAAGACAACTCCAAGAGTGAATTTTTCGTAAATTTAGTCTCCCAAGCCCGAAAAAAGTGTAAAACAATCCAGGAGAGAACTCTTATAATCATGCTTGATTAGAGTATTAGTTTTTTGTAATTAGTTTCACAAGGCCAAAAAAGAGATAAACTACCACTCGAAAGATTCCCTTTCAAAAATTTTAATGAGTGTGAAAGGAAGAAAGCTCACTCGACAATATTTTCATGTTTAGGGAGTTTGAAAAGAGCTTAAAGGAGACTCCAAATAGTTATTTTTTCATATAGCTTTTACGAGTCTGAAAAGGAGATAAAAGTGTACTCGATACTCTATTCTCATGTTTTAAAGAGCACGAGAAAGAACAAAGACCGAGCTCGGTAACCTATTATCATGTATTTATGAGCACGATAAAGAAAAAAGACTAATCTCGTTCTATAAAAGACTACTACATTACGATGGGAACATCTCCCAAGTGAGGATCACTCCTAGCAGCATGTTTCTCTAGAGGTGTTTTTCCCCCATCTTGCATGATAGAAACTAGTGGCTTCACTCTAGCATGATTTACAGAGACTGGAGACCTTCCCCCCAAGCGTCATTTCCTCCAATGACTCTTCTTCTTTCCTCGTTTAGGCATCTTGTTACTAATGGAAACATTTTCACTAGGCGGAGGAAAAGATGGTTCGAGTACTCGATCCAGAGTGAGACTTGATTCTAATGGAAGGGGGTCTGTTTCATTTTTTAACGAGCTTGACAGATATAATGAACTATGCTCGTCGAGACCAAGTGCTACCAAAGGATCAGATAATTTTAAGGATTGTTGCACCTAAGTCAAAATCATGTTTAACATGGCAACCTGCATAGTGGGAGGAGTAGGCAATGGAAAAACCCCCATGAGCGAGGAATCATTAAGGAGACCTACCCCTACACTCTCAAAATTGTTTTGTCTGAGAAAAGGGACATTATTCGCCAGAGCGTTGTGGATATTTGGAGTTGTATTCTCAAGATGGTCAACAATGATAATTTTTCCTTGATGGGGAAATCGTAAAATACGAAACACCAAAGATGCGAGAACAGTCATTGCATGGAATGAACCAACTTCAACCAAGTAACAAATTATAAGCTATGGGCGCGTCGACCACTTCGATATTGACCAAAATATTCTTACCCTTCAATGTCATAGTGAAATATTGCAAGAGTTTGTGATTGGAAACCACGTCCATCAAACACTTTCAGGGTGGTAGGAGACTAGGTAAGTGTAGGAGAACCAAGGGCTCTTCAACAAGGAAAATACATGACATAGGTGGAGGCTCCCTCATCCAAAATAGTGCGATGGATGTTATTTCCACCAATAAAAACTTGGATTTGGAATGCTAAGTGGTGGGAGACCCTCTCCTTAAAATAAGCCTGATTGAACATAATCAGGTTTGACTCCTCAAGATCCATGGCTCCAATTGATGACAACAGGGTTCTACATCGACTTGGACAATATCATAGAAATTTGAGGGTTGATATAGCACAAGGTGCTTGCACCAAATATTCAACAATGTTGTAGTTTTGGGAAGCGTGGGAATTTGGATTAAATGTCCTTTTTCAAATTATGTTCTTGGTTGGGCACAACATTGTGTCAGAAATTGGCTTCTCAATCTGAAGAGGATTTGAAGATGGAGAAGGAGCAGAACTGGAGGGTTGATTGATAGCCTTCCCTTTAGTCTGATAACCTAGAGGAGTGTCATAGGTATTTTCTCTAGTCATTACATTAACCGTATTAAAAATCTAAACCACATAAGCATTCATGGAAGCATCCCCATGGTGGGAATGATTCAGGTCGCCTCCTTGTGGAGGGACGGGGTTTTGTGCAACCAGATGTTCTTGATGAACTAGTTGGGAGGTACCCTTAAAACATTTAGTGATAGTCTCATGATGACGGCAGTGTTTCATGTAGTGTTCTTCCTCACAAATTATACAAGGAGATTTAGGCTTCCTAGTTGGTTGAGCATCGACAGTCTTAGGATTATCCTACTTGTTAGAAGGTTTTTTGGATTTACCTTTGTTTTTCCTCTTACCTCATGGTTTATAAGATGAAGTGGATTGGACCACATTCAACTCAGAGGTTTGAGAAGGAGCGGAAGTAATTGTGGCATTTGGAATGAAACTGGGTTACAGAGCAAGTCTTAATGGATCGTTCGATGAACAAACAATGTTAGGGATTAGGTCAAGTGTGTCATACTGGGAGTAAAAAAAGTCCAAATATTGCACATGATTGATATCATGCTCCTTAGTAACCATGTTTCCCATAGAAACATTGTGGGAAATGGGAGGCAAGAGAGACTTTGTAAACCAATCCACGAGGAGTTGGTCCAGAATTGGAGACTTAATCAACCATGTTCACCACCTCCACTCATGAATATGATCGGATATGTGGGTGGAAGAGGATTGTTGGAGTGTGGTAAAAAGATCTATGTCGATATTGTACTGTATAGGAAACTAAAAATGCGTCAAGAAATCCATGGTAAAAGAATTAAAGATGACAAAGGAGTTACGCAACAATTCAATATACCGTCTTGTTGTCGCACCTATAAGTGTTCTATGAAAAAGTCTAAGACGAATGGAATCATCCATCAAAGAGGTTGAATAACACCATAAATGGAAAGTCATAACAGGATTGTTAGGATCTTCCCCAGGTTTTCTATCTAATTTTGGGATGTCGGATGGTAATTTGGTAGGGATAGCGGGCCAAAACAGGGCATGATGAATGGGATCATTTGTTAAACGCGATAGATCCAGAAGATCTAACATAGCCAAGAATTAAATTTTTTGGTTAGGCTTTGGATACTGGTGATAACCATGTTTCCCAGGAACAATAATAAGACCATATCCAGGTTGTGGCGAGATGACAAAACTATATGGTCCTCCCATGTATGGTGGTTTCTCGGGTTGTCCACCCATGTAAGGTGGTTGTCATGTTTGTCCACCCATGTATTGTGACTGAACATATGGAACTCCAATGTACTGTGGTTGACCTATTGGCCCCCCTATGTATGGCGGTGGAAGGTATTGTTGTGTTTGAATCATGGTGTATACAGATTGATAGGGCATAGTTCCTTGCAAAGGAATGTCCATCGGATTGGGTTGAGTCCAAAAAGCATTCGCAACTCCTAGATATGGATGTCCAAGATACAGTCCAGTGGTAGTAGGGATAGAAGGACTCGTAGGAGCGGTTTGATCCCATGCTTGTTGATGTTGCAACCATGTAGGTTTCCCCCCAATAAAAAGTTTCCCTGCAACTGAAGGTTGTCCCCGAGATGAAGGTTGGCCTCCCATTGAAGATTGACCCCCAATGTAGGATGTACTAATATGAGATGTGTGAGATGGAGGTTGAGTAACTTGTGTAACCGTGGTTGTATGAACGACTTGAATGATGGCCATTTGACCGATGGGATGACCAAGTATGGCACTTGGTGTGTGCATGTGGGGAAAATGTGAAGCAGGAATATGACCCTGCTCATGTGCGAAGGGAGATGAATGTGCAAGTGGTTGAGTCAGGGTTACCCGTGTCACCAATTTTTCTAGTAAAGTATAATCACAAACATTATCAACTACAAGATTTGTGGAAAAAGATGAATCCCTAAGTCCTTCAGGAAAACCAAAAATCAGTGGGTTCATGCCAAAAGATGGTGTAGTGGTTGAACTGGGTGGTAAATAGTAAGAAGCAAAGGCATCATCATATCTCATAGATGGTGGATCAGTGAGTGGTAAGCTAAGTGGATCACTAAAAAGTGTATTCGCATAAGATGCAAGGATTTCTATAAAGGTTGTGACCGATTCTTCAATGTGTTGGCCACTTCCAGGAGTGACACTCCTAGTTTCAGAAGTGTGATCTATGATCACTACTTCGTAAGAAATATTATGTTGAGGTTCTTGAGTGTCAGGTTTCATACCTTGAATACTGTGAAAGATATGACCCTAAGGTCATCTATTAAAGATAAAGAAACACACTCCTATGAAAAATAAAAGCAATCAACCAAGCAACAACATATTTCAGAATCTTCTGAAGATGAGATATCAATCCTCCAATGAAGAAGTGAGAAGCAATTACCTCTACCTCCACGTAATATCCCTTCTCGGTGAAATCAACCCTTGCTTTCATGGGATCACCCTCCAAGGGTACTGAGAGTGTGATACGATGTCTACCCCGGGTACCCTGGGAATCCCCCCACAGTCACCTATGTAGGTACATAGGAAAGGCCACTAAGGATACCAACTTGCAGTCAACCTCTAAGTGGGTACAGTTGACTGTCGGGACCAAGCATATGGGCAAGATATCAAAGTTTGAATATCTTCAATAGAAATGAAGAGAAGTGGAATGGTAGACTCTAGAGGACCCCAAACAGATTCAGATTTCACGAAGCACCAAGACCAAATGAAACCAGTGGTTTCTCAAGAAGAACACCAATATATGCTCGCTACGATTGGTTAAGATTTGGAGGGGTAATCTCTGCGGCTCTCTCGCATGTGACCTCGTGTTTAGCCCATGTGTGAGAGGGGGTTCCCGACTATGCTTATACAAAATTTGGATTTGTACACTCTTTAGTGCTCTACAGTATTTTTAGTAGTCTTGGAAAATTTACTCACTTTCCTAGTCCAAAGACCCTAATCCTATCCTATTGTTGGTGTGGTAAAACCAAAAAATGTCCTAGTTGATTTTATTACTATGTGGTTGATTTTAATGGCTTTTAACTCAAAGAGACTTGAATCCAATAGAATGAAAAAGAATGATATGCATTTCTTTCTTTCGATGAATTCTACGTATGGGAAGGAGAATATTTATATTCTTCTTCACACAAGAAAGCACTCAAAACAATGCAACTTTCAATTTATGGGATCAAGATGATTCCAAACTACAAAGAAAATGTTTTTGAAAACCAAAATGCACATGCAAAACTAACTCTTTTTCAAGCATACCAAAATAAACTTCCTAATGAATGCAAAATTTATTTGTTTGATTATGTATGCAAGGAGATATGAAAACTTTTCACTTCTTAACTTTTCAAATGGAACAAAAATACATCTCTGTTTGACACAAAGAAGTACGAGGAAAAACGAAATCAAACAAAGTGCACTAAAAAATGATGAGGACTGAAAGAAAAAAAAGTAGGAGATAACCTGTTCAATCAATAACTCAAAGATATAAAAGAGAAAAAGGACAAGCACTCACGAAAATCCTCAAAACAAGAGCAACAAGAAACAAAAATCAAGCTAGGTTGGGTAAGCAAAAGATCCCTAATCATCCAGAAAAGCGAGATGTTTCAAATGAATATAAGAAGGCTCAATACCAAGCAACCTTTGAAAACCCTATTTGATGAACAATTCTAAAAAACCAAGCAATCTGAAATCTTTGTGAGACGAAGATCAGACAAACTCAAAGGCATAAAGAACCAATGGATTTTTTTAACCCTAGGGGACCACAACTAGCAGAAAATTTGCAAACTCAATGGAGAAACATAAATGAGTGATAACTATCAAATTATCAGGCAAGAAAAGTCAAAGAAATTCAAATAGTATGTGGGAAAAAATACCCTCAATATAAAATTGATAAAGAGCAAGAAGAAAGGGGCAAAAAGGCCTAAACAAGAGGAGTGGCACTCATGTTCTCAAGCAAACAAGGCACCAGTTAAGGGAATGGGGCTCTGTAGGAGGCTCTGAGGGAGCACTAGTAAGCTAATGGCACCCTCTGGTAGGATTCTAGGGAGCGCCAATGAGGTACATGGAACCCTGGTGTGAACTGCAGGGGAGTGCCACCCTTCTGAAAAGTTAAAAACTTGCTCAAACAGGATAAAAACTCAGAAAACGCAATCAAAGACTCTGTGATATATTCAATGAGGAAGAGATAAAGATAAGTATATTAGAATAAAGCAACAAACAAGATCTAAATATAGGCAAAGTCTTAAGACGATCCAAGGAAATACTAGTCAAATTCCCTCCCCAGTGGAGTCACCAATTTCTGTTACGAAATATTTCCCTTGCAGATAGGTGAAATCTCCCTTGGATTATCAGACCCCTGTTTCCAATATAGAAAAGTAAAAATGGATGCTATATTCCGTTCAAATCTAAATTAGCTAGTTTAAATGAGGAGAAGAGAAGTGTGACATACCTTATTCCGGTGATTGTCCGTTGATGCTCCAAATCTTGAGCTTGATTCCGAAGCTCCTTGATCCTGCAAAGAACAATAAAGATACCTTTCTTCCACTCTATATAATTAACTAAATAGATATACCTATGAATATTGAATGAAAATAGACAAGTAGATGCAAAAGTACACATACTTGAAGGAAATAGGTCAAGTATATTAATTTGAGAACCAAAAGAAAGTACTTACAATCTGAGTTTGAAGATGCAACAACTCCTTTTTGTCCTCCTCATCCAACCCTTTGCATGAATAATATAAGATCAAAATAATGATGGTATTACTGGTTTATTCCTCACTAGACTAGAGGTTTGATATGCTCAAATCTAGTTTCCCCTTCACCTTGGAAAGATTTCAATATATAGGCTTGAGAGGCACGAAAACCATGAGAAAATGAGGGGTATGGTTGAGGATATGGCTCCTTGAGGATTGTATCAGATCCTAGGATGAAGCCCAAGCATGAGGGTCGAACACAACTAACCCCATCTCAAAGAGTTGGCCCATAGAATAAGGTGGGGGAGATCCCCCCTTTCTCTCAACAAGAATGGTGCTCCCCCCAAGTGAGAGATAGGGCTCCACCCTAGAAATGGTGCTCCCCTATAGTGCTATAGGGGGCACTATGTGTGCACCCATAGTATGGACAAGGGGGCACCACCCTTCATAAATGATCAAAAAATTGTCAAATTTTCCAAGGAAAAAGTGTGTTTTGACCTAGAAATGATGGTTTTCTTCCTCCCATATGACTTAGGGGTCTGACATGGTCATCACTGAAGCCACCCCCCTTCCCTCCATCCCACATCAATCCCATTCCACTCCACTTCCATTGCATACCACCCCATCCTGGATGCGCACTAGACTTTCCACCCTAGTCGCTTCACCATCCACACCCGCCATCATCCATATTCTTGATGACCCTCAAATGCAACTCCAATTTACCACTATCATCGAGGAAGCCACCACTCCATAAAATAGTGGGACCACCATCATCGTGCACATGGCCTCAACATCCCCAAACCATAACTAGTGTAACATAGTTTGTCTAGACTCTACTTCCCATCTTGCTACAATTATCAGTGTCACTGGTCCATTCACATATGCTTCTCCTTAGATCCTGAAAGTCCAATTCCCCCTGCCCACAACCATATAAAATAACTCGCATATAAAACCAGAGACAAGGCCCAAAAGACATATTTCGATGGATGAGGACCCTCCCCAAGACAAGCTATACGCCCAGGATGACACTCAGTCAACGCATAACACCACTTTTGTCAAAAAACAAATTTTGCCTCTACTACAAGACCCTCAACAACGGTGATCTATCTTGGAGAAAATAAATTTTCTTGCAACACTTCCACCTAAGATCACTAATATGATTATGTGAAGCCTCAGAGCTCACTCACCTACCCTAGATGGTGTTGGTACCCCCATTTTTTCCAAGAGTTCTATTGCAAGTGGTTAGTTACTTTCTTCGTGATCTCCTTTGGATTCTGTTGGCGATGGAAGTCACTCCTGGATTGCTTGTAGGAGTAGAGCCCGACACACATCATTTTAATGTCACGATTTGTTTATAAAGGGATGATCAGATGGAAGTAAACTCAGAACAATATCGTCTCAACTTTGAAACTAGGCCAGGCATGCATGGGCAAGTGAGGTCTTAGGTAAACTTCAAATAGTGAGTTGTAATAAGGGTGAGCAGGGGGGGAGACTTGTATGAGAAGAGTGCGAGGGTCTGTCATAAACATCAGGTTCCTAACAGACTAGAGAAGAAAGCATCCAAACACAAGATCCTCTTATATTCAAACACAGAAGACCAGGGAATACAATAATGCAATGACAAATCCTTTATCATAACATAACTGTAACAATTCATGCGAATCATTCGATCATGAACTCTCTGGTATGAGATGAAAACATAGACGGAGTAAGGAAACTGTTTGTCATAAAACAAGAAATCTCAGATACAAATGCACAACCAGGAAACCAGAGTGGTGTTAAAACTTTACAGTCGGGAGCTTTGCTCTACCGTCGATAGCTTGCAAAAATGGCGAGAACGCCTACATATACTCAAAACAAAACACAGCAGTGAAAATGAGACACTGCAATTAAAACATTGTGTCTGCATGTCTTCCAACAGTCTGCGCATACAGACTCTGGACGATCGTGCACCCAAGACAGACGCTATTAGATTTCGGACTGTCCTGCTGCAGATGAATCGACCAGCTTGAGTCCTTTGCTGGACTTTCTTTTTATGGCGAAGATGATGTTCAACCACCAACAACAACCACAATAACTACTTTCTTGGGACTAGGGACAACCTCGGTCAACTCTACCTTCTGGGACGTGGAGGTCTCCTAATGGTGCCACCTGGATCAGTTGGACGGTCTCTCTTTGGATGTTGCTTTGCTGGACTACTGCGAGGGACCCTGTGGACAGAGAGAGGGGAGATGGACAGATGTCGGAGGATGAGGAGGGGCTAAAGGGAACGAACCTTGTCGCACGGTCAAGTGGAGAACAGACGGTAGGGGGGGGGGGACGATACAAAGGGTGACACGACAGGAATGGGGCCCCTCATCAATACCCCACCATTCCGGACCCCCCCTTTTAATTAAAGGCAGGATGGCAAAGGGGGGCCGGAAATGCTTGAGATTCGTTGATCTGGGCACTCTAATCCTGGTCGCTCGAGAGATGCACGCCCGATTCCAGACCCCCCCCCTCCCCCCTATTAAAGGAAGAAAGGAAAGGGGGGTCCGGAATGAAGCCTCAGCCGTTGATTTAGGCACCCGATCCTGGCCGTTAGAGAGCTGCGTGCTCAATTTCGGACCCCCCCCCCTCGGCTTATAGGTAGAATGGCGGGGGGCCTCCAGAATCTACTTCTGACCATAGATCCTAGCCACCTAGACCCATGCCCCCTTTAATTCTAATGCACCTGAGT
>ML781410.1:556944-658770 GCA_009831015.1 Picea engelmannii
TAGAAGACTCTTCATAATAAGAGGCTTGATCTTCTGATGGCTTCTCTTCTGGCTCTATCTATTCGACCTCCTGCATGAAATCTTCACAATATTCTTTATTCCCAAATAGAACCTCCAATCTGGTCCATAATTCATTTGGAGTTGATCCTTGTGATTCTTTATATACTTGATGGAAAAGTTCAAGAGAAACAGACATGTCGATACTTCCTATGGCCACATCTTGTCTATTGAGAAAATCATTTTTATCATCGACAGAAACAGGATCTACTTCCATTGCCATGGTTATTTGGTATAAGCCTTTGCATCTTAGCAGAAGCAAAATTTATGGCTTCCATTCCAAATAGTTATGAGGCGTGAGAAGTATTTCCGACGAATAGTCCATATTTTTATTGTCTTCAATCTTTTGTACCTACAAAAAATGATCCGGTGTAGCTTTTTCTTAGCAGTCTGCCGGCTCTGATACCATGTAAATGTGTTGAACCTGCATAGAATAGATCTAACTAGAAAATACTACACACATTTGCAGAGAGAAACTAAGAAAGAAGAAGCAAGATAAAAAGAATGGAAGAATTCTCATTAACCGTATTCCACACATAAAGAGTGAATAATTTACAATAGATATAGGATACATGAGTAACTAATGACCATAGTGGTGGTCTAGATTGATCTGGACACACACTAACAGTTACAAGAGTAAACTATCACCTAGTCTAGTCTCTCAGGCAGTTACAGGAGTGAACTGCCACCTAGCTGAGTTAACTAGTGAACTAGTCTTCAGTTAACTGACTAAACAAAGAGTAGCAAGTTGGTGATGATCCCAGTGTTGCATGGTGACAAAACCAATGCAACATCTAAACTCAACTCAACTAGTCAAACTGAAGTGTCAACTGAAAGAGAATATTCTCCAGGTGGAATATTCTCCCCTAAAATATAGGAGACTGGATAATGACTAATTATGACTAATAAACAAGGAATAACCTTAGGAAAAATAAATCCTAGGTGTGTGTGAAGTAACTCCAATAGGTGTTACTTCACCTTGATTCTTCTGATCTTATTTTCCATTGTTATCTTCTTTATCTACTTCATCATCACCTCCTCCTCTAGGGAAGTCTGAAGCAATTTATTCTGATGCACTGCTCATCTACTGGACTTCTTCTATCTTCTTCCTTCTGCTAGTTCCAGGTGTATCATGCTCTTCACGAGTGATCACGAGGATTTCGATTAGTTCAAGATTAGACAGTTCTGCGGGGTCAACAGGGATAAGGAGCTCTGCATGCCACTCCTTAGTTATTTCTTCTAAGTCCTCTTCTGTGAGTTTTTAATAACTTTGTATTACTTCTTTGTGTTTCTCTCCGCGCGCAGTGATATAGATAATAAAAAATTCTGCGTGGAACTTCACAAATGGCCTGAACCTATGCAGGGTGTTCGGCGTTATACGAGGGACAACCTCAATATCCCTCTTTAACTACAGGTAGTAGGTGTGGAACATCACATTTGATTGCCATTATTTTCCCATATCGCTTGAATACCATAGCGAAGTGAACTTCGTGGCTAAGGGTTCAGATGTCTCTAGTTCAGGGAAGGTCTCACCTTCCGGCATCTCCTAGGCTATGAACATGATGAGGATCAATAACCAACTAAAATGGAACTCATAGCCCTGATCCCAAGCTTCGCAATAGTCTTGTTCTAACTGGTTCACTAAGTATTTTTCCCAGTTCATATGTAGCCCCTCCATGCATTTCCCTGCAAGGTCAACAACAAACTGTGTGACCTACGTGGGTCTATTCTTCCAAACTAGCTTACCAGCAATCAAGTAGAAAGCAAGGCGCACTATGCCATCCTATATGGAGGCTACCTTGTAGCCTCTCTTCCCCTTATCTACATTTCCATATGTATATTTAATCTTATGTTCCAGAGAATGATCTGCAACCTTCCCTGGGTAGAAGTCTTGTGGGTCTAGTCCTTGCATGCTCAATCCGGTGATCCAATGGATTAGTGCCGGATCAACGGTGATGCCTCTGTCTAGCCATAAATAATCACCATGGAAGCTCAATAGCAGGATCTTAACACACGCGTTAACCTCATGGTGCCTTCCAAAATGGGGTATTTTCATTACGTTCAGGATGATGGACTGTGCGAGGTCCATAGTCCATGGTTGGGGGATTATCCTCTACTTCTTCCCCTTTGTCCTAATCAAATACGTGTGAGGAGAGAGCATGTTGAAGTTATTGCAATCCCTTAGGTTAAAGTCTTTGATCTTTAGTGTCATGATCTTATCCAACTGAGGCTTACAGATGTAGTCAAAGTCCCTGGGGACATTGTCACGATTCACCTTGCTGGCCAGAGGCGGAATGTAGTCGGGCAGGATGGAAGGGATTAACTTCTTGTTTTCCAAATGATCTCAATGTTTGGTTATTTTCTCATCTGCAGCTCGAGATGGTTTGGATCCGCGAGCAGTTGATGGGGAGGCTTGCACTCCTTGCGTCGATGAGGCTTGAACTCCTGTGGACATCACTCTCTCTTCCATTAGATAGATTAAAATTTCCTCTACTGACTTTTCCACAGTGTTGAGCTTGTCTGACATGCACACTCAAGATCGAATATCTCAGGCTGATGAACAATTTCTTAATGCAATAGAATGGATGGCAAGGTCTCAATAAGCACATCATAGTAACAATGAGTTCTCTTGTTGCCTCAGATGCAATTCGTGAAAGTGTGCTAAGCGCAACAGTCGACGGGATAAGTAGACAACGATGTAACAAATCCTTCCAACGGACAAGAAGCCTTCATCAATGCAGTTATGTCCGTTATGGCGTGGTCCCAACAGTCTGATGGCTAGGTTTCTGATCATAACTATTGTTCTAATCGTTCGAGAATGTCAATCTAACAGTTATAATTCCTCAAACGGTCATATCTCTCCACCATGGTGAAGTGTCAATCTGAGTTTCTTTGATATTCCGACAAAGTTCAAATTCTAGAGACCTTCCTTCTACGAAGTCTTCTCTAGACCTTCCTGTAATTTCTCCAATTTTTCCTTCTTCTTGATGAGATTTCTAGCCTTCTTCCCTGTGATCCGCGTTACTGGGTTCCTCTTCCCATTCTGATTCTTATCTCCTATTGGCATATTAATTTCACGTCGTTGATGGTATTTTGTAAGGTCCAAGGACAATACTTCTTCTCTATCTGGGGTAGGTGCTCTACTCTCTTGTATAGGCAGGGGTTTTAGGTCTACTTGTGTTCTTTCAACTTCAGCAGCTAGATTTCTGGTCCTCAGTAGCTTCTACTGGTTTTCTTGTTCTTCCAGTAAGTGTGTTCTTCTCTTAGCCATGAAGTCACTTAGTTCTTATTTTTTCTATTATAGGGCTTCCTCTTCTTGTTTTCTTTGGATCCGATCTTTCTCAATCCAGGTTAGTAACATACCAAATGGGGCGTTGTTCTCAATAAATTTAACAACCTCAAATTTTTCTTCTGTCAAAGTTCCATGAGCACTCATAGATGTCTGGGCAAGTCTTCCACATAGAGTTATCAACTTTTCTCTAAATAATCCTACTCCTCCCAATGAGGGAATCATAGCAGGCTTTCCTAAAATTTCCCAAGTTCTTTTTGTCATAACATTCACCTGTGTTTTCTCGTCCAAAACACAGTCTATGTCGAAATCTCCTATTCTTTCTTATATGCATTCTTTGTCTTTTAATATATCTGATAGATTGATGTCTCTATGATCATTCAGGGTTTCTTTTATTTCTGACAATACAATCTCTGATCCTTTATGGGGTTCTGCCATAATATTAATTTCTGAGTCTTTCTCATGTTTATCTTGTTCCCTATTCATTTTTTCAAGTTTAGCAATCATTCTAGGGCAATCCATAACTTCATGGTCCATAGGTTTACGACAAAGACAACTAGGTCATCTATCAGGGCAATCCTTAGCAATATGGACGGGTCGTCTACCACTGTAACAAAGGGTTAATCCTCTCTTTCTCTTAAATGATCCCCAACCTTTCTTGTATTGCGCACTAGGATCATAGTAACTAACCTGCAGGAAATTATTCCTAGGATCCTGCATCCATTTGTTAGTCCACATATTCTTTCTATGCATAGGAATAACATATCTTTCATTATTTCTATTAGATCTACTCATATCAAATCTTCTTTCTTCTAACTGTGTCCTAGTTTTCAAACTAGGACAAAATTTATCAAACATACCTAGATCCATACTTTCAAAACAAAAATTCCCACTTATATTACCTCTATCAGAGCACAAAGATTTCATATCTTACCTCTTTTCTTCATATCTTCTTCCTTTCTTAGCACAAAACTTTGTGAATCAGGTAGAACACTATGCACTAAAGCAACAGATCTACGCACAAATATTTCTTTATTTTCCTTAGTTCCCAGCAATCACAGTTTCACGTCCTAGTAATGAAACCATTTGTTGGCACAGGGGAAAAATCAGGGTTCAATGCTTCAACAACGCACCAAAAAACCCTAACTACTGACCCTTTCAGGAACACCTACGAAGCAGATGAAGTCTCACCCGAGGTAGAGGCAGGGGTGGTTGCAGGACTCCAGTGTCTGCAACCTTAGCTGGGACACAGATCTGTGATTACAATACTCTAACAAATCACTTAGAAGATGTCATTCATTAGTACTTAACATTTTTCTATAGTGTAGATAACCCTAATTACAACACAACGCAGTATTCAACAAGATTCAACACATTTAAGCACTTAGCATAAAGAAACATATTAGATCTAGCGTTCATCCTTATTACTGAGCACTAAGCTATTATATCAGATGCTTATAACATTCATAAATATAACAACACTAACCATAAATCACATCAAAGGCACAATGCAATAATCAAGATGCACAAAGAAGCCATAACACATGATATATGTGGTTCACCCCCATCCTGGGGCTATGCCCACCAACTCTTCGTCTTCTTTATTATCTTTTGTCAACCATCTACATGCACAGAGCCATAAGTTCCTACTCTTCATATGACAGGAGATATTCTCACACCTTGCCAAATCCTCCTTCCCCGATCTAGGTTACAACACAAAGCCTTTACACAATCTCTTACAGTCACTTTCACTTAGCCTTGTAAGTTTCACACAGTATGCATAAAGCATGTACAACTATCACTTGCACTTAGCACATCATCACACAGATGCCTATATTGTCTCCTCTTACATTTCCTATACATTTATTTATACATTACAAAATGGGTCTAAACGTGGGTAAACCCATGGGCCGACATCCCCATACCCGTTACAGAAGCCCAAAACCCAAAAAGCCCTAAAAATGGGCTGAGATTTCATGATCTCTGCTTCAACTTGCACTCTGCCTTCGACAACCTGTCGAAGTCCCAAAATAGGTCAAACCTGACCCAGGATCTCCAAAACTTGGTTAAGGGCCAACAAGATATTAACCTCTACATGTAACCTTGACGAGACTAGAATATTCTGGGAAGCAACATAAACCCTAAAATGTTGGATAACAATTGTAAGAGGCAAGTCGACTCAAGAGAATATTTATTATTGAGTTATTAGCCTCCAGAAGTAGAGGTCGGCCCAGTTAGGTCACTTGGAGGACTATAAATACGAGGGAACTAGAGCTCATTTATCACCTCACCTCTCACAATTGTAGAAGGCCAGTGGTGCACAAGTTTGGAGAGGAGTTGCAATTGCGGCTGTTGTAACTGGAAATTTTCGGTTTTGGATTGGACTTTCTCTCAGTTATGGTTTGGAATTTTTTCTTGGCTTTTGGTTAGTCTTGATTGGTGCGCTAGCCTTGGAGAGAGGTACGCTACCTTGATTGGCTATTAGTTCTATGATTTTGCTTCCATAATTATTCTCGCTATCAAGGTTAAGGTGCTCGGGGTGGCATTTGTGCCTATGGTTGGGTGACAATATTGAGATATTTTCTATGGTGAAACGAGCACACCTATTATTCTAACAGGTTATGGGCCACACTATCTTCGAACAATCTAACCGTTGGAATATAGACTGAGAGGATTTTCTCAGTTACAGTTGCAGTTCCAGTCAAAGTTTTGCTGCAACAACGAAACCCTAACCATCTTGTTAAGGCACCTTAAGTGAAGACATTGACCTAATTTCTAGATATCCTAGTGTATTGATCCGGATTATTTTTTAGAATGAAATGAAAGCATAGATATTACAATTAAATACACATAAATATTTCTAGAAACAAAGAAATATAGTAAGATATGATTTCTATGAATGAACGAAATGTACAAAACTGTAGAAATGCAGAGTGAAAGACTCGCTAGAAAGGTGGGAGCTTATCTATGAGAAGAGATGTGACGACTACTCACATTCACAAGAAGATGATTGTTACAATGAGGCTCCAAAGGCCTTTTTAACATAATGAAAATCCAAAACCCTAACCCCGGAAGACGAAAATCCAAAAGGTTTGCGGGCCCTGATGGGGGTGGTTGATACATCAACTTCCCGGGGGTGTAACTTTTGCATACGACCTTTGTTTGGGGCGCTCGATACACCATTGGAAATATCTAACTAAGAAGAATAATTTTCAATTAGACTAGGCTAGTATATTTTCTAGTCTCTTGGGCCCCAAATCCCCAAAAAATGTCGTTTAGGGCCTCAAAACAACCCCAAAAGTTTGGGACCTGAAAAATTGCCAAGGTGGAAAAAAAAATTTTGAGCTAGTGGAATAGGTGGGTGGCCACCGATATCCATTTGGATCAATCCTCCCTCCTTAGGAAGCAATGGTCTTCATTGTGTTGATTTTTCGGGGGAGAGGGGGAAGCATTTGTTGAACTTGAACCTTGGTGAGTTGCATGCCTTGTTGGAGAAGTTGCAATGCTTGGCTTGTGAAAGGTTGTTGAGAACCTGATGTTCGAAGGGTTGAACCTTTTTAACCAGTCTGTCTACATGAGATGACTGTGTGCATAAATAAGTGTTGTGATTTGCTTCAATCTTGTTGATCTGCTTCTATTTTATAGAATGTTCTTGTACCAAGGTTGTAGTTGTTGCAGTGTCCATCTGTGCACCTTTTGAAAAGATTGTGAAGAAGTTGAATTTTGTAGTATGAGATACTACTTTGCGACAATGTTTAGGTGGGACAATTTAGGTGGGACAATATTTGGAACTACCTTTGGTATCCTGTAGAGATGACTCCCTAGAGTAACAATGACACTATGGAGTTGAGACTCATAGATAGCATGGCGCTTCCACATATATGGTTAGCCCAAGATAACATCACATACATCCAGTGGGGCAACTTCACATAATAACTCATTCTTGAAGGGTTGGATGTCGTATGAAAATCAACAATGTTAGATGACACATAGATCACGTCCCTAGCAAATCCACCCGATGTTGTATGGATACAGGTGTGGTGTTGTCGACAATCCCAAATGTTTGATGACCTCTGTTGAGATGAGGTTCTTTTGGCTTTCGTTATTAACAATAGAACACAGTGGGGTCCCCTTCACCCACATCTATGAATGAAAAAGGAGCTCCCCCTCTTTAGGATCTGCTGGTTCTTTTGGTTGAATTGTTGCGGTCATGACAATAATAGTGGGGTCTGCATCGATGATCTATCTTCTGCCAATATTTTCTGAATCAGATTATGAATCATGGTTCGGCTCCTTATATTTGATCTCGACCACCAATGACTATTTTGAGTGACATTCATCGGTGTTGTGCAAAGGTATTTTGTGGAAATCAAACCATTTTCTAGTGTCCTTCTTCGTCTTTTCGATACCGTTATTTTCCTGTGGCTTGGATTGGTTTTCTGAAGGCTATTTGTTATCACCATCTTTACCATACTTTGGTTGTTGTGGATTTGCAGACCCAAACTCCTTCTTGTTCGGGTGCTTAAATTTCTTCTTGATTTTAACAACATATCAATAAGCAACACCCAGTGATGATATATCTAGAAAATCCATTTCAGTTTGGATGTATATGTGTAGAGCCCCATGGTATTTCAGAACCAGATGTCACTCAGAGTCTTTGATACCCATCTTGGCGCACAAGGTATGGAAGGTATTGGTGAACTTCGACACTGCTTGGCCCCTCTCTTTTATAGCCATGTGGTCCATTTCATGTACTAGTCGTCATATTTGCCAACAAGGTAATATTGTTCCTTCAACGCATCCACAAAAAATTCCCAAGTGGGCTCAACACCATATATTCCAGACTCCTCTATGGAAATTTTCTCCCATTAAATTTCCCACCAATGTTTGACATGGGGGAGAGCCTTAATGAGTGCAAAGGTGATATTTTCCATGTCGGAGAAATTATGAATAGAGAAATAATCTTCTAGTAGATTTAACCATTTTTCTAGGGCATTTGCATCTATCTGTCCTTCAAATACAAGAATATCAAAATTAACTTGTACCTTGAAAGGAGAGGTGCCTCCAAAGTGGTATCTTGATGAAGACGTGCATGTTTTTATTGGTAGGCATTGAAGGATGTGGGAAAAATTCTCCATCATTTCATCCCTCTATCACGTGAGATCTTTCTCAAGTAACAGATTAATATAATATTATTCTCTATCATTTTTCTTTTCTTCCACCATGGAGGGTTTATGTGCATGTGAGAGAGATTGTCCTCAAGAGAGACAAGTCGAGACCCAACTTGCTATACTCGGACCTTGTCGAGAACATGCACTGAAAAACGATTAAGAGCAGTCTGCTTTGATACCACTGATCTAGATTATTTTTTAGAACAAAATGAAAGTAGGGATATTACAATGAAATACACATAAATATTTCCATAAACAGAGAAATACAGTAATACATAATTTCTATTAATGAGTGAAATGTACAAAACTGTAGAAATACAAAGTAAAAGACTCACTAGAATGGTGGCATCTTATCTCTAAGAATAGATGTGACAACTACTCACATTCACAAGAATATGATTGTTACAATGAGGCTCCAAAGGCCTTTTAACATAAGGAAAATCCAAAACCCTAACCTTAGAAGATGAAAATCCAAAAGGTTTGCGGGCCCTGATGGGGGTAGTTGATATGTCAACTTTCCGGAGAGTGTAACTTTTGCATACGATTTCCATTTGGGACGCTTGATACACTATTGGAAAGGTCTAGCCGAGAAGAATGATTTTCGACTGGCCTAGTCTAGTACCTTCGATAGTTTCCTAGGTCCCAAATCCCCAAAAAACATTGTTTAGGGCCTCAAAATGACCCCAGAAGTTTGGGACCCGAAAAAATGACAAGGTGGAAAAATTTGTTCTAAGCTAGTGGAATAGGTGGGTGGCCATCGATATCCATCTGGATCATGCTCCCTAGACTAGCGCACCTCCTGGTACTCTCAACAAGCCAATACGTCAAGTTTGAATTTTTGGCCAAAAGTCAAAGGTTGATCAAGTCAAAGCAATAATGACTTACTCTATGAAGTCAGAAAACAAGTTAGAAGGGGCTTCTAACTTCATATCATGGAAGACAAGGATTAACCTCATCCTTTCCAAGAATAAAGTGTTGGATCTCGTGAAAGGAAAGATCATGGAGCCACAGTTTGAAGAGGGAAAAGAGAAGGAACATCAGAACGTTGCAGTTACAGAGAAGTTCAAGGACAATGACATCAATGCTATGAGTATCATAGTGGAATCTGTAAAAGACCACTTGATACCCTACATTTCTCATCTTGACTCATCTAAGAAGATGTACAGCTCCCTAACTGACCTCTTCTCAGTCAGAAATATTGGATATGTAATGAGTCTGAAGAATGAGCTTTGTGACATGAAAATGAATGATGATGATAGCATGACATCATACTTTATGAGAATATCTCAATTAAGAGATCAACTACAAGATATTGAAGAAATCATTTCAAGGAACTGGTGAATATAGTACTCAACAACCTTCCCAAGACATGGGATGCATTTGCCACAAGCATGAACACAAGAAAGTAGTATCTCACATTTGAAGAACTTTGGACTTGTTGTGCACAAGAAGAATCAAGGATAAGCACAAAAGAGAAATCCCAAAAGAAATATGATGATCAAGCCTTCACAACAAAATTCAAGAATTTCATGAATAAGAGGAAGTTTGGCTTAAGGAAGGAAACAAACGAAGCAATAGTTTTCAAAGAAAAGGAAACCACAAAGAAAGTTAAGCAGGATGAAGTAGACTTCTTCTTCTAGTCAAGGTAACAATATTATTCTATAACATAGTTCTTGTGCATACCATGTTTACATATTTCCTGTACATATCATGCATATATATTTCTTAGAAGATGATATGATCAGTGAAAAAATACCTATGGATGAATAACAAGATAAGGATTTCTATGTGTAACATACCCAGCCACCCAGGCCGACCATTCCACCTAAAATTTTCCATGCTCTGATACAATGCTACTTTGCAACGTACTCAGTCACCCACAGGCTAGGTGAGATGCTGCGAAAACTTGCCTCTTAACTGATACCATAATGTAACACCACCACCTGGCCACCCAGGCCGAGTCATGTCTCTAATACTTCTCTTGCCATCATCTCTAAGGCCATAGTGTAGCATTCCCAACCACTTGATGGGATATGCCACACAAAAACACTTGTTGAACTATATACCAAAATAAACCATACAAATATTCTACAAATACACAAGGTAATGCAGAATATACAGTAAAGAAACGCATGTATCATTCATAGGCAAAACCCATAAACATAAATACATGTATAAATACACAACATGTAAATTAACACACAATTGATACTTATCTTTGTTAGAATACCATCAACTGCGTACAGACCTTTCACGATCCTCCCAACCCTTTTACCATGCTGCTCAGAACTCTCAGTAGTGGGTCTCCCCTGAGACGGGACTAAACTCCACCTAGGTAAAGGGATTCCTAGCTAGGCTGATATGTCTTAGACAACAGGATCAACTCTGTCAGGTGCCAACTTTGTTAGGTGCCAACTCAAACTAACAGCCTATAGTATCTTATTCCCCACATGCTTTTCCCACCCCAGGAAGTGTGCCCCTTCTCTGCTCAATATTCCTTCGGCTTCCCCACTTCCCTTCCAGGGCTTCAACAACAGGCCAGATAGGAATTCTCAAAGAACTATAGTTGTAGTTGGGCTCCCTCAATAAATCACTTCCCAACAATTCTCTCACCTGGAGAGAATTTATCACGGGCCTAACAACCCGCCTCTTCAATCCACAGGCCTAACAACCACCTCTTCAATCCCACGGGCTTAACAACCTACTTCTTCATTCTAACGCTTAATTCAACCAGGTACAAGTGAAAGAAACAAAAACCTTTGGTAAGACATAGGCGTTTCCAGTGACAAGAAGGTACATGTGTGCTTCCCTTTTCAGGAAGGATACAGTTTACTGTTGATCATAGAAAAATACGAGGTATGGTTGAAGGAGTATGTGCATGATCGATAGGTAAGACTGATGGAGAGCATGAAAATAATGGTTGAGTGTGTGAATGGGAAGATGGACTAATTTCCCCCACATATATCTGCATGCACCCTAATTGACACATGGCCCTCAAGGAATTTGTTTCTCTCCACTTGTAATTCGTTCCTTTCCCAAAGGAACTTATGATAACATAGGTTATATCGAAACCTTAGTATTTTAGGAATAATATTATAATATTCCCATGGAGATAAGCCCTCTAGCTTAGCCCCTTTCCTAGGCTCTTATCCCCCCTTTCCCTTTGTAGTGGATTTTAGTGCCCCATACTCTTTTAGCATGGTTGGTCTACACACAACGATGTATTATATTAATGATATGAGTGTTTACATATACAAAAATAGACTCATTGGAATTTAGCATCTAGGCTCTCTAGCCTAATAATAACATAAGCCTTATGGCTTATAATAATCTGGCTCACCAGCCTATAAAACATATTTACATTTACATTACAACCGGGGCTCGGTATTGGGGTGTTGCACTATGACTACAAGTCAAGTAATGTACATGAAATGGATGAAGTACGTTGAAAATATTTGGTGAAAAAATCCTAAGGAATCTATTATATAAGTAACAACTTTCAGATAGGACAAAATCATAATCAAACTTGAAGAGACCCAGAAAGAGTCACACCAGAAAGAAGTCAGTAACTAAGAGGAAACTAGAATAATGCATGTGACACTTCTAGTCAAGAAAGCAATAAGGATGCATATGGAAGCATGGACTATCTTAGATGGAGGGGGTTGATTGCAGAATTCCAAAAGAAGAGCATGCATTCATGCATGAAGCCAGGATTAGGATGGAGCTAATCCTAAATGATATGATTCATTAAAGAATATGTGAATATTATAAAGTATTTGTCCATGTTCCCATTGAAAGTAGCAACCATGATAAACAACATGTTTTCAAAAGAATTCTTCTTCAAGAAACTTTGAATATCCTTGGTTGTCCATCTACATTTAGGCTCCTACGATGAAAATAAGAAGTTGGAACCTTCAGAAAGGAAGGGCATATAATATATAGAAGATTCCATGGACTCCAACATTGAAGATGAGGAAGAACATGAAGGTTCCAAGAAATAAAGAAAAGTCTGAACAACCAATTGAACAAGTTATTATATCGAGAATCAGAAGACTACCAGCTTGGTTTGAACCCACTAGAAGTAATCAAGAAGAAGAAATGGAAGTTGTGATGAAGAACAATATATGTAAGAAAATGTGAAAAAGACTTATGAATGGAAGCACTATGAGATTTAGAACTAGAGGTTATTCCAGAAAGAGGGATAAGACTATGATGACAACGTGTTCCAATAAACCAGATATACCTCTTGTAGTATCCATGTAAAATATTGTTCTTCCCAATAAAGAAAATTGAGAAATAAGCGTATACTAGAAAGAGACCCATGTATGAAGATATAAGAAGACCTTGATGGATTCAAGAAACTTGATTCAGAGTATCTCATATACAACAAAAGCGTGGTGAAAAATTTCTACTATAAAGAAAGTGTATCAGAATGGTTACTCAGAAGTCTGGGATGATGGATTGCTAATCCATGGAAAACTCCCATGATGACAGATCTGAAGAATTTGAGAGACTCTAATCCAGTAGACCCATCTCTTTATCAATAATTGAATTGCTCGTTAATGTATTTGGAAAACACTCATCCATATATTTTCCTTGTGGAACGTTTGAGTTATGATATACAATTGCATGGATTTATCGATTCATATTGGGCAGGGAGTGCAGATGACAAAAGAAGATATACTTGGATATGTTTCAGTTTGAGCTTTGTCACAATGTCATGGGTTACCAGGAAACATAAGTCTGTTCCACTCAGTACTACAAAAGAAAATTATATTGCATCTTGTGAGAAGTAATGTGGCTCCATAAGTTGGTTCCTGGACCGTCTAATCAAGAGTTGAATTTGACCATGATATATTCTAATGATCATAGCCATGTGAAGCTTTCAGAGAAACCAATGTTCCATGACAAGCTGAAGTACATTGAGATCAAGCATTATATTCTCCATGATAAAGTCCAGAAGAGATAATTGGTTCTCCAGTATATCTCCACAGATGAGCAGATAATATATATTTTGGTAAAGCCTCTTTCCAAGATCAAAAGTTTGTGAATTTAAGAGACAAGTTGGGGCTCATGGAAACGATTTCCTTATTGGAAAAGGAAGTGATTACTCCCACGTTGGGAGGGAGAAATGATATGTTATTGATTTATGGAAATTCATTTTTCATTTCGGAAAATGGTCCACGATAGGTAGTTCCTTTCCAGTTCAGAAAGTGGTTCAATATTTCTTACGGACATGCATTTTCTAGTTCAAAAAATGGTCCAAATTGGACAGTCATTTTCATGATGAAAATGGTCTGATAGATTGTTTATGCACCATAGACATCGATTCCCCTTGTGGCCAATGTGGGGGAATGGTCTAGGACAGACATTCTTCTTGTTAGTCACTCTGATTAGTGGTTAAGTAGAATTCTCCACCTCGTCGGGAAGTCATTCTTTCAAAGTTCACAGTTGTGAGCAATTTCGAAGAATGGTCCATTTTGGAGGTTGGTGCAGGATAGTCATTTCCATAGGAAATGGTCCAGACAGTCATACCCTAGGGAAGAATCATTCTCTCCAAGTTGCACTATGATTGGTGCCGGAGGAATGGCCCAATTAGGTGAATGGTACAGGTTCAACAATCGAGGACAAACATTCCCTAGGGAAGACTCATTCTCTCCAAGTTGCACTATGATTAGTGTCGGAGGAATAGCCCATTTGGGTGAATGGTCAAGGCTTAGAAATCAAGGAAAAGTATTCTTCTATGCTTGGGAAAAATAGTCCAGTTAGCCCATGGATGATGTTTTACTTTCTAAGGGCATATGCTCTTCTATATCTCACAGATGTGAGTGGAAGAATGGCCTAGATGACTCAGTTTGTATCATGATATTGTTATGCAGGTTGATATCAGATGATATGATTTTTTTGGAGACTGTATGTTTCTAGACAATGGTTGTATGCCACTATGGTGGATGTGTTCCAATGGTTGTGACTATGTGTCATTGGTTGGTATTCGTGTGCTACTAGGTGTGGTTGTGTACCACTAGATAGTAGTTGTGTACTACTATGGATATACACAGTTGTGTTCTATTGAATGTCATTGTTCTGATTACCATGGAGACTACCACTAGTGTTGGAGATGATTACCAGCTAGATGAATAGTCAATATGCCAATGGACAGACATTCTCCCTGTGGAAAATTGTCTAGGACAGTTATTCTTCTAGGATACATGTCTAGATTAGAAAAATAGTCCTTCTATGCCATGGCGTGGCTTCCAACATCTGTTGGAACAATTATTCTTATAGGACATATGTCCAGATTAGAAGAATGGTTTTGGTATCACTCTGTGGAGTGATTGACTTATTCAACATCATGTTTGATTACTCAGATGGAGTATGGCTTTGAGAGATGATGCAGTTGATGCTATCAGATGATACTGGCAGTGATGATGGTGCTCGTGATTTGACCATGAGATAGCCTGTGTGGCTATGATGGTGCTACTGGTTGAATGGTTTGTTTCTTCTCAAGACCATTTCCTTTAATACCTCCCTAGCTAGGAGGGAGTGTTGATATTATGGTAGCTGCAAGAGGTATCAACCTCTACATGTAACCCTAACGAGACTATAAATTTTGGGAAGCAAGAGAAACCCTAAAACGTTGGATAATAACTCTAGGAGGCAATTCAACTCAAGAGAATATTTATTATTTAGTTATTAGCCTCCAGAAGTAGAAGTCGACCTAGTTAGATCACTTGGAGGACTATAAAAATAGGTCTCTAGAGCTCATTTTTCACCTCACCTCTCACAAAGACATAAGGTCAGTGGTGCACAAGTTTGGAGAGGAGCTGCAGTTGCAGCTGCTGCAACTGGAAAATTTTGATTTTAGCTTGGACTTTCTCTTGGTTATGGTTTGGACTTTCTGCTTGGATTTTGGTTATTATTGCTTGATGTGCTATCCCTAGAGAGAGGTACGCTACCTTGATTGGATATTGGTTCTAGGTTTTTTCTTCCAAAATTATTCTCTTTGTCAAGGTTAAGGTGCTCGGGGGTGGCATTTGTGCCTATGGTTGGGTGATAATATTGAGATATTGTCTATGGTGAAACGAGCACACTTATTATTCTAACACCGGTCACTAATATCCTTCAAGGATGATATGGATCATTGAGATATTCTATGGGGTTGATTGTTGAATATGATGATGAACAATAAGACTAGGAAATACTCACATATATCGTAAAAATATTTCTTATAGTTGATATCCCATAATTCCAAACAATATATATGTAGCATCCACAGCCCGAAGTTGGACCATTCCACACAAAATATTCTCTTCTCTGATACCACAAATTAATGTTTCTCGTTACCAACAAGTTCTACAATTAGCTCTAATACCAATTAATTAATAATTATTCCCTGCATATGAAACAATATGCAGAACTGATTGTATGCAATTCAAGCATATATTATATACAATTACAATAAACATAATTAAATATATTATACACAGTAATCAACATGTGATTACACATAAAGGAACACTTATCTTTTGTTGTAAACACCAACTGCATGCAGACCTTAGACGTTCCTCCCAGCCATAGAGTCTACTATTCATATGCTCTCAACAATAAGTCACCCCCGAGTTGGGGCTATGACTCCACCAGAGAAAAGGCTACTCTCACCATTCAAACTGAGGTCTTAAATCATTCATCAAAACAAGGAAATACCAGTGGCACCAACTCTAGCAATGGTTCTACCTCACAACCTCTCATTCCCCACAATCTATCCCTCCCTAGGAAGTGTACCCCTTCTCTTCTCAAAAATCATTTGGCTATCCCACTTCCCTTCTAGGTATTCAACAACAGGCTAGACATGAAGTCTTAGAGAACCATGGCACTTGGAACACACGACTACTCTCAAATCATTATGGCAACACTAGGCCAACACATAGGGAAGCCTATTCCCAACAATTTTCTCACCCAAGAGAATTTCTCCATATGCCTGACAACATGCCTCTTCAAACCCAAACCACCAAGGATTTATAGGGTCACTCAAATATCCATAGCTCCAGAGCTCTCTCGGAAAAAATATGGATCAATAATCAGTGATAGAATGAGAATCAAACTAATTCCTATCATTATATATGCATGTGCCCTTTTTGACGCTTGGAACTCAAGGAACTCACTTGTTCCCCACTTTTAATTCATTCCCTTCCCATAGGAACTTAGGATAACATAATAATATAAGACTTAGGACTTTAGGAATGATATTATTTTATTCCTAGGCTTAAGACCCTTGATTGATCCCCTTTTCCTTGGGCCCTAACTCCCTTTCCCTCTCGTGGAGTCCTAGCCCCCCATGCTCTTTCGTCTGACTTGGTCTACAATAGTGATGTGTTTTATTAATAATATGAGTGATTACATATTACAATGAAAAGATCATTATCCTTTTAGCCTCTAATATTTCCAACCTAATAATCACACAAGCACTCCGGCCTAAAACATGTATATATACACAAGAACTTTGTCCCATAATATCCTAGCTCACCATCCTATAAACATATGTACAATTATAATTGGGGATCATCCTAGGGGTATTACAATATATGTACATGGGGTGGACTAGAATTTTTCTCCCATCCCAAATAGTGAAAACAAATCAAAGAACAAATAACATCAATGAGGTAAGAAGACATGTAAAAACTTGATTTCTTATGTTCTAGATCTTCTCAATCATTCTTGAAAATGTTGAAGGAAAGGATTTGAGCCCAGTTGAATACTTGCGCATTTTCAGCCACACAATGAGCCATAAGTGTCCATTCCATCTGATAATGTGTGTTGTTCACTTCACCATACAATCTACATATCATGGATGTCAGTAATTTATAAGGTCTCTTCAAATACTATACTCGAACTAATCTCTCTTTTTTCTTGACAAAATCTATCTCATATCCCCACCAATCCTATAGGAGTTCATAAAATTCTAGATTGTCTTTCCAAATTTCTGTAATAATGGCTTATTCAGGAATACATTGGATTATGATAGATGGTACCTGATATGGATTTCCCATGAAAATAGAGAAGCTACAGGAACTCTAAATTTTTTCACCACGATAGATTTGTTAGTGTCCATATGAGTAAAAACCCACCTCGTACCGTCATTGTATGGAAACAATATCATGAAAGCAACTATAACATATATCTCACTTTCCTTAATGTTGTGATATACTACAATGTCATCATATTCCGCAAGACAACATTTTTTGTTAAATATTTTGTATATTGTGTCCCACATAGAACAATGCTCCAATCCATTGAAGTAATTTATGTCGGACATCATCATGTCTTCTGGGTTTCTGGCCAATACAGTTACATTTGTCGAGGGATCGTTTCCTCTTCTTTTTTGTGGTCATACATATTTTTACCCTAATTTTCTGTAGCACATAAGTTTTCAATAATTCTATCTAAGTGTCAAGAGTGAAATAAAATATCCCTTGAACATATTATATACATACATGGTGCTTCATTGTTTTGCAGAGTAAACCTATGTTATCTTGGTAATTTAGTTCACATAGCTCCTTTTGCGGCTTGAAACCTTGTATAATGTGTGATAAGGGTTTCACTTTAGGATTTAAGTGTTTTGGATTTTACCTAATCCTTCTGTAATTATCATGAGTGGACGACATCCTCTAGTGGATAAAAAAATTACATCTCCATTAATGCTTCTGGAGGGAATATCCTCAGACTCATGTCATTGGTTTAATGTTTCAGAAGTGGTCGTCCCAATAGTGTTGTTGGAGATGAGTTGTCGAGAAGGCTCCATCGGACAGGGTATCTTGGATGAAGTCCTTTCGATTCTGTTGTCGAGGAGGATTTATCAGAATCACACTATCATGAAGGAGTTATTGGTATTTTCCATTGCATTTAAGATTTTTGGCGAATATCCTCCAAGGAATATTCTTTAAAGTGACGCTCTTCAGAAAGATCCTTTAGAAGGGATATATCAGAAGATATTATGTGTCATCTTAAATACGACAACCTAAGGAAAAGTTTATGTATGATTACCACATCCGACTTCGGACATTGTTCTAATCAAAGGTGATAATAACAATTTATTTGGTTAATTTAAGGAATTTAGCATAGAACTTCATTAAATTATAAGAGCATGTATTTTGATATAAAGCCTTGGGAAGGGAACTATATACCGGTCGTTAAGGTTAATTAACGCTCATGGTAAACTCATCAGGAGAAGATATTTGGAATCCTTTCATAAGGAAGATGTAGAATCATGGGAGCATCTAATAGATAGGAGCCCAAAACAATGCACCAAATAGACCATCAAGTTAGGATTTAGGATTTTTGGAAGGTAGGTTCTTGCAAACTATGTTTATGATTTTGATGGAATAATATGATAGTGTTGTTGGGAAGTTTTTTCTGGCTTAGTATTAGAGCTATGACAAGATATGATCAATGGTAATATTCCAATGTGTTTTCCATCTCAATATGTTCGTGAAAGTCTTTTTATATTTTAGTTGTCACAGTGTTGTGCAGTTTCCAAATGCATCAAATATTTGAATGAGGAGATGGTTAATTGCATAAAAGGAACCAACAATTTGAAATCCATGAGACTAGTTAGATATTATCATGTACTCTTTCTTTTGCACATCCTTAAGTTTACTAGACCTGATCAACCACTTTGTAATCATAGTATTTGTATAGAATTTTGGATAAGGGGCATCAATTTCTCATTTTCTCCAAAAATGGAAGAAATTGTAGAGATTTGTTGCAACCACAATAGATGGAAAAAAATCATTTATTTCCTTTTCAAGAAAAAAAATGTGTCTTCTATTGAGTAATGGAAGGTACAATCCTTAGGTGCAAAAGAACATTAAAAAATGAACTAAGGAGCATGCTCAAACCTGTTGTGATATGAAATGAGGACTTAGAATCCATTTCAAAGGAGTCACTAATTAATAAATTACAAAATCTTGATCCGTCAAAAATAAAAACTTCACTATGGTGCTTCAAAATATAAATGATCATAGCATACATCATTGCAAAACATAAATATCACCATCTATGTTGGATAGAAGTCTTCTAGTAGAGAATTCTTCAATGATAAAATGGTTTTAACTTAGAAGTACAAATTCTTTAAAAGGAGCATCACTAGCAGAGTTTAGATCCCTTGGAGTATGAGTAAAACTGATATTTCTAAATACAATAACGACATAATAAAGTTGAAGATAATTTTTTTGTAACCCTAGATTATTAACATGAAATCTCTCATTCATGCAATCTATAATAATCTTTGAATATCCAAAAATATGGAGAGAATGCACATCCCTGTCCACAGTGATGAGCAAGGTAATTACTCTCTTTTATTCCCTCAAACTTGTCATCATTATCTTTCTCTAATTATGCAACTTGATCATTTTTTCCTATAATTAACCATTTTTACATCATTTTACATTCTGTATAGCATAAAATTTTAGGTTGGATTTCTATATTTAATGAGTGATTTGTATTAGGAAGAGAAAGAGAATGCATGTTCTATGTGTTAGGGTTTCTAAATTATTTGATTGCAGGATTCAAGAAGAAATATGCATTTTGTTATTTATCAAGTGCATGATAATTCTTCATCAGCAGAGAGACATGATAATTCTTCATCAGCAGAGAGACCAATTGTTAAATTTTTCCAACTGCTACAAAATTTGTCATTGACAACAATACCGATTACTACTGAAATTAGCCAGTGCTGGAAAGTTTCTCATTAGTGTCAAGGATTCTTTAAAATATGTGTGTTAATTTTTTATCAAGTTCCGTCACAATTGTCCATTGAGTATTGGATGATTATGCATGATGCCACGTAAGACCTATTGAACACTATTTATAAGAGTTCATGTTCATATACATTTAGCTTAATTTAGTTAAGTGTAAATGCCACTTGTGAAAATCAGTTAAGAAGTTTGTTTTTTAGACTTTTATTTTTAAAGAAAGTGGTTCAAACCATTTTTTGAGTTGATCTCTTGAAAAGGAGCAACTCCTCGAGAATTGAGGAGAGTTTTTTTTTATAAAAAACAAGAGAAAGAATCAAAGGGATTTAGATAATTATTTTTATACTATGAATACATATTTTTTTAAATATAATCTATCTTCACTGAACCTTGTTTTTATTGGTGGTTAGTTGAGTTAGTACATGGATCATTCAATAGACTGTAGAGCAAGGGCCATTCTATATTCATGGTGATCCGATTTTTCTTGCAACATAATTATTATTGTTCTTTTTAATTTAATACTCAGTAGAACTTTATTCATGTCAGTTACATTACATTTATTTTATGTTTAGCCAATCATTTATTTTCATTTTTGTTGAGACATTACTTTCATGTATTAGGTAGATAATAATTTCTTTAAATTTTGAGATTTCTGGTTATGGTTATATTCAAAAGTTTGAATCAATTTCGGATATCTAATTTGTAGCAATGAAATAGGTTGAATTATGTTTAGATATGTTTGAATATATTTATTTCATATTCTTATATCTTCATTTAACTTGCATTTCTGTTTTGCTGTATATTTTCCCTGTAGTACAAATTTCTTGTTTTCCTATTTAAAATTCTTGTAACATAGTTTTTAGTTTTGTTGTATTTATTTTCTGTAGAATAAATTTATATTTATTATGTAAAATTTATGTAGAATAATATAGTATACTTTGTAGTATAAATTCTAATTATTGTAGCTTAATATATTTTCTTGGTTTTCTGTTGAATTAGGAAGAATAAGAAAATTGTTTTTCCGCAGAAATAAAAGGAAAACATGAGTTATCAATAACAAATCCTAAGTAAGTAAAAGTCTAAGAATATTCATATGCAAAACATTTTGAAAGTTTTATGCTTCCTAAGTTGTAATTAAATTAGGTTGGTGTGATCAATAAGTGTTAATTTCAAGCATTGTCATTATCATTTTTGGCACCATTTCCAAGGAAGTGCCAATATTTTTGAAGTATTTTTCTTTTCGTTTGGATTTCGGAACTTATTGAATGGAATATACTTCTCTTAATGAGAATGAATGAGGAGAAAGAGAGATAGTTTTGGAAGGTTTATTCCTAAACCTTTTCAACATTTAATTACGAAGGATCATGTAGGAAATAAGATTTTTCTTCAACTTCTCATACTATGAAAGGAGAACTTAAGGTTAAAACTTAAATAGATGTACTATATATTGATTTGTGGGTATTTCGTAGAATTTGTAGAGTAAAATATGAATCCATTGATTGGAAACTTCTTGTTCAATATGGGAGATGGATATGAGAGACATGAGGAAGAAAAATATATACCAAAAAATGAACTAGAAAATGAAGAAGAGGAATATACATTTCCTATTAGACAATCTGATCAAGAAGCTAAAATGAAAAACATAAACCCTTTAGTTCTTCCACTATTTTATGGATGACCTATAGGGGACCCAAAAACATTCTTGTCTAAATTTAAGTTTTTTGTCCTACATATGAATACAAAAATGATGCTAAGATAATATGCATTCCCTTAACTTTGAAAGATGCTTCTTTAAGATGGTGTATGGGAATGCAAGGAGGAAGCATTGGTACTTGGGAAGAAATGAAGTAAATTTTTTTAGAAAAAGTATAAATATTATTGTAACGCATGATAAGCAAGGTATGAAATCTTCTTCATGACACAAAGAGTTGATGAATCTTTGGAATACTAAGCTGAAATATTTCAGTTTAGTTACAACTGTGTTACAAATTGTAAACTTGATGATGAATCACTCAAATTAGTGTTGCTTAGGCGAGTAAGAGAAGACTTGATGGGAGCCTCAGATTTAATTTTTGTAGGGGATATATGTCAATTCACTTATGCTAAAATAAAAGATATTTTCAAAAGTTACATGAAAGCAACTATGAGTAAAAGTAGGAGGTAAAAAATTGTTTTACCTTCAACATCAAATAATACAACTAGAATCACTAAGGTTGAAATTGGAAATTTAATTGAGGATATGATAAAAGACATTTTAAATTCATTATATATGCAATTGGACTCTCTACAGTCAAAGAAGAAAGAAGAAGAAAATGATAAATCCGTAGCAATTTTATATCCTAGATGTACTAAGAAACATCCTTATAATGAATGTCGGCTTGATGTAGCAAAAGTACGCAATGTCTATTATGAAAATCATGATATTAATAATTGTCCATGATTGCCTAGCTTATAAGAAATATACCAAAATACTAAAAATAATACTAAACAAGTATACTTTGTGAGTCATTGAAGGTTTGGACAATCAATACCACAACTTCTAGGGGGGGGCTCAAGAATAGTACTGTATTCCATCATATTTTAATCAATATCATTCACAAAATAATCAACAATCTTTTCTTCAATTTCGGAAGAATCAATAGTGTTTCCCATTGTTTCAAACTAACCACCAATCACGGAAGAAACCTTTCTCTCATGCAATGAACTATGGTCAATATCCATATGAAATTCAAGGTAACCCATGGCCAACTTAACAACAATATTTCAGACCTTATCATAATTGGCATGTACAACAACAAATGTTTACTTCCTCGTTACAAGGCCCTAGTCCAACACAACCAAGACCACTAAAGTTTCCTTCCCAACCTAATTTAAATCATAATAATAGGGAAGTGAAGACAAATCAACCACAAGGAAATTTCCAACCATCAAATTAATCAAATAAATCAAGTCAACTAAATCAATTAAATCATCTGGTTTATACCAATGAAGTGGGAGATTTTCCAACTTATTTAGATTTTTCAATTGATTTCCAAGTGAATCATCTTTGGTCAGGAAAAGTGTTAGGGTATCCTAGACCACCTGAGGTAGAGGATGTGAGTGAATAACAACCAATGATTAAAGATGAAAAAGAACAACTACAACCAATTTCCTCTACCTATGTTGAGTCTGATATAAATCATTCCTTACAAAGAAAGGACAAAGTTCCTCCTTTTCCAGAGAGGCTAAATCAACCTAAAACCCAAACACAACCAACATTTGACATTTTGAGAGAATTGGAAAATGTATGTGTTAAAATTCCTTTGATTCAAGCCATAAAATACATTCCCATTTACAATAAGGACACTAGAGATATATCAATTAGGAAACTGGGAAGACAGAAATAGCATCCCCCAATTGTCCATGTAGTAGGACAATTTTCCAAACTTATGTTAAGATAGATTGTTAATCCAAAGTATGTTGATCTGGTTAACCTTTTTGTGCATGTTTATATTGTAAAAACTCTAATTCAAAATACTCTAATTGATTTGGGTGAAACCATTAACATAATGAACATAGAGGTCATGGAGACTTGGAATTCAGAATATAATGCATCAAACACTATCATTTTTTCAAATGGATAATAGGTCAACAATCAAACCTGAATGGATCCTTGAAGATATTGTAGTCACAATATATTCTTGGGAGTATCCATCATATTTTATAATCTTGCATCCTAAAACAAGTATCGTGGGTTATCCATTAATATTGGTGCATCCATGGTTAGCAACTGCAGATGCTTATATATAATGTCACTCTAGAAACATGGAAATTTCACAAGGGGATCAGTCAAAAATATTACACTACATCCCCCAAAACAATTAATTTTGTAAATATAAGAACCTTTTTGGATTCCACTAGATGGAGAAAGTTATTATTATGCTGAGATCATTAAGCCAATTCTTAGAATTGAACAAACCTTTATGTTGAAGGAACAATATGAAGAAAGGTTGATATCAAACTTCATCTAGAATATTTATCCAACAACAGTCAAGATTCAAGAGTATGATCAACAAATGGAAGGGGAAGGGATGTGTTCCAATATAAATGTAGAAATTAAAAATATTAACGATTCATCCTCGATTTCTATTGATGATATTAATCTTGAATATATAGGTGAATATTTTGAAGAATAGTCTATTAATAATCATATCAATACCATATAAATTTCTCCATAAAAATATATGAATATAAATAGTTAGCTATAGCCATTTTATTAGCAAGAGTTGTAGAAATATTTTGTAGTCTTTCCTTGGGATTACAAAGATATGCATGACATTAATCCATCTATTTGTACTCATCATATTTATATTCAATATGGAATGAATCATGTTCGTCAACCACAACATAGAATGAACCATGTCCTTAAAGAACTAGTGAAAGATGAGCTCGAGAAACTCTTGGTGGTTGGGTTTATTTATCGATTTTCAATAGTGACTGGTTTTCTCCAGTTGTTTTGTTCCAAATAAAGGAGGAAAGTGGCACATTTGTTTGGATTATAGGTAACACAATAAATATTCTAGAAATGATCACTTTCCTTTACCCTTTATTGACCAAGTTTTGGAATCCTTGTCTGGGAGGCAATATTTATCTTTTCTAGATGGTTTTAGTGGCTATAACCAAATTCAAATTGCACCAGAAGATCGGGAAAAAAAAAGTTCACATGCCCTTGGGGAATTTGTTCTTATATATTTCTACCCTTTTTGTTATGAAATGCACCAACCACCTTTTAGAGAGTTGTTTTGAGTATTTTTCTGATTTAATACCAAATTGTGTGGAAATTTTTATGGATGATTTCACTAGTTTTGGAAATCAGATTGATGAAGCATTATCTATGTTAGAAAATGTTCTTCATAGATGTGTAGAAAATCATCTTTCATTTAGTAATGAGAAATGTTTTTTAATTATGACAATGGGAATTCTATTAGGACATTGTATTTCTGCTAAAAGTATTCAAGTTGATCCTACCAAAATTTTCATTATTAAGAATCTTTCAGTTCTAGCAAAATAGCATAGCGTAAGAAGTCTCCTTAGACATGATGGGCATTGTAGAATATTTATCCAAAATTTTAGTAAACTAGCCCCTCCATTGTTTGTTATATTTTATAAGGATGAAAAAAGTATTTAGATAGAAGCCTACTAGTAGGCCTTTGAAACATTAAAACAAAAATTAATTACATATCATGTTTTCTAAGGACCTAATTGGAAATTACGATTTCATATTTATACTCTTGGGTGATTTTATAAAATTTTGGGTGATTTGTTAGGGAAGAAGGAAAATTATCCATGCATGCAATGTATTACATCAACAAAAATATTTCAAAAGATGAGCAAAATTACACAGTGACAGAGAAGGATTTTTTAGCAGTAGTTTATGTAATCAACAAGTTATTTCATTATATAAATTGACATCCCACATTTATGCATATAGATCATTCATCAATTAAATATATTTTCAATAAACTAGTAACAAATTGTATAATAATTCATTGGTTGTTGTTTCTTCAAGAATTTGACATAACTATACTTGATAAGCCTAGTCGATAAAATGTCATTGTAGGTTTTTTGTCAAGGATTCCAAGATATTGAGTGGATGAACCAATGGATGATTCATTTCATTATTATAAACTCTTTTTTATGCCTATGATCACACCATGGTTTTCATACATTGCAAATTATTTGGTTGTGGGAATATTATGCCAACATTTTTCCTATCGAGAACATTATGCTTTGGTCAGAAAAAGTGGACCTTTTACATGGATAAATGGTTACTTATTCAATCTAGCACCAAATAAGATCCTCTAAAGACATGTTAGACTAGATGAAGTGTATGCAATATTGAAGTCTTGTCATGATGAGCCATGCAGAGGTAATTTTGTTGCAACAAGGATTGCTAAAAATATTCTCTCTACTAGTTACAACTAGTTGACACTTCACAAATATGAAAAGGCATATGTAAGACATTATGATTCCTTCCAAATAATGGGTTAGCCTACCAAATATGAATAAATTCCATTATATTCACACATTTCTCTTGAACCATTCAAGAAATGGGGTATTGATTTTGAGGTTCCCATCAATCCACCATCCAGTTAATTCAAGTATATATTAGTATGTACTGACTACCTCACTAAATGGGTGGAAATTTAACCCCTCAAAAACATTAAAGAGAAAATAGTAGAATTTTTTTTTATGACATCATATTCAACAAATTTGGAGTACCTGGAGAAATTATTTCAGATAGAGGAGCTCATTTTACTTCCAAGTTGATAGAAGATCTCATGGATCTCTACAAAATCTAGCATAGAAAAATGACAACTTATCATCTAGAAGCCAATGGGTAGGTGGAAGTGACCAATAGAGAACTTGATAATATCTAACGAAGAAAGTTCAATTCCACTATGGATATTGGGAAAATAAACTTTCTAAAGTCATTTGGGATTATCGCACAAATGGTAAAACATCAACGAGATTCACTCCATATGAATTAATTTATGAAAAAATAGTACTTTTACCAATAGAATTTGAAATAAAAACTCTTTGAACAACAATTGAGTTGGACATTGATATATTTGTTGCACAGAAAGAGTGAATCACCCAAATCAACTTGCTAGATGAGTTTCATCAAGAAGATATACAACATATTGAAACTTTGCAGTGACATTGTACACGTTGGCATGACCATTTTATCAAGGATGAGTGTTTTCAAATAGGTGATTGGGAATTATTATTATTTGATTCCATATTTCAATACTTTAAACAAAAATTAACAACGATATGGCTAGGTCCATATGAAGTTGAAGTTGTATTTGATAATGACACAATGCAACTTAGAACCGTTGACAATGAGATACTTCCACTATTGGTTAATGGTCATCGTTTGAAGTTATACAAGAATCCCAAGTGAAAAAAAGGAGTTCACTTCTGGCCTACAACAATAACAATTACTAAACATAATCAAGGGAATTCAAACCCTTGATTCCACTTAATTATATTGTTGTCGAGAAATAGGAAAATAAATTCTAATGAAAACAAAAAATGACAGTGTAGGCCATGAGAATACTTGAAAAATAGGAATTCAAAGATTTTTCATGGAAATAAATATAACAAAAATTGTGATGAAAACTGGAAATGGCATCACAGGCCATACAAAATATTAAAAAATTGTGATGGTGAATTCCTCTATGGAAAATAAATTTAAAAATAAAAAAGAAATTTATCATCTACATAGTCTGTATGTAGCCTTCTATTACCAAAATATTTTTTAGCACATTATACTATTGCAAATTTTCTATATAGCACTTTTTTTGTCGCATAGTTAATTTTCCAGTGGATTTCTCTACAACACAATCACTACTTTACAAATTCGCAAACAACTTGATACAGGAGCATCGCAAGAAAGCACAAAAGCGGAGGACAGTTGGACATGCACCAATGCGCATTTTGAAGATATTTTGAATTTCAAAAGGATATCACATTAATGTAATATCTGGAGAGACATAAGTGATCTTAAATGATTTGGGGATTGTAACACAGATCTTGAGCATTGCTCTCATCTATCGGTTGTAGACAATTAATGTAATGAATGTAAAGTAGATGTAGGCTTTAATTCGATTACATATCTTGATTAGTAGGAGGGAAAACTCGAGAAAGCCCCTTGTATGTATTGTATTGTATTATTATTCTCATAGAGTGGTAAGAATGGAGGTTGTAGAGAAGTAGAGAAAGAGAGAGCATAGGAGAGAAGAGAAGAACGAAGATTGTATAAGTTGTATAAGTAGATAGTTGTTTCTATAGAACCCATGTACAGAAGCACTTGAGTTAATATAAGAATGCTTTGACTCAATTTCATGGTGTTTTTGTGGTTATTGTTTGCATCTATTGAATGGTATGTTTACAGTTTGGTTATATGCTCTGTTATGCATTTGTTTTAATGTCTTATGTGTATGATTTCATGTTGAATGTATGAAGTCTATGAAGAGAATATGAGTTTCAATTGTTTCTCTTCCTGAGAATTCCTGCAAGGAGTGCAGTGAAGGTCCACAAAGAGTGTGTTGACAAGTTTCTAAGTTTTATCTCAGAAAAGATCAGGAGAGTTAGAGTTGTTCTCATACCAATAGAAGTGAAAGTATAGCACAGATCCGTGCAAGGTGTGTGCAGCCCAGGTTGAAGTCTTAGACTTTTCCAACCAAGTGAGTGGTTGAATAACTTCTATCTCAAGGAGTGCGCAGAGTTGGAAGATTTCAGATAATCAAAGATTATCGTGAAGGACACAAGGAGTGCGTGCAAGATCCCTTATAATCTGTGAGCTTGCAGCAAGAATCAATCTCAGGAGGGATAGAGTCTTGGAAAGTCCAGAGGACAGACGAAGGTTGAAGCCACCTCATGGAAACCAAGCTCAGGAGGAGGAATGCCAAGTTACTTGGCCAAGAGTCTTTGAGAGCTTGAACAGACAGTTGAATTTATCGGAGGGAGAAACATCGATTTTCCGTGGACTATTGGATCCAGTAGATCAGTGGGAAGATTAAGGTGAGAGTATTTCAACACTTAAAAGATCAGGAGAGATAACAACCGTTATATCTGAAGGGATGAGAGTCGTTGTTTTAGCGCTTGAATTTCGACATTTCGAGAGTTGGGAGTGTGTAGAGGAAGTTGTTTTGGGAACCCCCGATACGCGAAAACCCGACACAATATGGGCCATCAGATCGAGGAAGAATCAATATCGTTGATCCATAGAAAATAAGTCGCAATTTCAGACTTCGGGGAAAAGGAGAAGAGTCACATCGTGAACTCACGAGTCACGAAATCCCGACGTGCTCGGAGGAGAGACCCCAAGTTTTGGTTGAAGGTCATATGGTTAAGGCATAAGGGAATATCTAGTGGACCATTAGCCCATTTCGGGGTTTCAGGAAACGAAGGATTTAGGATGACTCGTAGTAGGAATTCCTAAATCGCAAAACGTGAAGTCACGAAACTTGAAGAGCCATTTGGGGTTAAGTTGGTGGTCACAAGGAGTAGAGGTTCATTCCTAGATCTTGTTCGCGTGGGATTAACTTCCAGAAGGACCTCTGGTATTATATGCATTGAAGGTTCCAGAGGAACTAAGGAGTCACTTCGACTCAAGGGAATAGGAATATCTAAAGATCGGGAGGTCAAGCAGACCCTGCTGAAGTAGGGGTGTTGCGTCAGGTGGTATCAGAGCTAACAACTTTTTTTTTCTGTAGTGGGAAGACAGAGGACAATTGTGATTTAAATTTTGTGTGGACATATTGAAGCAATGTCGTCAAGGAGATGACAAGAGAGACCCATGCCCGATCCAACTGTGGAAAGGAAAATGAGAGAACTTCGTGCTCGATTGGATGCTATGGAGACAACACAGAGGAGAACACCTGATACATGAGATATCAGTGAGGCCGAAAGTGAAAACAAAGATGGAGCTAAAGAATAATTTGTAGTTGAAGATGTTGCAAAGTAACGCCTATTCAAAGATATTGCAAGAATAGGGGCTAGAGCAAAAATGGGCATCCCGATGTATGAAGGAAACTTAGATGTTTAGGAGCTGCTAGATTGGTTTAGAGCTCTGGATAAATATTTCGACTATGAAGATATTGAAGAAGATAGGAAAGTAAAACATGCTATCACTAGACTGAAAGGGCATGCAACACTGTGGTGGGATGAACTGCAGGCTGACATGTGTTTTAAAGGAAAACAAAGAATCAAAAGTTGGGACAGGATGGTCGCCAAGATGAAAGCCAAATTCATACCCAGAGATGACCAAATAAATATGTTTCAAAGAATGCAGAGTTTGAGACAGAAAGGGATGACAGTGAAGGAATACACTGAGGAATTTTACAGGATAAACATTAGATTTGGTCATCGTGAAAGTGATGATGAAAAGGTCGCTAGATATATGAATGGTCTGAGATATGAGATTTAGGATGAGATGAGCATGGTGATGATTAGGAATGTGGAATATGCTTATCATGTTGCTCTGAAAGCTGAAGAAAAATTGGCCTGAAAGTAAGTTCAAAGGGGCAGAGGTAGAAGTCAGAGCAGTGACAAAGAAATTGCCCAGGAAAGAGTACAGAATCCGAAGGATGCATTAAAGAAACCTCATAACCACCCAGAAAGGGGAGGAATCTCACAAAGAGGAAAGTATTCCAACATGAACACTTTTCCTCGAGCAAGAGGAAGAGGAAGAGGCAGAGGAGGTGAAGTAAAGTGTTTTGTCTATGGAAAGATCAGACACAAATATTTTGAATGTCCTGATAGAAAAAGATATGGAGGAGGATAAGCTCACATTTTAGAAGCGCAAAGGCGAAATGTTGAGGCAAAATATGCAGAAGGCGAGAGATCCTTAATGATGAGGAAAATTCTCTTGAAGCCAGAGAAAGAGATGGAAAATCCAGTCCAGGAGAACAGTTTTTTTAGAACTCTTTGCAAGACCAAGGATAGGGTATGAAAGGTGATTGTTGATAGTGGAAGCACAAATAATATAGTATCCACAGAAATTGTGGAAAATATGGAATTGGAAACAATTGTGCATCCAAGCCCATACAAAGTTTCGTGGTTGCAAAAAGGAGATCAGGTAACAATCACTAAACAATGTTTAGTTGAATTTAAGATAGGGGGATACATAGATGAGATATTATGTGATGTTATTCCCATGGATGTCTATCATCTTTTGTTGGGGAGGCCTTGGAAATATGAAAAAAATGTTATTCATGATGGGATAAAGAACACATACACCTTGGAGAAGAATGGTAGGACACATAAGTTGTTGCCAATTGATGACAAGAAGGTGAAAGAAGAAAGAAGAAATACTATACTTCTAATGAGAAGGAAGGAACTTATGGATGAAGTCGAGAAGGATGAAGAAATGAAGTTTTCTATGGTGAGAAAACCCAGAGTCATCTTGATCAGTACCTCGATAGATGATCTACCTGAGGAAATTTAGGAACTACTGGAGGATTTTGCTAATATAGTGGTGGATGATTTACCTTGTTTGTTTCCACCCATCAAAATTATAAGCCATCACATTGACCTTATACCAGGAGTGAGTTTACCAGACAAGGCAATGTATAGACTAATGCCACATGAGAATGAAGAGGTCAAGAAGCAAGTCCAGGATTTGATGGACAAAGGTTGATTAGAGAAAGCTTGAGTCCATGCGATGTGCCAACAGTGTTAAGTCTGAAGAAGGATAGTGGATGGAGGATGTGTATAGAATCGAGGGCTATAAAAAAGATCACCATCATGTATAGATTTCCTTTACCCAGGATGAATGACTTGATGGATTGCTTGAGTGGGGAAAAGTTGTTTTCAAAAATTGATTTGAAAAGAGGATATCATCAGATTAGGATGAGGGAAGGTTATGAATGGAAGACAACATTCAAGACAAATGAAGGACTATATGAATGGCTTGTCATGCCTTTTGGCTTGACGAATACGCCAAGTAATTTTGTGAGATTGATGAACGAAGTCTTGAAATATTTCATTGGGAAGTTTGTAATTGAATATCTTGATGATATACTGATCTTAAGTAAGACTAAGGAAGAACACTTGAGAAATTTAACTCTAGTAATGAGGAGGTTACAACAAGAGAAGTTACTGATAAATCTGAAGAAGTCATCTTTCATGAAGACATAACTCATTTATTTGGGTTTTGTGATCTCTTTGAATGAGTTGAATATGGATCCTGAAAATGTAAAAGCAATCAAAGATCAACCATCGCCAAGGAATATCTTTGAAGTCAGAAGCTTCCATGGACTAGCCAGTTTTTACAGAAAGTTCATCATAAATTTTAGTGGAATTTGTGCATCAATGATGGACACAATCAAGAAAATACATAAATCTTTTCATTGGACAGAGGAAGCGGAGAAAAGTTTCAAGTTGTTAAAGGAGAAGATAACTGGACAACCAATTCTGGTTCTGCCATATTTCAATAAAACATTTCAAGTCAGACGTGACACAAGTGGATTTGTGGTTGGATCAGTCTTGAGTCAAGACAATAGACCAATTGCATACTTAAGTGAGAAGCTGAATGAATCCAAGTTGAAATATTCCACGTATGATAAAGAGTTTTATGCAGTCGTACAAGTGCTGAAGAAATGGAGACACTACTTGGTTTCGAAAGAGTTCGTTTTATATAGCGACAACCAGGCGTTGCAGTTTATAACAAGATAAGAAAAACCGAACCAAAAGCATGCAAAATGGGTTGAATTTATGCAGAACTTTACTTTTGTCAAAAAGCACATTTCTGGAAATGATAACAAGGTTGTTGACGCATTGAGTAGGAAATGTTTGATTCTGTAGGAGTTTTGTGTGAAGACCTTAGGTTTTGATAGCCTTAAGGAAATGTACAGAGGTGATTCAGATTTTAGGGATGCTTATGAAGCATGTGAGAACCTTGTTCTGAGAGACAGGAGCCAATGGATTGAATATTTAATTTAGGATGGATTACTATTCAAAGGAAATCAGTTGTGTATCCTGAAGAGTTCTATGAGAGAAAACCTTTAGAAGGAAAAGCATAGTGGAGAATTGGCTGGACATTTCGGCCATGATAAAACATTTGCGCAACTGAACAGTTTGTATTATTGGCCAGGAATGAGGACATACGTCAATAAATTTGTCAACAGATGTAGAATTTTCCAACACACAAAGGGGAAAAGATAGAATACAAGATTGTATCAACCACTGCCAATACCAGAGAGACTGTGGGACGCGCTAAGCATGGATTTTGTGTTAGGACTTCCTAGGACACAGAGAGGTTGTGATTCCATATTCGTGGTAGTCGAAAAATTCTAAAGAATGGCACATTTTATTCCATGTCAGAAAACCAGTGATGCAACACACATTGCAAATCTGTTTTTCAAGGAAGTTGTTCGACTTCATGGTTTACCCAAGAGTATTGTTTCGGATCGAGATACCAAATTTGTTGGTCATTTCTGGAGGAAACTATGGAAAAATCTGGGGATGGATTTATCCTTTAGCTCAACATATCACATCAGACGGATGGACATATTGAGGTAGTAAATCAAATTTTGGGAGACTTATTGAGGATTTTAGTAGCTGAACATCATAGTTAGTGGGATCAGATTCTTCCGTAAGCATAATTTGCATATAATGGCTCAACTAATAGAAGCACAGGTTAGAGACCATTCTAGATAATGTATGGAATGCAAATAAGAGGATTATCTGAGTTGAGAGACTTAGAGTAGAATGAGTTCATAAGTGCTAGAGCGGAAGATTTTGCAGCAGATATGCAAGCGCTCCACAGTAAGATTAAAGAACAGTTGCAGAGTTCCAATTGGGAATACAAGCATAGAGCAGATTAGCGCAGAAGAGAGCTTGAGTTCGAAGTGGGAGATTTGGTCTTAGCACATCTAAGGAAAGAGAGGTTCCCAAGGGGAACATATAATAAGATGAAGATGAAAAATATAGGGCCATGTAAGATTCTGAGAAAAAATGAGGCAAATTATTATGAGATAGAATTGCCAGATGATGTGGGCATATAACCTATATTCAACGTAGTAGATATGTATCCTTACAGAGTAGATGAAGCGAGAGGAGAAGAGAATCAACATTAATTTTAGTGGGTCAAATAGATGCCTATATCTAAAAATCTGCATATGGAAAAGATCATTGATCAGAGAGTTGGCAAGAAGACCCGGAGGAAAACATATTTTGAATACTTGGTAAAATGGAAGGGACACCCGATTGAGGAAGCCAGTTGGGAAAGTGAAGCAGATATCCATAAACATGGATAGACGGTGCAGGAGCTCATGGACAGGAGTCCATGAATTTTTCAGCCAGAGGAGTATGATGCAGTATCATCACAAGCAAGCACAAAAGCGGAGGAGAGATGGATACGCACCAGTGCGCATTTTGAAGATATTTTGAATTTCAAAAGGATAGCACATTAATGTAATATCTAGAGAGACATAAGTTCTCTTAAATGATTTGGGGATTGTAACACAGATCTTGAGAATTTCTCTCATCTTTTGGTTGTAGACAATTAATGTAATGAATGTAAAGTAGATGTAGGATTTAATTCAATTAGATAGCTTGAGTAGTAGGAGGGAAAACTCGAGAAAACCCCTCATATGTATTGTATTGTATTATTATTCTCATAGAGTGGTAAGAATGGAGGTTATAGAGCAGTAGAGAAAGAGAGATCATAGGAGAGCAAAGAAGAATGGAGATTGTAGAAGTTGTATAAGCAGATAGTTGTTTCTATAGAACCCATGTACAGAAGCACTTGAGTTAATATAATAATTCTTTGACTCAATTTCATGGTGTTGTTGTGGTTATCTGTTTGCATCTATTGAATGGTATGTTTACAGTTTTCTTATATGTTATGTTATGCATTTATTTTAGTTCCTTATGTGTATGATTTCATGTTGAATGTATGAATTATGTGAAGAGAGTACGAGTTTCAATTGTTTCTCTTCCTGAGAATTCCTACAAGGAGTGCAGTGAAGGTCCACAAGGAGTGCATTGACAAGTTTCTAAGTTTTATCTCATAAAAGCTTAGGAGAGATAGAGTTGTTCTCATAACAAAATAAGTGAAAGTATATCACAAAGCCATGCAAGGTGTGCGCAGGCCAAGTTGAAGTCTTAGAATTTTCCAACCAAGTGAGTGATTGAGAACTTCTGTCGCAAGGAGTGCGCAGAGTTGGAAGATTTCAGATAATCTGAGATTATCGTGAAGGACGTAAGGAGTGCATGCAAGATCCCTTATAATCTGTGAGTTTTCAAAAAGAATCAAGCTCATGAGGGATAGAGTCTTGGAAATTCCAGAGGACAGATGAGGGTCAAACCCACCTTGCAGAAACCAAGCTCAGGAGGAAGAACGCCAAGTTACTTGGCCAAGAGTCTTTGAGAGCTTGAACGGACAATTGAATTTATCGGAGGGAGAAACACTGATTTTCCATGGACCGTTGGATCTAGTAGATCAGCGGGAAGATTAAGACGAGAGTCTTTCAACACTCGCAAGCTCAGGAGAGATAGCAATTGTTAGATCTGAAGGGACGAGAGTCGTTGATTTGGTGCTTGAATTTTGACATTTCGAGAGTCGAGAGTGTAAAGAGGAAGTTGTTTTGGGAACCCCCGATACACGAAATCCCAACACGATCCGGGCCATCAGATCGAGGAAGAATCAAGACCATTGATCCTTAGCAAAGAAGTTGCGAGTTTGGAATTCGGGGAAAAGGAGAAGAATCACATCGTGAACTCACGAGTCACGAAATCCTGATGCGCTCAGAGGAGAGGCCCCAGGTTTTGGCTGGAGGTCATATGGTTAAGGCATAAGGGAAGAGCTAGTGGACCTTTATCCCATTTTGGGGTTTTGGGGAGTGGAGGAGTCGGGGTGAATTGCAGTAGGAATCCTGAAAATGCGAAACACGAAGTCGCGAAACTTGAAGAGCCATTTGGGGTTAAGTTGGTGGTCATGAGGAGTAGAGGTTTGTGCCTAGCACTTGTTCGCGCGGGCGTAACTTCCAAAAGGAATTGTGGTATTATATGCATTAAAGGTTCCATAGGAACTAGAGATCCACTTCGGCTCAGGGGAATAGGAAGATCCAAAGACCGGGAGGTCAAGCAGACCCTACTGAAGTAGGGGTTATCCATAGAAAAGGATGTCTGAAAAAATTTGGTTGACTCCCATAAGGAAGAATATATTCCTTTGGAAAAAGACTAGTAGAAATTAAAAACAATAGAACATATTTATAATCAGTTGAGGGAGGAATTAACAGAAAATAAAATAATTATTGATGAAAAGGATGAAGAAATTAAGGATCTAAAATAGAAGATAGTAAAAGTTAGTGAATTAACATAAAAAATCTTAGCATGTTGATCACCTTCACAAGTTTATGCTTTATATTTAAAAGAACAATGATTGATATTTTAGATAGAGAGGATTGCTTCAGATATACCTGTGAACTACAAGGGCACTGGGAAAACATTCTGCAACATGTATTTTTCTAGTGCACCAGAAATAAGGAATTTACTTTATGAATTATATCTTCATAATTACTTACTGCATTTATGTTTATACTGGAAAATTAAACGAAAATGCCCCATGAGAAAGAGATGTATATAGGAGAGGAATTAACTATTCCATTATGGATTGAGCCATAGACAGCTTCCATAAATAATATATTTAAAAATCATAACAAGATAATGTTAAATCCTAAAATTAGGGCAGTTGACTCAAGTACGGAATGAAGTAATAGTGAATTCATAAGTTTCTACAATAGTTCAGAATGAACAATAATTACAGTCTACATAGGTATATGGAACGATTTAAGTGATACATTGAATATGAAGGAACCACATTCTTCACCAAATATTCATGCTTCCATGTATCACAACATACTAGTATATGTAAATTTTGTAAGAGAATTTGGTCTTCAGTAGATAGGCCTTAGATTTAAATTTCCAATGATTTTTCATCCAATAGAAGACAACGAGGAGGGTAGTGTTGTTAATAAGGAATGGGAGAGGAAGATACGACAGATGATAGAAGTACTTGGAAGATTTTATGCAGAAGAAAACATTACACATTTACTTCCCTAAGATTTTAGAGAAACATGTTCTACATAACACTATCAAGTGGTATATTCATATTTAGATTAGTTGCATAGGGGTTGTGAAAGAGGTTAAGCTGGGGATTATGATGAGCATAGTTATTACCCTCTTTTATTCCCTCAAACTTGTAATCATTGTCCTTCCCTAATTAAGAAACTTGATCTTTTTTTCATATTATTATCCATGTTTACCTCATTTTCCATTCCTGAATAGCGTGAATTTATGGGTTGAATTTCTATATTAAATGAGATATTTTTATTATAAAGAGATTGAGAATGAATTATCTATTTGTTAGGTTTGATCATTTATTTGATTTCTTGTGTTGTATTACTGAGAGGGGGGGTGAATCAGTAATGATAAATTTTAGTACTTTTAACCACAGTATATTCTTCAAAAATATTCAACAGTTTATCATTAACATTCAATATATCATCAAAAGTATAATCATAAATAACATCACATCATAATATATACACAGTACACCATACTTTATGTGGAAACCCAAATGGGAGAAAACCACGAAATGTTTTTCTTATATATCAAAAGAATACATTCATTTAAAGCACCAACTTCCTGATTCTCCATCTACAACTAGAACGAGGATCCAATGCCCTATTCTCAGTCTCCAACCCAGAGGAAGCTACAACTCCCTGAATTATTTGGCTCCAACTAGAAGGAGGCTACAACCCTGTGATTTCTCTGGCTCCAACCGAAAGATAGCTACAACCACCTATCCTTGCCCTGTCCTACCACCTTGAAATATAAGTGTAGACCAACTGTCACTATCACAAAATCTGCGAATGTCACTTCCACTATCACTTTGTCTCTGCCATTGTCTTTTTCTCTTTGTCTTTGTCACTGCCATTGTCTTTGTCTCTGTCAATTTCTCTATCATTGTCTCATCAACCAACTAAACTTGTGTCATACCATGCATCAACTGTATACCAACATACATATTATCTCATGCATCAATATTGAACCACATATATATCAATAAGAAATAGTGAATCATGAACTAGAGCATCAACCATGTGTATCCTTTACCATATACCATACCATCAACCATATGAAAATCTATACCATATCATCAATGAAGTATATCAAATAACCAATGAATGTCTCTCATGCATTTTCCACCATACAACATGAATATGCCTCAACCATGTACAAACAACTCAAAGATATGAACTATGAGAACCATGTCATACACTAAACCAGATATAAGGGTGCTCCTCACTCAACCAAGTAACCAAGACATACCATATCCAAATACCAAACCAACCATACCAAGTATGCCTCAAGCATACACCATACCATGAGAATAAGTAACCATCAAAAACAAGTATACAACCATACCAATACCTCTGTAGCTTACCCGAAAATATGAGATGTTGACTTGTAGATTCCTTCAGAACTTTAGGGACCTGGTACCAACATCTACTCAATATTTCATAACATTTTCACATATACGCAACCCTTCTCTTATATAGCCCACATATATCCGCACTTTCCTCCACTACAACCCATGTATATCCGCACCCTGCTAATATGCAATTCGCGGATACCTCAAAAACTAGGGTTTGTTGCAACCTCGAGACTTTCACCTTTGATCCTCCTTTGCTACCTCAGAAAAATGTCATCACAACCTTATCAAAATATCATTCATTCACAAGATAGATAATCAATGAATGAGTGTGTGAGTGTACTTGTGAATTAATTCTTGAAGTATATTTATACTTGTGCTAGGTAACTCCTCTCCTTAATTTAGGGATTCTATGGTTTTCTTGTTACAACAACTTTACCCTTTCATTAAAGACTTGTAACCATATAGGGGCTTCTTGACCACTTCTTTTTGGGCTTATAACTTCACAAATTCACATCTCCCTAACCTTGAGGAACTCAGTGGTGTTATATAGCATCCTGCTCTTGCTTGCACCTGATGTGACTTATTATTTGAGGACACTTGTGTGCGAGTGATCCGGTTCATTATATGATTGATTGTTTCACTATGGATTATGATGATGTTGTGGATATGATGATATGTTATTTGATTATATATATGTCAGCAGGTGCTATTGAATGGTTTCTCATGAGTGTGCATGACTCTTGACAGATTAAGGATTATAATGGCATCAATGGACCCCCTTGGACTCTAGATCGAGTCAGGGAATGAACTTTTTATGGTTTGAGTATTTTTGTTATTGCATATGTGACATATGACTGGTATATTATGATGTTGATTTTGGATCGCTGAAATGTTTCGTTGATGGATGTAGGATGACGATATCTTGCTAACCAGACTCACATTTGGAGTAAAGGGGCCATGCACGACAACCATATTTATTGAGGGAGAGGTGTGCAAATAAACCTTCCACATCCTAATAGCACTCTCATCGTGGCTTGAACTGTAGGTTAACAATTACCTAGTTCGAGAGATCCACGATGCCATGAGGGAAGACTAAGACAGTCACTCACGAAGATTCTAAAGGGCATGCAATAAGGCAGGGTCCTTATTCCTTAGAGGCCCTTAGTCTCCCACAAGGTCACCTAACAAAGTGTTGACTCCAAGGGCTTGACGTCTACCAAAATCAGTCAAAAGGCGAGTGGCACCCTTAGAGCACATAGTGCGTCTTTAAGGGCACGTCGCATAAATGAAGCATGAATGAAGGCGAGTGGCACCCTTGGAGAACATAGCGTGTCTTGAAGGGAACGCCATGATTTTAACACTGGTGAGTCAATGAACCTAGGTACCTAGAAAACAATATCCCATTTTGACCTGGTCAGCCTTAAAATAAATGTTGCATGAGTAAAGTTTAATAACTATAAAATTTCCCTTAAAAACAATCTTGCTAAGCCTAGTTGAATTTAGATCATAGGTCTAATTGGGGTTTAAGGACTAAAACTAATTAATTGATTAATAAAATGGGGGGGTGAAGAAAAATAAAGGAGAAATCATTTATCAAAAATTTAATTGTTGGCTATGTGCAAAACTTGCTAATTTAGAACTTAGACCAAAAAGGGGAAACTTAAATACAAAAGTAATGTGGAACATAGGGAATATAGTCTATAGAAATTTCCAAATTCGAACTCAACTAAGATTTAAGAAAGGATTCAGTCATTAAGGGAATGTGAGGAAAGAAAGGGACATCGAGGAGTGTTTTTAGGAACACTTTTAGGTGGGTGAGGGAAATTGGCAATTTAAATTAATTAATTAAATGAATTTATGGTGAAACTAAGGGATCGGGTGACAAGTGTATGGGGGAGAATTTTCCTAATAATAAATTTAATAAAAGGAATTTAATGTGCGTCTTGGAAACAAGTCACTAAGTAAACACTATAAAAGAAAGGGCAGATGAGGGGAATGGATCATGTCTTGTATGCGTAAGGTTATGCTGTCGGATTTTACTCTTGACTGATTTTTCTTGTGGGAGTTGGGATACCTAGCTCAGATAGAGAGTGGTAGCTCAACCTTGCGAGGCGAGATGGGATATAGCTTTCTATGGTTTGTGTGCGTGGCCCCTTTCTGGATCAGGGGGATCAGGGGGAAGAAGAGTACCCCTAGCGTTGGCTGGGACGTATCGGTGAGGTCTCAGCGGTTAGAAAATAAGAACTGGATGGAGCAAAAGCACATGACAACGAATTCAAATTCATCATTGTCGGTCACGGTATTCCGGGTAGAACTGTTAATTGTATTGAGATTAAATTTATACTTGCATGGTTTTGCTAGTCGGATGACGTCTTTTTGTCATGATTTCTCTGGAATATGTATTGTTATTATAATTGCAACAAATGGATTTTGTGGATATCAGTTAATTTGTAATCTGGAATAAACAGGAAAACTAGTCTGAATATACACTCAGTGGACAATATGTTGCGTTAGTGATTAAATTTTATTTTTCCTTTCATTCACTGGTAAGAGTGTTGGTTTCCTTTAGGTATTCTTGAGATGTTACATTTATCTAGGCATTGGTTGTATTAGATCTTTGTAGCCAGTTGCTTTTTTTTTCTTCATCTTGTTCACACTTAGACTGAGATTTACGCCCAGAGCACTCTGCACATTCTTTATTTTATTAGCTTACCTCAGACTTACTAGTGCGCCTAGAACATCTGTGCACCCTCCCTTTTTCATTTTACCTCATCCATTCTAGATTTTTCACTTATGATATTGCCTCTACGATGAATATTTTCCACTATGTTTGTAGATCTCCTTCTAGATGAAGATCTGGTGTTGTTCTTGTACAAAGAAAAAGAAAAGTGTGGTCTGATTTTTAATCCCCCTTAGTTGATATATTGTATGACAGTGTTTTTGTTTTCTTGGAGCCAACTTACCTTCTTGAAAATCAATTCTTAATGTTCTCCTTAATTCAAGATTCAACCGTACCTCACCCAATCATGAGCTTTTTTAACTAATATCATTTTTATAGTCTTATTTTACTAGTTTTTGCATTCGGGCTTGTGATGTGCCCAGAACATTGTGCAACCCTTTTTTTACCTCTATTTAGCTCTCTAAATTTTTATTTCACAACCACTCAACATGTAAATCTCCCAAAATTCAAATGGGGCCTCAACCATTCAATTTACCTCTTTGCGTTGTTATTTTTGAATTAACTCGGTAAATCAACTTGCAAATTAACTCAACAAATCAACTTGTTCAATCTCCAAACAAATTTCTTTTATGCCTAGTTCAATAGTATTAAGAATAAGTCCCTTAAATAGCCCGCCTGTTATGAGTGGGAAATCCCCCTACGAACTAGCACTTAGGGTTTTATCATGCATGCAAAAAAAACATAAAGATTCCTACTTGTTACCATCATCCCAGACCTAATCCCCATTATTCTTAATCAAATACACAATTAAGAAGATCAAGTGAATATACCTTATTTCTGATGTCTATGGTCGATCCCTCTTTACGCTTGGTCGCTCTTTGACTGCAAATCTCCTCCCAAGGCTGACCTGCATTCACAAAAGACAAACAAATAAATCCACATGTATTTCATCTACAGATTAATGGGTTAGAGATTTAATCAATAGGTATGAAATAAACAATGAAGACCTCATATGGTGGGATGGGAAAAGTAATTCTTTATTATTAACTTCACTAAAGAAACTTACAATGATGAAGCCGACCACTGCTCCACGAACCTGGTCTTGGGCTCCTCTTTTACTGTCCTCCAACTACTTTGCTCTATACTTCTCTTTGCACAAGGATAGCTAAAGGTTGGGACAAGGGGAATGCTCAATTGGGTATAGTCTCTTTACTATGATTTTCCTCTTTTCAAATGGGACCCTTACCCCTTCTTTTATAGGCTAGAAGGAGCTAGGTATTTGGTCGAATGACCGGCCATGCATGGACAAAAGGTTTAGTTAACTTGCCCAAAGCTATGTGTTCCATCAACAACTTTCATTTTTTCGTGCTTTTGTAGGTACACGCGGGCTATATTGGAGCATCTAGCGTATACACACGTGAAATAATGGAGCAGGGCACATGGGCCTTTATAAAGGGGGGTTTTAAGAAGAGTTGTTCAGTAGTGTTTTGGCAAAGAAGGAGTCTCAGATGGCATGATGCCAGGTAAGTATGTCTGGTGCAAATTAGGGTTATAACAGATGCCCCCTAATGTGTGAGGTCATAAGAGAATCTGATGGCCGAAATATATTATCAATCTTTAGCAACGTACCAAACCGGTGAGCCCAAGGACCAGAATTCAGGAGGTGCCATCTACAAAAATAAAAATTGTCTCACCGAGGAGGGCATACCCATTCTCGGGATGAAATAAAATCATGGCTACCAATCAAATACACTGTAGATCCATGTCATATAACTATATAAAGTGTAGCCATGAGCAATACACAACGGATCTACATCTCAAAATCAAAAAGATATGCATGTATAGTATCCATCTTCTAGAAGATGATAAGGCCTGATGGCTGGAGATGAGGTCTTCAGAACTTAGGTACGAGTGTAATATGAGTGTACGACTTCACTACCCGGATGTCTTTGACGGCTCGTCGGTCATGGACTAGAGAATCTTGATGATCAGACTGAAGGCTTCATTGATTTCGAACAAAGACTTGATTGGAATTTCTGGATGGCCGGGCATGAGGGCAAGAGACAAACTACAAAGGGGCCGACTCAAGCTTGGAAAAACTTCCCTTGGAAAATAGCACAACAAATGATGAGACTCAGGCAGCATGGCATTAACATAAGTTCACGAGGTAGGAGGCAACGCAAACTCTCCATATGTTTGGAAGAATAACCAAACGAAGGAGGAAACAACTCAATGTAGTGGGAACAACTTCCTAAGGTCATATTAAATCCCACGGCTTGACGAACAAATGGAAGAATGTGCTTTATCCAAGGGAGACTCATTGTGCTGCCAATACAAAGAAAATAATTTTCCCTTCCTCTTTTTGGGGTATATTTGATTTTTTTGTCTTTTTCAATAATTTTGGAAAAAGAATAAAAGAATGTTACGTTACAAAGGAGGAATGAGTGTCACAAACATACGAGTTTGAGGCGCAAGGACAAGACTGATGTTCTAAGAAAGGACACTCATAAAAAATCCCTCCTGGGGCCAAAGATGTCAAGACGCAGAGGAAAAGTGCTACAGGGCTTGCGTATAAGGCATGCTTCAGATGGTTCAGTTGAGAGAAACATGGAGTCGGCATTAGACCAAAGACACAGGTATGCAAAAACATTTAACAAAACACACAATGGAAACGTCCTTCGATGTAATTTTAACGAGTCGAGAGAAGGTAAGATCGACGGTTTTTCATATTTAGAGAGTCTGAAAAACATAAAAGGAGACTCCAATGGGGTACCTTTTTCGAAGGTAGTCTAGTTGGTTCGAAAAATGAGTAAACCAGCACCAACAAGACGTCTATTCAAAACCATTTTAACGAGTGTGATAAAGACAAGATCACTCGACCATTTTTCATTTTTAAGGAGTCTGAAAAAAGATTAATTATGAACTCCGTCACGAATTTTATTCTAGACCATTTTAACGAGTGTGAAAGAATAAGGTCACTCGACGATCTTTTCAATTTTAGGGAGTCTAAAAAGAGCTTAACTATGGACTCCGTGGGGGTTCCTTTTTCGTAAATTTAGTCCCTCATGCTTGAAAAAGGGTTAAAATTATACCTGAGAATACTCTTCTAGATAATCGAGGCTTCTAGAGTATACCTGTGTTCGTACAATTGACCATCCAGACCGAAAAAGGGGTAAACTATCGTCGGACAGACGTGCCTTCAAATTTTAGTTTAACGAGCATGAAGGTCAACAAGATCGCTCGGTAATATTTTCATGTTTAGAGGGTCTGAAAAGGGCTTAAAAGAAGACCCGTTATGTTTTGGGAGTCCTGAGGGTGAGGTCAAGAGTGATAAGGAATCATGCAGATGAGGCTCAAACTCATAATCAGAAAAACTAATAAGGACTCCTGAGCCGATAGTCATTAGTGACAGCATGGACACCAAAATTCAACCAGGATCTACCTAGGGCATCCATGTTAAGGTAGGCTTTACCACGAAATTACGACACTCCTAAAGCAACAATGATGGTTCTGTGTCGCAGTTCGGTGGGATCGATCCTATGGCAAGGAGGAAAAGACAACAAGATGCAGAAAGTAGAGGTGGAAACCTAACTTAAATGCAACGAGTTGCAAAATTGCCTTTTTACCAAAGGACCTTCAAAACGACCCAAATCTCCAAAAAGTTTCCAAATTCCCAAAGTAACACTTCTCGTGATAATCCAAAGAAAACTCCCGAACCATGTTAAATGATTTTCAGTTTAGAAAAAATGAAAAAAGGGCCAAAAAACTCTATAAATAGAAGTTGCCAGCTCATTATCACCATTATTAATTCAGAAATTGACTAAAAGCCAAAACTGCCCCTTTGTGAAAAGAGTTGATTACGAGAACTTTGGTGGATGAAACAACCATCCGCTTGGACCAAGTAAGTATAAACTCTCTCCTCTTGCAATCCAAATATTTCTTTATGCATTTAATTTTATTTTTTGGAGGGGCGTCGACCTTTAAAAATTCGGCCCTAAGTCCATGTGGGCTATCTTATGACAGCCCGCGTGTACACTCGGACAGAGGAAAAATTGCACGCGACTGTCATCATTACAGCCCACGTGGACCCTTCATTTAATGGAAAAAATTTTAAAAAGAAAGGGTTAAGCCTCCTGAACTTGTTTTTTTGCAGAATGTATGTTCACTAGAGGGAAAGAGAGAATGAGGATAATAGTGCATTGGTTGCGGAAGACCCCAGTGTTGTTGCTACCTTAATGAAATGTGGGTTGCTAATTCCTATGTCCTTTCATGCGAGCGCAACCTAGGCTACTGAATGCCTTGGTTGATTATTGGCCTCTCGATGCAGAGGACTTTATGCTAGAGGGGCAGTCATTGGTGCCAACGACAGAGGACATATACTTTTTGACTGGCCTCTCTCGGCGAGGGGAACCAGTCAACTTCCGTATATTTCCCTCTAGGCCTCACAACATATCAGAGTTGATTGGATTCCACTATGAGGCGGGTACAGACAGGATGAGCTCACAAGTTTCGATAAGAAAGATCTCGGACTTAGCACTGCAAGCGATAGTGTAGCTCATCAGGCGAAATACAAGGTCTGTCGCTTTGCATCAGGCTTCCCGTGCACAGATGAACTGTGCAGTCCAGTGCTTAAATTCACAAATTTTTTATTGGAGCACCACATTATTGGACTGAATGAAGAGACAACTAACAGACTGTCGGTCGCGGACTCAGAGGAACTTTGGCTTTGGAACCATTCTTTTCTCTTTCATCTTTGAAAGAGTGCCTAGTTTCAACCCTCGAGAGGTGGTACGGGGGCATCAGGCCTCTCTTCCCGCGATATGCAAATGGGCAGTGTTGTTGCCACAACAAGGGGGAGGAAGGACCAATGAGTCCTTTGATGATGACTTTTTTTCTTGGTTGTCGTGGTAGATTCCAGTCATAGAGGATTACCCTTATGCTGGGATTGACTTCTCGAGAGACCCTGAGATACCGGTACCTCCTGGTGAGGAGAGTGGAGAGATGGGTAAGTTTTCATCATTTGTTTTTTTCTTTTTTGTTAAACACATGTAATTTTTATGTTGTTTTTTATATATATCATTTTTTCATACCAAAGCATTTGACAGAGATATGTCTAATATGTGCAGATGTGGGACCAGTTCAACCATCGAATTATGCGAGGAACAGGCAACGTCCTCGGACAGGGATCGTGTATGCCATCGTAGGGGGACCAACAACAACAGGAGAGCTTCCAGCCAGTGAGGCTGAGAGGGTTCTGAGACGAGTAGAGTGAAATTTTACTTCGCTCACTCGTACAGTCCCCATGGAAGAGATTGAGGATCTGCCCCCATCTATGCAACCTCACGTAGTGGGGGCACCATGGACATGGGTCCGTCTTTTTCGGTGTTTGGATAATGTCGTTGATTATTACAACAGGGCCCATAGGCCCTGTCCTTAGTTAGGCTAGACTTTTCACGTGCCGAGGGCACTACTTGTATATTTTTTGAGGGCATAATCCCCATGACTCGTTATTGGTTGTATTTTTGAGGTGCTTGCACCCACCTATGTACTCTGATGATTTTGATATTATATATGGATTTTTATGTCTTTTTATGTCTTATGGATTATTTTTGCCTTTAAAAATGTATTTACATGTGCATGTGTATGTCTTTATTATATGTGTGCGAGATGCCAATCTAAGATTTGATTAGATAGAGTATCTGTGACTTGATTTAATCTCCTAGGAACATGAAAATATGTAATATAATTTAAGCTTCGTTATAAGAGACGTACCCTAAGGAATCGTCGGTGTAACATAGGATCATGCACACGGTAGACTCTATTTAACTAAGACACAACCAGTTGAGCGTCTAAATAGACCCGGAGGTGAGAGATACCAAATGATAGAGCGTCACGAAGAAACTCAATAACTACGCTATATTCAACGACATTGTTTGTGGTGTCACCTAAACATATACCTCTCAAGGATAATAACTGTCCCTGAGGTGTAAAAATTACCCAAGTTGTGGAGACAATCCTCTGAGTGTGACGGCTAGCGTCGTCTGCGTACCCAACAAACACCTCTGATTCACTTGACATCTGCCACAGTGACAAAAGATAACATTAAAAACGACACATCCATAAAACCAAAAGAAACCAGAAAGTAATAGTATAAAGACTATAAATATGTTACAAAAAGTTACCTAAGGTAACCTACTTATGAGTAATACTTCTTGAGGTAGATCCCATTTCTAGGCTCCGCCAAAGCATTTCCCTCAAAGTCTACCAGATGATAAGTGCCCTTTTTTAGAACCTCTTTTACGATGAAAGGTCTGAACCACATGGGTTTGAATTTGCCTTCCCCCAGGAAGTCCTTATCTTGGTCATAGACCAGGACAGGTCGCCTTCAAAGAAAATATGAGGATGAACGGAGTGATCATACTGACAGTTGACTTTTTGTCTGTGAGCCTCGTTGGCCAGGGCCGCATCACGATGTTGTTCATTGAGTTGCTCAAGGTATAATAACCACTCTTCAAGTGGAGAAGTGTCCGACAGTAACTGTACTGCCAAATTTAAGGACAGGATCTGACATTCTATAGGCAAGACTGATTCCAACCCGTAAACGAGTTGAAAAGGTGAGAAACCGGTTGCAGTATTAAGAGACGTTTGGTAAGCCCATAATGTCGAGTATAACATCAAATTCCAATTTGATTTGGTTGAATTGATCGTTCGTTGTAGGATGGTCTTAAGAGATTTATTTACAGCTTCCACTTGACCATTCGCTTGGGGGTAGTAGGGTGACAAATTTTCTTGCCGCAACCCAAGATTTGATGTTAATTTGGTCATCATTTGGTTCTGAAAGTGATTGCCATGGTTAGTGACAATCTCTCTCAGGACGTCGAACCTTGCGATTATCTGGTTGAACAAAAAGAGAGTTGCAGTCTCTCCATCATATTTAAATGTTGGCATAGCTTCGACCCACTTCATGAAGTAGTCTACGGCTACAATGATATAATGATGCCTCCTTACTGAAGGAGGGTTGCATGTAGTGTAATCAATCCCCCACTTCGTGAAGGGACCAATTGTGATGACAGTAAACATGGGAGCGGGATGTGCCCTTATCTTCCGAGAGAAGATCTGACACGGGTGGCACTTCTTGATTGATTCGATACGATATTTGATTAACGTTGGCCAGGAGTAACCGGCTCATAAAATATTTTGGGTTTTTGCCAACCCAGACAAATGACCACCACATACTCCAGTATGGCAATCATTAAGCATGATTTATGCTTCTTCATGAGTGAGGCATCGACGAAGAATTCAATCTACACCTCGACGATATAGAGTGTCCTCGAGGATGAGATATTTCTTGGCCTGATGATGTATATGGAGACGTTCATCATGAGAAGCAAAGGCGGGACACTTCAAAGTCTGGAGATAGACTAGAATATCTCCATACCAGGGGTCCGAAGATGCTATCAAAAACATATCTCCTTGAATAGGCAATTCTTCGGGCATAACATCACCTGACTCGACCGAAAGTTATGAGATAAGTTCCGCAAAGACCAGTGACTTTTTGGATTTCGCCGAAATGAAATCTAAGTCAAATTCCTAGAGGATGACTATCCATCTACTAATCTTTTCGCCGATTACCCATCATGTCAACACATATTGAAACAGATTCACAATGGCAATGACGGTGATCTTGCGAAGCAAAATATAATGACGGAACCATTGGATAGCATGGATTTCTACCAATGCAAGTTTTTCGATATGAGAATAATTGAGTTTCGATCCCATGAGACCTCGGCTCAGGTAATAGATCACATATTCTGAGAGAAAATCATCTTCCTGAACTAAGACAATGTCGATGGTTGACTCTACTGCAACCAAGTATAATAAGAAATATTTGTTATAATTGGGTGGTCGAAGCAGAGGGGAAGTTGTGAGGGCATGTTTTAACGCTTCGAAGGAGCATTGAGTGACATCGTCCCAATGAAAAGGAATGTCTCTCTTCAGTAAGCGCATAAATACCTTTGTAATCTCGGCATAGTTTGCGATGAAACACCTTAAAAAGTTCTCTTTTCCCTGTAGACTTTGAAGCTGAAGGATTGTATGTGGGGTAGGAAACTGAACTATTGCCTCAACCTTGAGAGGATCGACCATGATCCCTGTTGTTGACACTATGAAACCTAACAAACGTCATAATGTTACACAAAAGCTGCATTTGTTGGGATTCAAGCGAATCCGGAAGTAGTGACATCACTCAAAGATAAGTCAGAGGTTTGTGGGATGATCAGCTCTCTTACAAGAGCGTGATGCTAAATCATCTAAATAGGATTTGACTATATGCTTGAGATCATGGAAAGAAAAAGACATGGCCCACTAGAAGGTAGCTCCAACATTTTTTAGACCAAAAGGCATCTTACAATAGGCAAATGTATCCTATGGACAAATGAATGCAGTTTGTGTTGGTCTTCAGGTTTGATTTGTATCTGATTATATCCCAAAAAACCATCCATGAAAGAAAAGGCCTCGCAACCTGCACATTCATCAACTATCTAGTCAATGAATGGTGTGGGGAAATTATCTTTTGGACAGGCCTTGTTAAAATCATGGAAGTTCGTACATACGCGAATTGTGCCCTGTTTCTTGTTGACTGACACAGGATTTGACACCCTAGGTCAAATGGACAGGATAGATAAAATCGACTTTGAGTAGTTTCTCTACTTCAACCTTAATAGATGATGTTTTCCTGGGATTAACTGGATGAAGTTTCTGCCAAACCGGTTTGGCATCCAGATAAGTTGTGATTTCATGTTCGACTATTTTTGGATCAATGCCTGGAATATCCTTATAAGACCAAGAAAAAACGTCGCGGAATTATTTAAATAAGTCGGTGTAGATTTGAATCTCCTTGGGGGAACAGTCAGCTCCAAAGAAAACATTCTCCACGACGCCAAGTGTTCTGGAGATATTAATCAGTATAGTTTCAGCGATAGTTTTCATATTACCCTCGGCATAAACCTCATGTGTAGCCAAGGGATTGATAGGACAAGACCTATCTCCAGTCATAGTCAAGGTGAATTCCCCTGCTTCAATTTTGCTTAACTCTGGGAGGAAGTATGATCTATGATGGAGATCGTCTCGGGGTTTTTCCGGACTAGTTATTGCTTTAATGATTGCTTTGTCTAAGGGAAAGACTAAGTCTAACGAATCGGTATTAGCGAGGGAACATTGAGCCCAAATAGGCTCTGGGATTGGATATAACTCTTGTGCAGGAGTCGGATCGGTGTCGACTGAAGCTTGTTGGACTAAAGAGTACACACTATGTACATCCGATGTTTGGGTAGGGGGAGGAGCCGAAACAGTAGTTTGGAAGGTCGTTGTGTGTTGTATAGACAATTTCTGCAATTGTTTTGTTAGTTGTTCAGCGGGCTTGGTTTGTGTTGAACCTACAATACCATCGGCATGTGGTCCAACTCTCTATCTATTTTTATCAAGTATGGATCATGGTGCATCCGGAAAAATCTCATACAATAAACCAGACTGAGAATAAATGAGTTCAAGCTATTGAGCTCTCATGATGGCATCTTCTTCAGAAAACACTCCCGACGTTGCGACGTCTTTGGATAGTTGGGGGACTAAAGACTTAAGGAACCACTCAAGCAGGAATGCTGGTGGGACTGGTACCTTAATCAAACTCTTCCGACGTCTCCATTCTCAGATGTGGTTAGAGATATGGTTCGCTTTTGTCTGTTCAAAATTGGCCAGCAATTATGTGTTGGCATCATATCTCACAGGTAATTGGAAATGGTTTAGGAATGCCATTTCCAATTCGTCGAAGGAAGAGTATCTTGAGTGGTCGAGCTCGATGTACCATTTCACAACACTCCCAATGAGAGTGCGTTGAAACAATCGCAATTGTATGGATTCGTCTTTTAATGAATTAGATGAGCACCAAGGATGGAAGGTGGTCACACGATCCCCTAGATCTTCGTTAGGATTGGCTTCAAACTTTGGTATGTCTGAAGGCAATTTCGTCGGCATAGGGGGCCAACATGGATCATGACCAATGGGGTCATTCAACAAGAAAGGTTGCCAAGAAAGGTATTTTTGGTTGTTGTTGATGATTACCATGGAAAAAGGGGCCTGAAGTTTGATTAGCACCAGGTTGCCAGGAAAAGTTGGGTTGTTGGTCGGGGTTCTGGTAAAAACCATGGCCATGACCAACGTACGGATTTTGCGTTTGAGGAGACATCATCGGATGATTCCTGAAATAGGACGTAGATGGTTGGGCGTGCATTACATTTGGAGGACTTTGGGAAGGGTTGCCCCATGTTGATCCCATGGGCATAGGTATTGCACTTTGCCCAGGGTTCCATTGGTTGTGAAAATAATTTCCCCAGATCGACATTCCTGACGAGGGAACTGATCCTTGCCAAGAATTCCAAGGTCCTGATGTGGAAGAAGTTCCTGGGTTTGCCCCCTATGTAGGAATAGTACCATGCATAGGATTAGGTTATCCATAACCAGGGTTTCCCCCATTCGGGAAAGCGGCTGACGAGAAAATGTTGTTACCAAATGCACCGAACAAAGAAAACGGTGTCGACCCTACCAGCATATTATGAGAAGGTGGTCCTTGAATCCCTACTCCAAGTGAACTATGGTGTGTGTTTGGCCCGACAGATTGATGGTGGGTATCGTCGAGTGAAGGGGACGAAGGAGGTATATGACCTCCCCCATAAGGGAAAGCATTAAAGGGAGCTGAAGTGCCCCCCATGGGTCCTTGCAGAGGAGCGTTAAAGCTCCCTTCCCCCAGACCTAAAGTCTGTAAAGTGGAGTAGGATAGTACAGGGCTTGTACCTGTGTTAGGCATCCCGTATGAGAACAGAGGCCCTGTCGCACTGTGTGTGAAAGGAGAAATAGCCATTGCCAAAGATGATATTGGACCACTACTCGAGGTAGAGGTAGTCGATACCATGGTGGCTCGGACCGACGACGGTGGGGTAGGATGTGGAACACCCCCTGTGATGACAACTGTGGCGGGAATATTAGGATTCCCATAAGAAGAGACTTGATTTTCTTCCATCACTACCCACTTTAAAGGTGTCTAATGGTCCTTTAAAAGAGGTTGATTAGATGTGGTTTCCTGTGACCCAGTCACTTCAAAAGACCCTTATTGGTCTAGCTTTCTCCTTAGCGGTGGCGGGGGTGGCTCCAGTATAAACGATGGTAGGCCAAGAAGCCTTCGTGACCAACGAAGCTCGTGATCCTCCACTTTGTGAGAAGATCAAAGACACACTAGGGTTTTCCATTCGTTCAAAAACAACACACACTAGAAAAGTCCCTACAAGATCAAACAAGTAAACACTAAAATAGTTGAAAGAACAGCTACAACAACCAACAATAGAGCAACTTACTGGTGCAAGTACAACTCGAACATGGAATCACCCTCCGGGTATACTCTACAAAGTGTGGCCCGATGTCTATCCTAGGTACCATGGTATACCCCCGCAGTGACTTGTGTATGTCTCTAAAAAAGATAGGCAACTAGGTTGCCAGCGCACGAACAGTCACCAAACGGGTACAGTCGACAGTCGGGTAGACCACAATGAGTAGGGTATCGAGCCCAAAACCTGTCAAGGTTATCGAAAGCAAGTGGTCTGGAAGACAATTGAGGACCTCGAATGGATTCGAGACCCACGAAGCCCCGTGGCAAATGCAATCGACGGAATCCCAAGACAAGCCCTCTATATGTGTTCTCCACTACGATTGGTCTGAATTTGGAGGGGTTATCTCTGCTACCTTTCCGCACGCGACCTCGTGTTTAGCCCCTGTGTTAGAGGGGGGTCCCGGATAAATTTCACGATACTGGACTTTTAACACTCCCTAGCTCAGACTCCAATGTTTGATTTAATGGCCTTGAAGAGTTTCCTCTCCAACCTAATTCAAGGCCCTAACCCTAAACTAGTTGGTTGACCCTACAAACATAAAAAGTCTAATTAATTTTAGATTTAGCGTTGATTTTTATGGCTTGTCTTAAGTCAAAGGTTATGAAAGTGAAACTAGTGATGTTTTGAGAGATGAAAAGAAAGATAAACAGAAAGTTGGAAACAAAACACTTCTTGACAACTTCGGATTTTCTCTTTTAAATTCTTTAACCAACTTTTCAAAATAAAATTTCCTAAGATCTTTGAACAACAAACTCAAAACAGGATTTCACTCGAATATGAGCTACTTATTTTCTAAGTAAACCGTCAATAACTTATGAAAGTAAAGACTTTTCCTAGTTATTAATGCAAACCAACAACTATTTAACCAAACAAAGAAATAAAAAAAATAAAAAAAAAGTATTTGAATGCTCACAAAGAAAAAAGGAAAAATATCAACAAGTAAAGACCACGGAAACTTCTGGCCTCAGCGCAGATCACAAAGAGTCACTCTAAAAATAACACACAAGAAGATTAAAAAGGACTCTCACACTTGTCTAAAAACCCTATACAAGGAAAATTTTGAGGAAAAATTCTTAATGAAAAAGGAAGCTATTGTTGTGATCAAACCTAGGTTATTGACAGCTATGATAGAGACCAAAAAAAACTTGAGAGGGATAAACTCTTGACAAAGAAAAGGATGACTGCCTCTCCTTAAAAAAAAAATCTCAACAGGCACGATGCTGACAGTTCAACAGTCAGCGTGTGCACGTGAGTTGTGTAAGGTCAGAGCACGTGTACATGCATGCAGACCTTATGAAGGCCGTGTGTACTTCTGAAACTCTCAAAAATGAAAAGACAAGCAATCAGGCACTGGCAAAGACTACTGGTACCGAGGACTAGAATCTCTTGAAGACTCTGAAACTCACTTTGCAGAAAAAAGAAAACAATTCAAAGAAAATTTCATAGAACAAACCAATCTGAGGTGGAACTGAAGTTATAAACTGTCAACAACAAAGACTAGAATGAGTTCCAGAAAACCCCTGAGAAGGACTACTTCTGACAGGGGAGAGGATGATTGTCTCTCTAGAAGAAATTTTTTGAAATCATACACACGATTGACACTTGATCAACTAGCATGTACACGTGGGTTGTGTGAAGGTAGGGCGTGGGTACACGCGTGCAGACCGTATACAGGCTGCGTGTACCTCTGTGAGTCCCGTAAAAAAAAATGCAGTCAAGCAAAGAAACATAGATAACTGGTATGGAAGACCAGAATCTCTGTTAGCTCAGACTTTTGCAGAAACTTTAAAAACAAGGAATGAAACCAGTTTTTAAAAATACCCAAGAAAAAATATTCCCAGAAACCCTAGAGATCCCCAGTATGGTCGCCAATTCTGTTGTGAGTGGTAAATCCCCCTACGGACTAGAACTTAGGGTTTTATCATGCATGCAAAAAAAACCTAAAGATTCCTAATTTTTACCATCATCCCAGACCTAATCCCCATTATTCTTAAGCAAATACACAGTTAAGAAGATCAAGTGAACATACCTTATTTCTGACGTCTGTGGTCGATCCCTCTTTACACTTGGTTGCTCTTTGACTGCAACTCTCCTCCCAAGGTTGACCTGCATTCACAAAAGACAAACAAATAAATCCACATGCATTTGATCTACATATTAATGGGTTAGAGATTTAATCAATAGGTACACAATAAACAATGAAAACCTCATATGGTGTGATGGGAAAAGTACTTCTTTATTATTAACTTCACTAAAGAAACTTACAATGATGAAGCCGACCACTTCTCTATGAACCTGGTCCTGGGATCCTCTTTTACTTTATTCCAACTGCTTTGCTCTATACTTCTCTTTGCACAAGGATGGCTAAAGGTTGGAACAAGGGGAATGCTCAATTGGCTAGAGTCTCTTTACTATGATTTTCCTCCTTTCAAATGGGACCCTTACCCCTTCTTTTATAGGCTAGAAGGAGTTAGGTATTTGGTTGAATGACCGGCCATGCATGGCCAAAAGGTTTAGTTAACTTGCCCAAAGTTGTGTGTTCCGTCAACAACTTTCCTTTTCCATGCTTTTGTAGGTACACGTGGACTGTATTGGAGCAGCTAGCGTATACACACGTGCAGTAATGGAGCAGGGCGCGTGGGCCTTTATAAAGGGGGTTTTTAAGAATATTTGTTCAGTAGTGTTTTGGAAAAGAAGGAGTCTGATATGGCCTTATGCCAGGTAAGTATGTCTGGTGCAAATTAAGGTTATAACACCTCCGCCAACCCAGACACTCCTATAGGCACCCGCCCTGTAATCACAGGATCTCTCATATGATCAGTTAAGGCATTCACTTTTGACTGATTCTCTGTTTGGAATGAATATATTGAAAGAATCAGGGCACACACATGGAGATCAATGGATCGAACGTTGATTGGGTCTACCAGAGCTCATACTTATCACTCAACATCCTCCTTCTTTAAACTCTCCCCGCCTTCATTGGGAAGAACCTACTAATCTCCCCTCCCTACGAATGGATACATAACACTGCTAATAAGGGATTCCAATCCAGCTCCAACATCTGGTTAATGTGGAATGCTACGTGGACCTATCTATACGAGATGAAAAATTCCTCTGCAGAGCAATGTCTATCCCATGGCCAAGACTATTCAAGTGATTCCTCCTTGGACGAGAAGAGGGACCCTGCAATAGAAAAGGGTAAGGAATGGGATAACGCGTTATGTATTTCTCTATGTTGTTCAGTGGTTGTTTCCATGCGTTTTGGCTACCCAGGGCGTTGGTCTCTCTCTCTCTCTCTCTCTCTCTCTCTNTTAACTCAGTGATTTGAGGGATTCCCACTATGCATTTTCCCTTCTCACTCTGCGCTTCTCAAGATTGGAAACGTGCCCATATCCTCAGTGAAATTTATGCCTCCTTTCCTGCTTTGTAGTTGGTGGGAAACTACCTCCCTATCTGTGGGGATTCCTTTGTGAATCGTATCCTTTATCTCAGCCTCAGTTCCATTGTTTTCTTTTTTATTTTGAAAACTGATTTGCATTTAATGGTTATTCTCGTCTTAACGATGCATAAAATGGATTTTGGTTTATGTAGTTTAGAGTGGATACAAGATCGATTTTTTTTTTCATTAATTGTTAACCCCTTATTTAATTAACTAAAATTAGTTAATTATGAACTGAGGGTGAGTCAGCTAACCATTAGATTTTATGGATGTTAGAATGATGGTTATTTTCCCTTTCTTTGTTACTCCCCTATTTATTATTCGAATAATATGGACATTAGAGTAATAGTAACCTTGGTAGGATAAGGGTTGTGTGTCTTTCGTTCACATTTGATTTTATTTCAGATTAATCGATTTATATTCATGTGCATGTATAGGATTTATATTCATATTAAATGTTATAACAAGTTCAATGATTAATTGTTAGTTGACGATGTTGCATTGAAGAATGATAATTATGTTTATCACTTACGCCATGAAATTAATTGGTTGGATGAGGGGCTAAGTAGATGGACTCCTTCTGTGCACTAGAATTTTCTAGAGTGTAGGTTGTTTTATATTAGACCCCTTGCACACAACGAATTTGATGTAAGGAATGTTGGTTTAGTCATTGGATTGTTTGCACGACAAGGAAAATTGATGATGTATGACCAAGTTCAATAGTTAGACTTCTCGCGCGCCTTACAAGGATAATGTAATAAATAGTTTATAGACTTGACATCTTGTGCAAAATAAATTACACGGTAATGCATTGTTTAACAATATGCTTCCACTTTTAAATTTGCTAATGTTTGAGGGATTAATAACTAGGTTTCTATTGCGCCATAAATTATTGATGATGCTTGATTGACTTAGAATTTGGTTTATATCGCACCTTTAATAATGCTGAAGTAGGGTGGAATTATTAACTACATTCTCTTGTGCCTAGTGAAGTATATTCTATAGCTCATGCGTCTTGATTGCGATGTATTTTCCTAACGCAATAAAAAAAAATTACCTGTTGTATGTCGCTTGTTGTCATAACGGTAGGGTCGTTACATGTTCCACATATCAACAAAAATGGCACAATGAGTACTATCCATTTATAATTGTCTTCCATGCATTTAATTTGTTTTTCATGTCCATATTCTTCATTCAAATATGGGTACCAAAACCACACTATAGGGATTATTCAAGGGTTGACATCAATGGCAACCAAACTATCAACAACAAGATATAGGAAGAAATGTACATTTTGTTATTTTCCTGGTGATCAAGAGTTATTCATCAATAGAGAGATCGATTGTTAAGTTTTTATCAAGGGTCATAGAATTTCTCATCCGTAGCAATACCAATTATTGAAATTACCTAGTGTTGTTGAGTTTCTCATCAATGTATGTGGTTCTTTACAATATGCATGTTCAATTTTTATCAAGTTTTGTTAGAGACATCGATGGAGTATTAGATGATTATGCATGATGCCACATAGGACCTATTGAGAACTATTTATAAGAGTGCTCACACATATACATTTATCTGCATTTAGTTAATTGTAAAATGTCACCTGTGGAAAAAATTTATGCAGTTAGTTGTTGAGACATTTATTTTTAAAGAAAGTGGTTAAAACAAGTTTTGAGTTGATCTCGTGAAAATGAGAAACTCTTGAAAAAATGATGGTTTTTGTATAAATAAATGAGAGAAAGAACCAACGGGGGTTGGTTCACTATTTTTTTACCATGAATATTTTTTTTTGAAATATAATCTATCTTCATTGAACCTTATTTTTATTGGTGGTTAGTTGAGTTAGTAGAGGGATCATCCAGGTTGATAATTAAAATTAGCTTCTTGCAATCAATAAGTCTTAATTTCAAGCATTGTTAGAGTCTGTCACACAACATACTTGAGAAGAGAAATAAAATCTTTGAATTCACCCAAATTATTAGTTCCCTGACCTAGATTATCTTTACCAACAACATAATGTAAAACTAAAAAGTGTAAGATAAATTCTAATTCAAAAGTTTTGTCTAGCCCTTTACATGGCCCATCAAAGAAGCCCCATGCTCCATATTTGTCTCTCACAAATTCCTTTACCAATTGTGGTTGATTCAAATTATGAATAGATTTACAAAAAGAAAGGCGTGCTAACTTTTATTGTGAGACCTAGAACGAAGGGTATCACTTACCCACAAATAGGCTAGTAGTTTTGGCTATCCATAACCCCCACAAAACAAGAATTGGTAGCACCCTATATTCTTTCAGTTCTCAGTCAAAATAATTATGAAAGAAATAGATCATGCATTTTTCTCATAAACGTTCCAACTCCAACCATCTCTTTCTTTCACACCAAACCTATCATAAGAAGGAAAATTCCAAAACGATATGAGCATTAGATTCATCATTATTCTTGCACAAGTAGCACAAATGTGGACCCTGTTTATTATGAAATTTTATCTTATCGTGGGTCAAAAAAATTCCTTTAAGAACCATCCAACAGATAAACACACCTTTCAATGGACCCATGAGTTTCCAATGTTTTTTATACCACAAAAAATTTATGTTTTCACCCATTTCCTGTAATTACATAGTACCATCAGCCTTATTGAAGGACCACACAATTTCATCTTCTAACTCAGATAAAATAAAATTGGGCTTACACAACTCAAAATAATAAAGAGTCCACTAATTAATCCATATTGCATCAATCCTTGGATCCTCATGTTAAAGCCACCCCAATTCAATAATGTCATACAAGCACCATCCTCAATTATAATTATTTTGCACCGACCAAAATCCCAGAACAAAGTCACCATATCATCATCAAGATATATATTCTCCCCACATCCAATAATAGCATCCATTCTAATTATAACCGAAGAGCCAAAATCAACCTTCCATGATAAAAATCTTCCTATTATAGGAAACATTAGGGAGAGGGCCTTCTATTTATTAGAAACATCATGAATTCTCTTATTTCTTCTATGCATATAATCCATCAAAGATTCCAGAGAAATATATTTGTCAACAAGAATACTTCTCCATAAATTGTCCCTATTTATGAAAACCCATAAATATTTTGGTGCTAAATCCTTCCCAAATAACCAAATATATTTTAATCCCTATCCTTTGAATTCCTTAGGTCTTGAAAGGCTCTTCCAATTTACCAAATACAAACCCATATATTTTTTCAATCCCTTCCATGAACAATTAAAATAGAGTTTCCTTATGCGAGTAATATTTTCTTTCAGAATGTGGGCCAACAAATGTCAGTATACCGAAATAGCCTCGACAAAGATTTTATCAAGATCAACCTACCTCCATGAGACATCTAATGACTACACTAGAAATATTTCTTCCATTCAATTCTATTAAAGAGCCTCTTCCAATATGATATGCAATAGTTATTGGGTTTAAGTAAAAAACCCATGTATTTAAACCCTTCGCCCAAATCAAAGGAGGAAAAATTAAATATGCCTAAAATATTTTTTTAATGGAATCCTCCACAACTAGGAAATAAACAACATATTTATTTCCATTTATAGACATACTTGTAGCGGCACAAAACAATGCCAAGATTTCATTAAAGGCCCTACCTTCTCACTCCACACAGTAGTAGAATATCATAACTTCATCTAAAAAGAGCAAGTAGTTGAGACGTTTTGACCTTACCAGCTTAACACCATGAATTTTATTAGTCCATTTAGCCTCCCCAATCACTCAGCTAAGTCCATTGGAGAACAATAAAAATAAATAAGGAGAGAGGGCGAATACATGTCACAACCACCAATAAGGTTTGAATAAATGAAAATTGTATCCATTTATAAGAACAACAAAAGAAACTAAAGTCACACAACACATAATCCAATTCACCAAGGGAAGATCAAACCCAGTGTGAAGGATCAATAATCTATGGTAGAGCCATGAAACATGGTCATAATATTTTAAAAAGTCAATTTTTATTATTGAAACTAGAACTCTTTGTGTTTTTATGGTATGCATGCATTCCTCTCCTAACTGATGAATTCATAGATAAGCCTCCCCTTTAAGAATCCTGAATGCTCAAATGATATGATGAAATTCCTTTTGAAAGAATAGGTTTGAGCTCAGTTGCAATATATGTAGAAATAATTTTGTAATGGTAGTTGCACAAAGAAATCAGACAAAAATCATCAAAAGTGGATGGACAATCAAGTTTGGGAATAATCATAATAAATATAGTGTTGTAGGGGATAGTCGGTCCTGCTAACTAGACTCAATAGTCGACCAAGTTGAATATTTAATTCTATTGATTGTCTAAGTCGAGTATGAAAATCGCTCAAATACCCAGTTGGATCAACCAACCGAGGAAATTAGGAAGTTGTAACTTCTCTATAACTTAACACAAAAGTATATATGTGACTATATAACAAAAGGAGGCGGTTGGTTGTTACTATTGTTGTACATAATAAAGTGCATATTGATGGTTCTTCCACTACTTTGTCTATGTTTCCATATATGTCTATGTGTGTGTATATAATAGTATATCATATATGTTGCTCTGTGTGATGAACTATTGGTAACACTCTCATACTTTCCCCTAGATTACAACATTGGTTCCATTTCCAGTAGTTTTGAACTCGAGAATGTAAAGTAAAGAGAACATATATGTTAAGACTAGAAGACATACGAGAGTGGTGGGAATGAAATATTAAAAAATACATAAAAAATTACTCAAGGAGAAACTGATTGACGTTGGAAGAAGCTCGAGCATAGTTCTTTATAGAGACTCATAAACTGTTCCTAGAAGCCATCTCGGAAGCACTATTTGAATATCTAAATTGACCCTCTAATGCATAAAATAACTCTATATGAACAGTTAATGTTAAAAATAACCAACGAAGGACAAACAAATCCAATTGATTGGTTCAAATGAATATTCCAAGAATATATTGAGGAACAAGCCATTGAGGATAGATTGTCAGTAAAACTATTAAAACTTTTTTTTTACACCGACCCACATGACAATTTCCTTTGCACCATTCCATCCTTGTTGCACAATTTTTTGCTAGATAAAGGAGTCAACAACATTGTTCAATATTGATCGCTCTTAAGTACACCTCCATTAAATTATAACTTGGATAAAACATGGGATGAGTGGGAAGAATTCTTGGAAGCTAATTGTAAGAATATAGGTGAATCCTCTGATTATTTCCTAAATAAATGAGAATAACAAGAATGGATAACATCGTTGACTTTGAGTAATTTGGGTCAATGATGAGGGTCTCGATGATCCATGAGATTCCATAATTCAAGTCAACCACACCAAAGAAAATAATGTTGGAAGAAAGGAGGAAGAAAAGTGAAGGAGGAGACACACCAAAATCAAGAGGGAAGACTACACAACGAATGTAGCTTCATAATCTTTCACCCAACATTCATAAACTAGAGTGGGGTAAAAGGAAAAAGAGAAGAGAATAGATGTGAAATTCTAGTTATCCTCGAAGTTCAAATCAAAATTATCCCTAGGAGTGACAGATTCATTGGAGCGCATGAGAACTTTGAGTCAAGCATGGGCCAACTAGACTTGGAAATAGAGGCATCCCCAATAGTTCTTAGTAGAAGTACAAGTTTACAGCTTATAGAGGTAACCAAAGGCACCCATTAACATATATACATAGTAGAAATTATGGAGAAAAATGACTTGGGACTCGTGATACGTCAATATCTTGTCAGAATTTCTAGTATGTGCATTAAATACTTCCTCCACCAGAGGCTTCATATTGAACCTCATACTTCAAAGGTGTGGTATCGAATAGATCAAGATGGTCATATTCAAGATAGATTGTTGATTGATGTGTTAGAAATAAATTAGAGTCAAGTAGAGGATATACTCCTCCACATTGAATATCTCATAGACTCACCACCCCTTCCGAATTTTAGTCATTGAAGAAGAATCCAAGTCAATAGATAATGAAAACAAATTGATCTGCCCATGTGAAAGAATTGTTTGTCCTTCGTTGGTTATTTTTAACATTAACTGTTCATATTCAGTTATTTTATGCATTAGAGGGTCAATTTAGATATTCAAACATATAAAATAATCCAATAATAATTGAACTTCTTCTATCAGGATTATTTTATAATAAGGGATTCCAAACATAATTGAACTTCTTCTGTCAAGAGTATAAAGATAAGTGATTCCAAACATATAAAATAATCCTGACAGAAGAATTTCAATTATTATTGGAGCACAATCTAACTAAAGGACAACAACAAATTGTGTTGGTTGAGTCAAATACTCAGATATCGACTCCTCATAATAAAGTAATATTAAATTCCTATTAAACTCTTGTAATAAATCGACAAACTCAAACCATTTCCATAGTACCAGTTCCTAAACCTCATAATAAAACCATAATGGTTCTAAATCATATACCCATCTATGAAGGAGACAAAGACCCCAAATGACATTGGTGCATTTGTAAAAAATTCTTCGATGTAGCCAACATTACAGATGAAGATAAGAAAATGGCACATGTAGGTGTTTTATTATAAGCCAAGGCTCTTACCTGGTTCATGAATTATATATAAAATTGGATGTTACGAGGAATAAATCTCTATGGTTTGGGGTAGGACCAAAACAGACGGAATGACACCAAGAAATCAACTCAAATCTCAAGTATGTTAGATAAATGGAATTGTCAACAAAAGAAAGGATAGAATCCTACCTCTTCCGAACGTTCGTAGGAGACTGTCGTTGAGCTCACAATTCAATTCATGATACATACAACTTGTCCTCAACATCCAAGATAAACAAACATATAGAATATGTATGAAATGCTAGCATATAAACTAGCATAATCCAAACATGTGTAGAAAATTTACCCATGGAAAATAACATAAACATTTGCAACATGTAATTGGATGAGAAAAGACTATTTCTATTAATATAATTAGTAGGAGTACATAGGTGACAACCTCATGTATCAGCAACTTGTTGAAACCGAGAAACCAGGCCCCTCCACTTGTGCCTTCACCACTTAAATCCTCTACAAGGCAAGCTCACAAGTTCTAGGAGTACTTGGGTTACTCTTTCACAAGATAGGGAGAGATTGGGGGTTGAACATAAGAAGAGTTCATACTTAAAGGACTAAGGGATGTAGACTCAAGGATTTAATATGAGGAAAAATTTCTCTAGAGTGTACTTTATCTCAACTTTTTCTCCTCCTTCAAGGCTTGTATATGGCTCAAAGTATAGCCTCCAAAGGGAATTGAAGGGTCGAATCATAGAATTTCTATCATATGAAGGGCCAAGGATCATGGATTCCATGACTTGGCATGGAAAATATGAAATATTTTTAGTTTTGAGCACAAAACCCGATGTACATGGGTTGTAATGGAGCAACCTGCGTATACACAAGTTGGATAACTATAGCCCGCGTATATGTACAAAATTTTGAATTTTTTACTTTTGACTAAGAAAAACGGGGAAATTGAGTCTACAGAGGGAAAGGGTAGACCACCAAAGAATGATGCATAGAGTGTGGCAAAAATTACTATAACACCAAAAAAGGTCGAAAATGGATATCAAGGAAAACTTCCTTACGTTTTTCAAGACTCAAGGAATTAACCATCTGGATGGGCCAAAATTGAAAGAAAAAAGACAAAGCTTGGGAGAAACAGTGTGACAATATGATAAAATATTTAAATACTTAGTTAAATTCCATATATTATAGATGAGAAACTTCTAGTACAATGGTATGTAGTAGGATTGCTACAAAAAATCATAGCTTCACTAAGGATGGATGATATTTAAACATGCAAAGATGCCTTGAAAAAGTCCCAACACTTAGAAATGAACAATGAAGGGACATCAAATTCATCAACGATGGAAAAATGACTTGAAGAAAATCTTGAAATATTGCAACAATCTCTAAAAATTATGGCCATTAGAAGGAATGAATTGTGGTGCACCCTTTGTTCCAACGAAGGGCACACCAAGGACTATTGTAAATTCAATGATGCACTAGACCCTGATGTACGTCGTATTCAAATAGAATGTTTTGTAACATTTTTCAAGACATGACAAATCATACAAATAGAGAATTCCCACACAATTTTAAAAATGCCAGGAAAAAATGGTGCCACATTTGTGAAGAAAAAAATCATTCAACACAAGAATGTAGGCTAAAAGGGTGAAACAAGTCCTGTAACAACCCCGACCATCACTCCCATGGCCGGGAAAAAGATACCACGTGGAAACATTCTCATATATATAAATATAACATGCATCAAGTCAAATTAAACACATTTAACTAAACAATACAGAGTGCACACAAAATTGCATGATAGCATATAATTAATCACAATTTGATACTTATATTTTGGAATGATGGTAACACCACCAACTGCGTGTAGACCTTCCACAAACCTCCCAGCCTTAGACCACGCTTCTCATCACTCTCGGCAGTAGGTCACCCCCGAGCTGGGACTAAGCTCCATCGGGCAGGGAATCCTAGGCTAGGCATGGTCAATGGGAAGTCACACAGTCACAGAGGAAGGATTATCTCCCAGGATTCACTTACGCCCATTGCTCCCAGACTCTCGTTCCCCACATGCATGTTCCATCCCAGGAGTATACACCTTCACTTTCACCGAGATAGTCCTTTGGTTGCTAACCTCCCTTGCCTTGGGCTTCAACAACAGACCGGATCAAAAGTATCAGAGTTTTGTAGCACCTACAGGACTCCTTCCAGGAGTTTTCACTTCCTCAACACACTCTCTCACCTGGAGAGAGTTTCTCATAGGCCTGGCAACCTGTTCTTTGACCAATTCCAACACAGTGAGGATGACAACAAGGCTTAACTAGGTACAAACAATGGCAGCCAACCACATTCATTCAATAAATGTGTGGCCACTACATCTAACTGGGAAAAACAGTTATGGACACCCAAAAATGACAACAGTTAGCACTAAGGCATAGCTCAACTCAGATTTTATAGGATGATTTGGGCTTCACAACAAGCAACCCATGAGACACAGCTCAATTCACGGTTTACCATGGGTTTCAGGTGTGTGAGGTATGCATAGGTCCAATCACAGAGGCCAAAATGCGTTCAGACGAAGGATGGTGAATATCGAACAAACTCATGCCAAGGTTGGAAGTATGGGAAGTGAACCCCCAACATGGCTCATTTCCTGGGTTAAATTGCATGTGCTCGGGTTGACACATGTCATCCATGAAGCACGCTCCTTCCCATTTGGAATTCACCTATCCTTCAAAATAACTTAGGATAACACATAAACATTTACACAGTAATTTGGAATAATAATAAATTATTATTCCCAAGGGCTTAAGCCCCCAAGCTTAGCCCTTTCTCCCAACCTTTCATCCCCCTCTCTCTTACCCAGGCTTTGTGGTAGCTTAGTCCCCCATCACTCATTCATCGTGGTCAGTCCACACACATATATGTTTATATTTTATTAATAATGGGTGTGATTACATGTACAAAATCAGGTTCCTGGCCTTTAATACTTAGGCTCTCCGGTCTAATAAACATATAAGCCTATCAAATTATATAAATTTGGCTCACCAGCCTATAAAACATAATTACAATTCATAATGAAATTGGGTCATGTCCTTGGGGTATTACAATCCCCTCCCCTTATTTTTACATTGTCCTCGGTGCAACTTTCCCACAACATCCATAGGATTTTTAAACTCTTCAAAAAAGGTGCGGGTATTCTGCCTGCATAGCATCCTCATGATCCCATTTCACATCCTCAGGACCATACTAGGTCCACTGGACCTTTACAAGCCCTATAGTTTGATTCCAGATCTGTTTTCTTTTCCTGTCCAATATGTGCACATGATGTACTTGCAACACACCTTCTTTCTCCACCTGAATCACATTCCAATCGATTACATGATTAGCAGCAGGTATATATTTCTTAAGCAATGAAACATGAAACATGTTATGTATAGTCATGGATGCAGGTAATGAAAGCATATATACAACTAGCCCAATCATTTCTAGGATTTCAAATGGCCCGCAAAATATGGCTTCCAACTTGGCACAATTTCCCAACTTCATGGAACTTCTATTGGATTTTACTTTAAGAAAAACATGATCACCCACTTTAAACTCTTTGTGGGTTCTGTTCCTATCAGCATAAATTTTCTCCCTGTCTTGGGCAGCTTTCAAATTCTGCTTAATTTTTAGCATTTGATCTTCCATTTCCTTGAGCAATTCTGGCCCAACTACCACTCTATCAGCTAGGTTATCCCAGCTTATCGGAGTGTTGCACTTTCTGCCGTAAAGTGCTTCAAATGGGCTCATTTTCAATGATGCTTTATGCCCATTGTTGTAGGCAAATTCTACCAAATGTAGGTAGTCTTCCCATTTCGATGGTTTATCCATCACATACATTCTCAGTATGTCTTCTATGACTCGATTCACCCACTCTGTCTTCCCATCCGACTCAGGATGGTAGGTTATGCTGAAATTCAGATTCGTTCTGAATCCCTTGAACAACCCCTTCCAGAAATTCAAGGTAAATTTTGGGTCTCTGTCAGACACAATTGTCTTGCGAATTCCGTGCAATTGTGCCACTTCCTTCATAAAAATATTAGCAACATCTATTGCCTTATGAGTGGTCTTTAACGGAATAAAATGGGAAGCTTTCGTAAGCTTGTCCACCACCACCATGATTGAGTCATGTTGCTTTCCTGTTCTGGGCAAACTGGCGATGAAATCCATTGTCACCACTTCCCACTTCCACTCAGGAATGGGTAAAGGTTGTAGCAACCTTGTTGGGTGTCTATGCTCAGCTTTAACCTTTTGGCATTCCATACATCTGGCGATGTATTCTGCAATCTCTTTCTTCATACCTAGCCAGAAATAATGACTCTTGATTGTTGCCACAGTTTTCTGATATCCAGGGTGCCCTGCATAAGGGACATTATGCATTTCGTGCAAAAATGTACGTTTCAATTCCTGGACATTAGGTATGTAAATTATGTTCTTGTACATAATTAACCAATCAGTTCATAATTTATAAATCTCCTCTTTCTGTGGCATCTTACCTCACTGTAGCTTTGCTACCAAATATCTGTACTGCAAATATGTATTTGTAGCCTCAAAAATTTGGCCCTTTAGATTAGTTTGGTACATGCTAATGGTTGTAGCATGTAAGTTGTGCACTTTTTTGCTGAGTGCATCAACCACTTTATTCTCCTTCCCTTTGATATGCTTGATATCAAAGTCGTATTCACACAGAAGCTCCAACCTTCTGCTCTGCCTAGCATTCAAGGTTGGTTGGTCAAACAAGTACTTCAGACCGTTATGGTCTCTTCTCAATTCAAATTTCCTCCCCATGAGGTAATGTCTCCATTTCCTCAGAGCGTGAACGATTGTTGCCAACTCCAAATCATGAGTGGCATAATTCCTTTCATGCTCTTTCAAATTTCTAGATTCATAAAAAATTACGAATCCATTCTAACTGAGGACTCCTCCTAGTCCTTCTTGGCATGCATCGGTGCATAATAAAAAATATTTGTTTGGATCTACGATCCTCAGGATTGGAGCATTGGTTAACAGTTGCTTCAACCACTGAAAACTTTTCTCACAATCCTTTGTCCACTGAAACTTATTCTCCTTCCTTTGCAAAGAAGTGATAGGGTAGGCTATCTTTGAGAACCCTGCAATAAACCTTTTGTAATATCCCGCTAGACCCATAAAGTATCTAACTTCCACCACATGCCTTGGTTCTTTCCATTCTCTTATGGCCTCAACCTTCTCAGGATCCACGACGATCCCTTCTTCTGAAATAATATGCCCCAAGTAATGGATCTACCTTTGATAAAATGAACATTTGCTCAACTTGGCATACAACTGGTGCTCTCTTAGCACCTAAAGCACCATCCTCAGGTGTTGTTCATGCTCGTCTTCTGACTTGGAATACACCATAATGTCACCCAAGAAGACTATGACAAACTTGTCTAGATAGTCCCTGAATACACCATTCATCAAGAACATAAAAACATCAGGTGTGTTTGACAGTCCAAACGACACCACTGTGAACTCATAATGACGATACCTTGTTCTAAAGGAGGTCTTGTTGATGTCTTCATCCTTTATTCTTACTTGGTGATATCCCGATCTGAGATCTATCTTCAAAAATATTTTTGCATCCTTCAATTGATCAAAAAGATTATCGATCCTCGATAGAGGATACTTGTTCTTAACAGTTACTTTGTTCAGTTGTCGGAAGTTGATGCACAGCCTCAATGTTCCATCCTTCTTCTTCACGAATAGAATCGGGGAACCTCAAGGTGACACACTTGGGTGAATGTACCCCTTCCTCAGAATCTCTTCCAACTCCCACTGAAGTTCTTTCAGTTCGGGTGTGTTCATTCTATAAAAAGCTTTCGACACTGGAGCTTCTCCAGGCATCAAATTTACAGAGAAATCGATATATCTCTTCGGAGGTAGTCTGGGTACCTCCTGAAATACATCTTCATACTCTTTTAGTACTGCATGGTATCCAATCCTTGAGACCTCATCCTTATATACTTCCTCCATATGGGCTGCAAATAACTAACATCATTTCTTATAACATTTCTTCAGTTGTAATGCTGAAATTTCTCTAACAACAACAACTCTAGGAATTCCTTGGACTGTTTTCTGATTTCCTTCCTCATCCAAGAAAGTAAATGCCTTGTTATGACAGTCCAGGAGGGCATGGTGCTGGTCCAACTAGTCCATCCCAATTAAACTGTCATAAGAGCCTAAAGGCATAATGTTCAATCCATCCTTCGTGCTCAATCCTTTCATGTCCATAGGACAGGACTTAACCAACTCAGTGACCTTCCTCTTGGTTCCTGTAGCCAATTTCATTAACCAAAACTTTTCATGTTTGCTTCTTGATAAATTCAAACCATCCACCACTCTAGGATCTATATAACTATGGCTATCTCTAGAATCAATTAAAATTGTAAGTGGTTGGTTGTTAATCATACCTTCCACTTCAATCATGTGAAATTGAAATTCAACTTGCTTGTTGTCCATAGCTACGTAGATCCTTGACATTCTACTGCCTATGTCCTCCACTGTTTCAGCTTGCTAAAAATTGTGGACGACTCTCGCTTTATCATTTCTGTAGGGGCAATCTCTGTACCTATGGTTTCCTTTACAACCCCAACACTCCATAGGTGTCTGCCTTGGAAAATGTCCACCCACTTCAGCCTTTCTGGGCTCTCTAAAAGATGGTTGTCCCTGAGGACTGTTTCTGAAAAAGGGAGGCTTGTTTGACTCCTACCTCTGTTCCTTCTTGAACTTCTTCTTGTCTTCCCAAGCCTTCTGGAAGGTAGGCTTTTCCCTCTGTTGTTCATATAATCATTTCTCTCTTCTTATTTTTTCTTCCATAGACTTAGGGTCATCATACTGAATCTTGTCACCAATAGAAGGTGGTAATCCACTTAGATACCTCTAAATATTGACAGCCTCATCCTTGATGAATGGAACATACTTCAATCATTCCAAAAACCTTCGTTTGTATTCATCAATTTTCATGTTGCCAACTTGAGTTCGAAGAACTCTTTCATCTTTCTGTCATAATATCTTTTAGTCAAATATTTTTTCTCGAAGTATATCTTGAATTCCTTCCAAGTGATATCTTTCTCTATAATGTGATGCACCTGTACAAGATGATCCCACCACATGGATTCTTTTCCTTTCAATTGATACATCACAATTCTTCCTTCTGCATGAGAGGAATAATTCTGCAGTTGGAAATATTTCCTCATGCCAAGCAACCATGTTTTTGCATCTTCTTCCTTCTGGTGTTCTCCCTCAAACGTGGGGATTTAATCTTATTCATTTCTCCTTGGAGTTCATCCACTCCAGACCTCCTGTGCTTTCTGGTAGGATATGGGCTTGAACTACTGTGTGTTTCCTTAACAGAATTCTTCGGAGAGCGACGATGATGTCTGCTAACACTTCTCGATCTTCTTTTCCTCTCAAGGGTCCTCTGACTCTTTGTTTTTCTTGAGTCACTCTCCTTTTCCAATCTCCTTTCAATCCTATCCAGGCTCTGCAACAACTTCAAGTTGAATTCACCTTGTTTATCCTGAGTTTTCTTGAGCCTTCTGCTATCATCTTGGCGAGCCTGGGCATCCCTCTGAAATCTTTCAATGATTTTCATCATATTCCCTTCCTTATTTGTCTCCTTTTCGTGCCCATTAGAGTTTGATCCTTCGAATCCCAAGTTGACATCCATTCATTTTCTTTCATTCTCTAAACTGGAGGAAATTCTCACCTCTTCCATTCCTTGTAGTCGATGACGACTCTAAACGGTTCTGGCACTTGCTAAACTTCTGCAAACACAATATGCAGACCACCAGAGTTTCTCAGGTTATTAATCCTTAACAAATTCCACAACATTCAAAATGACTTGATTCAAGAAAATGTTCCATTTCCATGAATTTTCTGAGATCTACTCGGTTCTGCAGCACACTCAGGCCATATCCCTTTTCTCTATTTTCTCCAACCCCACGCGACCAAGTGTCGTGACCAAGCGCTAGGTCTATAAGGTTCTCCAAACAAAACTTTGGGGTTTCAGGATTTCAGGATTTTGGGGTTTTGGTATTTCGGGATTTTGGTCCCGGAGGTTCTCGCACTCGCTTCCCTCTCCAACTCCTGACTCCTAAACTTCCGACCTTTCCCATCCCTGGGCCCACAACACAACTGTCACCAACTATGGCGGTGGTACATGGCAAGTCTAAGAAGGTCCACGTCACCTCTGGCGATGTCATAGGGTCCCACCACCTTCACTTTTCTTTTCGTGACTTTGGGTTTCGGGATTTTTTGCATCAACACAACTCACTTTTCCCCAAAGCCGAAATCATGAAATCATGATTTACTATCTACTTGATTCAACAGGTATTTTCCCAGATCTAAGGTGTAGATATTTTCGGGTTTTCGGGGTTTTGTGTCTCAGTGCTCCCCACTTTTCCCGACAGTAGAACTCTTGTAAGGCTTCTTGGATATCCTTCTGGCACCTGCTCTGGATCTAACAGTCGTAAGGGTTCTCCCTTCCTCCCGAATAGATCATATGGCTCCAACACTTTTGGTGTTGAGCTCTCTCTCTCTCTCTCTCCCTGTGGCCATATGCCACACCGGGTGCGGATTTTATAACATCCCAGATACAAGATTGTAACACAACCAAGTGACTTCTTGGCACTCAGAAACAATCTAAGGTTCAAAATTATTCCTCCAGACACAATTTCACTCGATACCTTGGGTCCAAAGACCACTTTTCCAACCCATATAGGTTCAACGTTGAAACCTTGGCTCTGATACCAAACTATAACGACCCCGGCCATCACTCCCATGGCCGGGCGAATGCTACCACGCAAAAACATTCTCATATATATAAATATAACATGCATTAAGTCAAATTAAACACATATAACTAAACAATACAGAGTGCACACATAATTGCATGATAACATATAATTAATCGCAATTTGATACTTATCTTTTGGAATGATGGTAACACCACCAACTGCATGTAGACCTTCCATGAACCTCCCAGCCTTACACCACGTTGCTCATCACTCTCAGCAGTAGGTCACCCCCGAGCTAGGACTAAGATCCACCGGGCAGGGAATCCTAGGCTAAGCATGGTCAATGGGAAGTCACACAGTCACAGAGGAAGGATTCTCTCCCAGGAGTCACTTACGCCCACTGATCCCAGACTCTCATTCCCCACATGCCTGTTCCACCCCAGGAGTATACAACTTCACTGTCACTGATACATTCCTTCGGATAACCTCCCTTGCCTTGGGCTTCAGAAACAGACCAGATTGGAAGTATTAGAGTTCTGTAGTAGCTACAGGACTCCTTCCAGGAATTTTCACTTCCTCAGCACACTCTCTCACCTGGAGAGAGTTTCTCACAGGACTGGAAACTTGTTCTTTGACCAATTCCAACATAGTGAGGACAAAAACAAGGCTTAACCAGGTACAAAAAATGACATCCAACCACATTCAATTGAGAACTATGTGGCCACTACATCCAACTGGGAAAAACGGTTATGGACACCCAAAAATGGAAACAGTCAGTGCTAAGTCATAGCTCGACTCAGAGTTTACAGGATGTGTTGGGCTTCTCAGCAAGCAACTCAGGAGACATGAATTAGTTCACGATTTACCATGGGTTTCAGGTGTGTGAGGTATGCAAAGGTCCAATCATAGAGGCCAAAAAAAATTCAGACAGAGGATGGTGAATGTCGAACAAACTCATGCCGAGGTTGGAAGAATGGGAAGCAAACCCCTAACACGGCTCATTTCCTGGCTTAAATTGCATGCGCTCGAGTTGACACATGTCATCCATGAAGCACACTCCTTCCCATTTGGAAGTCACATGTCCTTCAAAAGAACTTAGGATAACACATAAACATTTACACAGTAATTTGGAATAATAATAAATTATTATTCCCAAGGGATTAAGCCCCCAAGCTTAGCCTCTTCTCCCAACCTTTCAGCCCCCTCTCCCTTACCCATGCTTTGTGGCAGCTTAGTCGCCATCACTCATTCATCGTGGTCGGTCCACACCCATAGATTTTTATCTTTTATTAATAATATGCGTGATTACATGTACAAAATCAAGCTCCTGGCCTTTAACACTTAGGCTCTCCAGTCTAATAAACATATAAGCTTATCAACTTATATAAACTTGGCTCACCAACCTATAAAACATAATTACAATTCATAATGAAATTGGGGCATGTCCTTGGGGTATTACAAGTCTAACATCCACACATTCTATCACATATAGACCGATGGCTATAATGTTTACCAAGGAAGAGGAAATGGATATTGAGGTCATCATCAAGGTGGTTACTAAGGAAGAGGAGGCTATAGAAGAGGACATGGTCAAGGAGGTCGAGGAAGTGGTTGGGGCCAATATACTATTTTAATTGTTGGAAAGGTGATCACATAATCCCTTATTATCCCATTAAGGACATAACCAACTTAAAATTCTACAATATATGTGGAGTGGGTGATCAGAGAAAGTAATGAATAAAAGGAATGTGAACCTCGTGCATACTGTGCATTAAAAATAAGTACCAAACTCAAAGAATCACCATATTGTGACCATATTAGGTGTGGGTCCACAGAATCACCGAGAATCATTATTTCGACAACCAGGATACAAAAATACCTACCCCGATCCAAAACAAGAATAAAAGTTAATGCGGGAAGCGTTGAATTTTTAAAAAAACATAGATCAAGGAAAAGTAGGTGGAAGCAGGGGAAGGAAAAAATACACTCCAAACACTATTTTAGACAAGTTCCTCTAGATACTAAAAGAAAATTAGTCGATCACTTGATCGACTTGCTTAACATTATGAGGAAGCATAAATAAGATCAACGATCATATAAGAATGTTCAATAGTTATCGTGATAAAGACATATGAATGACTATGATCCTCAAGTAGACCTTGAGATTGAAGGAAACATGATCAATAAAGTTGTGGTTGAATTTGGATCACAAGCCAACATCCTTCCCTATGATACATGGAAATGACTTCGATGACCCCCGCTAGTTGCAATGATGAATTTCTTAAAACTAGAATATCAAACATTTATCTAGCCAATCAGGACACTTGAAATTTTCAGAAAAGATATAATTTGGATTCCAACGATGGTCGACTTTGAGGTGATTGAATTATTCAAAGGTATTCCATCTCACCCTGCATTAGTAGGTAGACCATGGGGTTGAAATCTGAAATAAATTGTCTCCCTGGAAAGAGATGGAATCAAGTTGAAAGGAAGTGGTAGGAAAATAATCGTACCCCTCGACCGAAAAGACGACAAGCCATGGGTAGAAATATGGGATGAAGACCATGAGGCTCATCAAATTTATCAAATCATGAACGAGGAAAAAGAAAATGTAGAACCAAATGCAGAAGGAGAAATTTTAGTTGGTTCTCCAGTATCCATGGGAAAAAATTCAGACACAGAACTCTATAACTGGAAAATAGAGAATTATGAGTCTCATGCAAAAGAATGTTGGTTGATAGAGGAAATACCTAGAAAATGATAATGATGAATCATAGCTCCACTAAGGATATAAGATATTCAAACATGCAAACACACCTTGAAAAAGGCCCAACACATAGAAATGGATGACGAAGATCCATCGACTTCATCAATGATGGAAAAATGACTGGAAGAAAAGATTGAAATATTGCAACAATATATAAAAAAATATAGCCATTAGAAGGAATGAACTGCGGTGCACCCTTTGTTCCAACGAAGGTCACACAAATGACTATTGTAGATTCAATGATGCACTAGACCCTAATTTCCGTCATATTCAAATAGAAACATTTTGCAAAAATTTTCAATCCCTGAAAAATCATGCATCTTGAGAATTCCCACACAATTTAAAAATGCCATGAAAAAATGGTGCCACATTTTTGAAGAAAAAAATCATTCAACACAAGAGTGTCAGATAAATGGGAGAAACAATTCAAACATCCACATAGTCTATCACATGTAGGCCACTGATCAGAATGTCAACCAATGAATAGGAAATGGGTATCAAGTCCATGGTTGAGGTGGTTACCAAGGAATAATAGGCTATATAGGAGGACACAATCAAGGAGGTCGAGGATGTGGTTGGGGCGGATACTACTATTTTAATTGTTGGAAAGGTGATCAAATAAGCCCCAAATATCCCATTAAGGATAGAACCAACTTAAAATTATTCAATATATGTGGAGTGAGTGATCATTCAGTTGAATATTTTCCAATAGTACTCAAGAAAGAAATCAATAAAAGGAATGTGAACCTCCTACATACTATGCCTAGAAAAGAAGTACTAAACTCAAAGAATCTCCATGTTGCGACCAGATCAGATGCGGGTCGCGACAATCACTAAGAATCACTAGTTAAACAATCAAGATACAAAAATACCTACCTTGAACTAAGACAAGAAGTTCAAAAACATCAATCAATAAAAACTAAGTGGAAGTAGGGGAAGGCAGGAAAAGACTTCAGACATTGTTTTAGATGAGTTCCTCCGGCTACTGAAGGAAAATAAGTTGGTCAGTTTCTTGATTGAATTTCTTAATATTCTGAGGGAGGATCAATAAGAAAAATGACCATATAAGAATCGTCAACAACTACAATGAGAAATACATATGAATGACTATGATCCTCAAGTCAACCTTTATATTGAAGGAAACATAACTAAGCGTGTTGTGGTTGACTTTGGATCACAAGTCAACATCCTTCGCTGAGATACATGGAAATGGCTTACTATAACATCCTCAAATATTAAACATTTTATTTAATAATTTCGATTTATGGAAATTCATATTTGAATTTATTAAGACAATTGACTGTTATTATTTGAATGATTATGCAAGATTTTAAATTGTCGGTTGTCCTCTTTGGACGAACAAATGTAAGAGACAATTTTTTTAATATAATAAATACAGGGAAAAAATGGAACAACTAGGTTAAAAAGAGGCAACTATGAATCCATGAGTGGAGAACATGATGGAGCTAACTTAGAGCATGATTAGACAAGTGTCAGAAGTGATTTTATGTCATTAGAAACCCCTAAAAATCAGGTATATTTAAAGCTCTGAATTTCCAAGGAGGGAAATAATTCAATGAAAAGACCTAGGAAATAAAAGGATATAAATACAACATATGTGGGAGGCAGGACGTTGCTTAATATGTTGGAAGGGAAAGACGTACGTGTTGTGTGAGCACATGAGTGTTAGGAAAATATTTATGAAATTGTATAGAGGTACATTAGAAAAGGAGTGGAGCTCAATTTTCCCTCATGGAGTCATAATCGGGCTTGGGGTGATCATGACAAGTAAGTTGGTTGTTCTGGTTGTTTTCGACTTATTGGTACAAATATGTATAATCTAAATTATCATTTTTACATGTACATTTTTTGCTCATTGATTCCTTGTTAAATTGCAGAGATGGCTTAATATGAAAGTTTGTTTGTTATAGAGTTAAAGTGGTATTGTTATATTCTATATAAAGTTCATAAGATGTTGGATTCTGCATTTCAATTATAAAAACTGTAAGGACAATTGCCATGCAATAGTATATTGTTTAACATTATTGTTGATAATCCAATATAGTTCTTTCTTATTATACATTAGTAGTATAACATGGTAATATATAAGGAATAATACTTGAGATGAAATAACACTCAACACTCAAACATATATAAATCTATGAACATTATCATTGTTATTTCTTGAACTAAAATACAAGGATTTAGATAGCAAGAAGATGGATTCTCTCTCTCTCTCTCTCTCTCTCTCTCTCTCTCTCTCTCTCTCTCTCTCTCTCTCTCTCTATATATATATATATATATATATATAGGTCATGCTTTAAATTATATGATCAAGGGAGAAATTTAGTTCCTATTAAACAAATAAAATTCTCTTCGAGGAGCATAATGTAAGTTGTTTTATCGAATATAATTACAGTGTTATATGGAAAAGTCTTCATATGTAAATCATAATGTTGGAACTTGAATACCTTTACCGGTATCTTATATGTCCTCATAACAATGATCTTCAACCTGTAGAAAGCAAAATAAGGTGATTAGTATGGTGTATCATTATAGGTAAATAATGAAAGAAAATATTTTAAATAGTAGCTGGACTTACCTTCCTTTTCCAAGATTATCTCTTCCTGTTAACTCGAGATCATGTAATCTTCCCTGCAGGATGAAACAAGTTATTCTGATTAAAATTGTGTAAGTATTGACTACTTAGGTGATAGTTAAAGGATTGTGTCCTTTTAAATAAATAATAGGTTGTTGGACATGATGTTATGGTGTTGGCATTGATTTCAAAGAGGGTATATGATGTTGGTATTGGAATTGATGCAAAGAGATCAATATTATTGTCATCATCATCAAAATTGTGCATATGATATTGTCAAATGCATGCATTGCCTAAACAATAAAAACTTGTGGATACTAAATTTGTCCTATCTAAATGAAAAGGGGAAATATCAAAATATGGTGCTCAATAAAATGTTTAAAAGGGTCTAGTATGAGAGTCTCTATTAGACATATTGATCTTTGACTTAGATAACTTCGACTTACATTACCTTTGACTCCGACTTGGATAGCTTGACTTGAATTGCCTTCGACTTCGACTTGGACAACTTCAACTTGCATTGCCTCCAAATTTAACTTGGATAAATTCGACTTGCATTGCCTTCGACTTTGACTTGATAACTTTAACTTGCATTTCTTGAATCTTGGTGGACTTGACTTTAGTCAACTTAATTTTCCTCGACCTGACTTGTATTTTTTCCAACTTGTTTTTCCCATTTCGACTTTCGGGTGGTCAAATCTATTTTATTTTCCGACTCGACTTGCGGCTTGAGTGATCAAGAATTTGTCGTTATATAAACAACTAGAGTTATAATTGTTTTAAACAAAGAATTCTATGTTGGTGAGATGAATAGGCTATAAGCCTCTTGTTTATAGATCAAACATATTGATATTCAATGATCCAACAAATACAATATTCCTAGAGTAACTCTAGAGGAACAATTATTGGGTGGTTGAGGTCACTTACTCAAATGTTTAGGCACATATGAAAACTAGCAAACTTGTAGAAATACCATAGGAAGGATTTGTGGAATAATTTGTAATCACCCAATCATTTTAAATAAATATAGGATCAAAGAGACAAACTTGATCCTAATGCACTTAATTATCTTTCCTCTTTTATTAAGAATTGATACTTTGATTGTCTTTATAGGTGTGAAAAAAAATGCAAAGAATAGCTAGAAGTATGACTATGATCGTTCGATCATTAGACTAAACCGCATAAATCATAAATTATATGGATCGACAGTGGACAATGAATATTTATAGTAGGTCATTAGATCAATATGGAAGTGTGAGACCAAAATAAGAAGAGTCAATCCATAACTGAGATCAACTCATAAGAACTAAAAACATGATTAAGATAATTAACACCTCAAGATCAGGGTTTGTTCAAAGAATTGTTACAGCAACAGTAAACTATTTTTAGCACACATATATTCCATTAATGTTGAACAACTTACAAGGGATTTGAATTCTTTTGAATTAAAGACAAATTCCCATGATTATTTTCTAGAACATTTGACTATCCAAGAAAAGGTTGCACCACGAGAAATTCTTCACCAAAAGGTTGTGCACCAATTTCCTCTATAATTTCATCCATAGTATAATTATCTCCTATTAAATACATCATCATATATCCATCCACAATAACTTATCTTGATAAAATAGTCATTATATGTTCACTATAAGTATGAATTGGATTGGAATCTACTAAAATACTACACTTTTCTTGTGTTTATAGAGGACAAACAATAGTAACACCTATTGTGCTAGAATTTGGATTGGCCTCTGTTGAAAGCATGATTTTTTTTATACTTAACCTTCCCTTTTCACTTTTTTCAATCAAATTTTCAATGGGTGTTGTCGCGCAGTTGTAAGACCCTAGGTTCAAGTGACTTAGACCAGCAAAACCTACAGACACTGACCCTTTCAGCATCACCTACAAATAGGTGAAGTCTCACCAAAGGTATCTTTATGGGGACTGCATGAACCCATACTATGCATCTATGAGGGAATGAGAGGAAATCAACCTATTCATGAATACCAGACTTTTTTGTGTGTTAGATTCATTACCTAATTTACTCTGATCAATTCATATATGAAATTATATGAAGATTCATCTTATACAATGGTTATTATTCCATTCATGGTTACTGCGCAGTATTATAATCTCAAAAAAGTTAAAGTTAAGCATGGACACATACTCAATACATGATTTAACATCTAAATACACAATCAAAATAGAGTTAACACACATATTTAATGTAGTTCACCTAACTTTGGGCTACGTTAACGAAAGGGTTTGATTCTTTATTATGTAGTTGTCTTCATTTTTTCTCTTTGCGCTACAATGGATGATTCATCGTCAAATCACATCCCATTTAGCCCCTACAATTCATCTACGTTTCGAAAAACAAACATAGTAACGACAAATATCCAAACTAGCAATAGTCAACCACCCCTATTCTTCCCAACCCATTACATATTCATACATGAAGGCTTTTGTTAGAACCCTATAAAATATCATCGTGAGTTAGTTACAACTCATTCTCGGTTGTCACCTGATGAAAAATCATCATGAGTTGGTTACAACTCTTTGTTCGGTTGGATCTTTCCTTCTTTTGCACTTGTTTCTCTTTTTTTTCCCTTGCTTTCTTTTCTTTCTTGATATTATTGATTTTCTTTCTCTTCTTGAGACTCTTTATTTTATTGATCTTCTTGATTTTCTTGATTTTCTATATCTTCTTGATCAATATGTTTCATCTGTGTGCTTTGTCCCTAATCATGCATTAACTTCACGCTCTACTCCTAATTATGCATCTTATCCATACTTAGTGTTTTTCTCATAATTATATCCCCAAAACAACCTGTCAAAGTTGTGAGGTTTTCCTCAGTGTCTTGTGAGGCTAGCATTATGTTTCTTTGTGCAGTATCCAATTCTCTGAGTACCTTGAAGGATTCATCTTGCAGGGGATCTATTTTCTGTGTAATATTCCTTTGTTCATCTTTCATATGTTCCACCTCACTATACAACTATGTGTTTGTGAGGATTGTTGTCATATGTTCAACATGTGGAAAGGTATTAATGCACTCATTTTCCTGGTGTGTGTTCTCCTGTGTGCTCCTGGTTTTATGTTCCAATGCTTTCAGCTCCGAGTTCATTGTAAGCTCGGTCCAAATGTGTGTGCTATCATTGCAAATCCTTATGCATTCCTATTCTAATATTTTAATTTTTTCCACTGACATATGTTTTGCCCTTTCCCTTTGTTCCCTTTCTTCAGGTGGTGTCCCAGGGAATATGCACACTTCGAGCTCTATGATCTTTGTGTTGAGTCCTTTGATGACTTCACCAATATTGGAAACTTGTTCATCTATTATGGCCTCAACTACCATTGGTACTTCTGGGACTTATTTTTATAACTTTTGGACTGCCAATTCGATCTTCTACACAATTTTTTCAACTTTGTCATTCTATTTTGATGCTTTATCTTCTTTTTATTCAACTTCGCTCTTCTCCTTGACTACTATTTCCACCTTTTTTTCTACTACCCACTTTTATCTGCCTCCACTTTGACCAATTCACTAGATTTAGAATCTATGCAGAGATGTAATTCCTACATGAGCCTTATGTGCAATCCCTATAGTAACTCTGCAGGAATCTATGACATGACTAGGTCCATATGACTTAGTCCTTATAATTGTTTATGCAATTCGGGTGTGGGGAACCCGATTACATCTGCTGAAATTTTGATCACTCTTTGTCCAGCTATATTTTGTGCCAAGTAAGAAGTTCATGCTTCCTCTGTTGGACTTCTTGAAGGCATTGTGCCTGATCCTCACTCTAGTGCCAGTCATACTGTCTCTAAGAGATGTTGTATCATCAGTAATTGATCCTGCACTTTCTGGTGGAGTTCTTCTTATTTCTTTTTTGTTTCTTAAACTATCTCTTTTTCTACATCCCTTACTTGGTATCCATTTCTGTCCATATCATCATTGGTAAGTTTATATATAGGTGGGGTTTTTTGTTTCTTTTCCGTCTTGTGCGTAGATGGGACCGTAACCTTATCCTTTCTTTTCTTTGTTGCCTTAGGTGTTGTTTGCTAGATTTTTTCTATTGAGGGTCTAATTTCTTGTGCATATCTTGCGCCATTTCCTAGATTGGTTTCTCGTGCGCCATTTTCTAGATTGGTTTCCCCTATGCTATTTACTTGAGGGTATATCTCCAGGATAGTGTGTTTTTTTGTCTCGTTATTACCAGGTTGCTCTATCTCAACGTCATTTATAGGAACCTTACACGCTGGGTCTCAATCCTACATGATCAGTTGGATATCTTCCTTCGTGATCTTGAACTTCATCTAGACCCATTCTTATCTCAAGTCCTTCCTTACCTCCAAATGCATGTGACATCGGTCTGCTCGAAATTGTGTGACCATGGCATATGCCTCCACCAATTGTGGCCTGATGCACGGTGTGGCCTTTATACATTGGAAAATCCATTCTACGTAGAGAAAAAACTCAATCTTGTTGTCTATTTGTCACTGTTTGTTCATTGTATACCATAAGTTATGGTACTTTGTTGCTAAACATTTCTTCCCTCTTAGCCCCAAGAACTATGCATCCTCCAAATCCTCCCAATGCAATAAATGCGATGAAAATCAGTAGCCATGGATAATTGAATTCCATTCCTTTATCTTCAAGGCATTCAAGTAAAAATTGATTTAATAGGAAGGGTTACCAACGAATCATGGTAACTTCCACACATATCTCTATGAAAATTATCACTCCCGCTGATACTTGATCCTTTCTGCATTTCTGTAGCAATTTACATGCTAGTTGCTACATTGAAATTCTAATGGTTGGGTTGCACATGCTTGGCATGTCTATACTGTACACCCCTCTGACTATGATAAAAAAATTCCTTATTGCCTCTGACAAAGACCAGTCACTTTGTTTGTCGAAAAATAACAACATGGGGTCTTCCCCCTGTGTTGGTAACCCTATGATCTTGCCTATAAAGTATTTATCGATTGAAATAGGCCTATCTAGCCAAGGATACCCTCCATGCACGTAAGATAGTAATAAATTCACGTGGAAATTGACTTCTTTGTTGTGTCCAAAGTGTGTTATGTCTAACACATTCAGTAGGCCTACCCGATCCAGTCCTTTGGCCCATACACGTGGCAGAGGGATTCTCTGTTTGGTCATTGGATCCTGTTTCAACTCTAGATATCGATGGGGTGCAAGTTCATGGAACTTCACTGTATCGTTAATGTCATGGTCATCATATCTAATTTGTGGAACCTTACCCAATATATAATCATCTATTATGACCCCTCTGGTATGTCTGGTGTTACTAGCATGAGGTAACCAATATTATGCAGTGTTACCGATAGGGCATCATCCTTTCTTAGAGGGATGTGGTCACTGGAAAAACTCGACTCTGACTATGATGCTCCTAGAGTTTCCCCAATCCTTGGTTCTACCTTGAGATATTTTCATTCTCTGCTCCAGAGAACGAAAATCTCTCAAGGTATGTGCAATTGCAGAAAATTCAAAATCTAGCTAACAACAAATAGTGATGCTTGTTCGTGCATTGACGGGGTATTATAATTGGATAAATGGAAATATTTTGTAAGCGTACATAAAGACATTCATGATTAGGCCATAAATGTGTTTTTAGGATTAGGTGTCTGACGTGATGGATAACGAGGTAGGATCTATCAATTGATCTTGGATTTTAATGAACAGAATGACAGGGACGTGGTTGAGATGAGGGGCTTATCCTTTTAACGGGTGAGAAGCACAGTGGGAATATCGATGTAATCTACGTGTGTCTCACCTTTATGGCTTAACGAAAAGTTTTGATGGGTTACGGTGGCTATCATAAAGTATATGATTGGACTGGGTACGTCTAGCACATGGGATGTGATCGAGCTCAAATTCACCCTCCCGAACTACCACGAAGAAATTACACAGATATACCCCATTTCAGTTGGTCTATGGGAAAGAAATTTTTGTACTCGTAGAATTTGTCACCCCTAGTATTTATATATCACAAGCTACACACATGACAGATGATGAATTAGTTGCGCAGAGGATTGCAGACTTGCAAGAACTTGAGGAAGCAAGATTTTTAGCGGATTTTCATCAGACAGTTGAGAAGGCCAGACAAAAATCTTAGCATGATATGAATATTAATTCCAAAATATTCGCATAAGGGGATAAAGTACTCCTATATGACATCTGATATCAGAAACATCCAGGCAATTTTTGCATGCATTGGTTGGGTCCATTCATAGTTGTGGAAATTCAATGCTCTGGTGCAATGAGGCTCATGAAACTAGATGGTATCCTTCGGCTAGGATGGGTTAATGGCACCCACTTGAAACCCTATATTTCTCACGCTTGAGCCAAAGAACAATTTCTCTAGTCCAAAGGAGCAGGTACAGTAGTTAGATTTTTATTTCCTGTAATTTCTTTAATTTAGTTAATAAACGTCAGAGTGTGCATTTAATGTGCCACGACATATTGTTTTTTCAGTCTAAGCATTTCTTTTGCGTAGAACTTCTTACTCAGCCACACAAGATCAGAAGAGCCACCATTACATTAAATGAATTCATTTAATATGACCTGCTAGAACTCTATCATCCCAGTCTTCCTGGTTTGCACAACATACTTTTGTTAGTCCTCTTTCCATAATTTTATTAAATGCTTCTACTGTACCATTAGCTTGTGTATGGTAGGGATTCTCTTATGGTGTTGTATAAGAAATTCAGTTGTCAATGTTGTGATTGTGTTGCTGATAAAGTGACTACCTTAATCACTGGTCAGACTTCTAGGACATCCAAACCGAGTGATAATGTTCTCGAAGATAAATCTAGCCACTGTATATGTAGAACAGTCTCGAACTACCTCTGCTTCAGCCATTTTGTAAGTTAATCAGTTTCGGTAATGATTTATCTGTTCTTTGAGTGTTTGTTCGGGGGGTTGATCAGTCCAATAAAATCAACATCCCACTTCTCGAATTTTGGAAGTGCTCTAACTAGTTGAAGGGGTAATTCATCTCTGTGTGATGACTTTCCTACTCTCTGGAAAGTGTCACAATATCTAGCATATTCCTTAGCATATTTAAATAATGCGGCCCACCATAATCCAGCTTGAAGGACCTTCTGTGCAGTTTCCTTACCTCCAACATGTCCTCCCACTAATCTGTTGTGGAATTCCCATAGGATATCCTTCCTTTCATGGTTCAAGACACATATTCTCAGGATGTTGTCGAGTCCCAATTTGTAAAGTTGTCCAACAATCAATTAATAATCTGCTGCGCAAATCACCATGTGTCACTTCTAGGTTGTGGAGTAAGTTTTTGGGTAGGTCCCTGTGCTTAGGAAGACAAAAATGTCTTCAAGATACTCTGGGATGGCCTCAATATGGAACAAGTCCACATCCATGAGCTGATCATCCACTGCTCCACCACTTTCCCTTGACTCCCAACTGGAAAGGTGATCTAGAACTACATTGCATCTTCCTGGTTTGACAATTACCACAAACGAAAATTATTGAACTAGCACTAGCCACCTGCAAATTCTTCCTTCCAGTACTGGTTTATTGACTAGGTACTTCAATGTAGAATGGTCATTGAAAAACTTGAAATGCAAGCCTAGAAAGTAGTGTCAAAACTTTTGTAATGCATAAATCATAGATAAACCTTCCCTTTCAGTGGTTGTGTAGTTGCACTCAGCTTGTGATAGTTTTATTATGGAAAAGTAGATAGGGTGGTCCATATTCCCTTCCTCTATTTGCACTAGAATGGCTCCGAGGGCGATGCCTGATGCATCCACATACAAATGAAATTAAATTTCCCAATTGGGAAATATCCAGATCGGTTCACTACTTAGTTTCTCTTTGAGAATGTGCAATTCCTTGTCACACTCTGGTGTCCATTGGAACAATTCAGACTTCTTTAGTAATTCCTGAAGGGGTGTAGTGATATTTTCATACCTTCTGATGAACCCATGGTAATATCATGTATATCCCAACATGGAGCGTAACAATTTGACACTTGTAGGTGGCAGAATGTTCAGAATGACCACAACTTTAGCTGGGTCTACCAGGACTCCTTCTCTGCATACAATATGGACTAACAGATTGCCATGAGGTACACAGAAAACACACTTCCTTAAATTCATAGATATCTGCATTTCACGACATCTATCAAACATTAACCACAGTAGAGTGACATGATATTTTAACAGGATGTACATCGCCCAATCATCCATATAGACTTCTACAAAATTTTGGATGAATCATCGAAACACTGTTATTACAATCCAAGAAAAAATTGCAGGGGCATTATTCAAACCAAAGGACATCATGTTATATGTGAATGATCCTCATTCGATAGTGATTGTAGTCTTCTTCTTTTCCTCCTCTATGATTCTGACTTGATGATATCCTGAGAATCCATCTGTAAACGAATAAGATTATTTTCAGACAACTTGATCTAATACCTCATCACTGAAAGATGTTGGAAATAGATCATGCACACATACATAATTCAGACTCATGTAGTCCACGCAGACTCGAATGTCTTATGTACCTATCTTACTCTGGATAAATATGGGGCTGATCCATTCTGCTTCTGTGACTGGGAAAATAAGTCATATTGCAATCATATTGTCCACTTATTTTTAACCTTATCTTTTATTCTATGGTTGAGGCGGTATGGTCTGTGCTTCATAGGCCTTGAATCGGGTTTCAACTCTATTTTCATTTCTCCCATGGCTCCTTTTATGCCTTTCAGTTCTGAGAATGTTTTCAGAAACAAGTCCTCATACTCCCGCAACAGATTATGTACTTCATTCATAGCTTGCTCATCCCAGTAGTCTCCTAGAGAAGCTCTCTTAGGATTCTCTATGCTCCCTATATTGACTTTACACAACTTCAGCGCATGATTATAAGAGCTACCGGTGTGACTAGGTATGGTATCCTGAATATCTCTATTGCCTTCAGTTTCTGTAATGTCTAAGTTTCTAAGGTCTTCTAAATCGTCAGGGTTTTCTAGGTCTCTCTCAAATTTACACCAAGGTACATATATCTTATCAATTTCAAGACTCAGAATACACTGAAGCAAGTGAACATGGTCAGCACATACTACTGGACTTGATCTCTTTTTTACAAATGTCAATAAAAATCATTTCCTTGATTCTTTCAAGGACAGTGTTGAGCTTGGGATACTTACTTGTAAAGGCGAAATCCTTGAAAAATTGTTCTTGTAAGGTTTTCCAACAATTATTTTGTCTTCTGATCTCCTCATGTATATATCATGCCCTCGGAATAGGCCCCAACGAATGGAAAAATACATGGACCCATAGGTGAGAGGGTACCTCCGCAACTCTCCACTTCTTTAAGCAATGTTCAATATGCATCCAAGGGTCAGATTGTTCATCGAACAATTGCGCATCTTGGAAATCTATCTTCATTTCCTCTTTTGGTGGATTCCACCTTTGGAATTGACATCAGATGGCTTGTTTTGCGTCCTCCCACTCCATTATTGAGGCTTTATAAGTGGCCCACCATCTAGTGGGGGTATCCTACAAGTCCAAGTCAAGAACAAAGATCCTTTGCTCCATCGCTATCTTTTCTTCCATGCTGGCAAGAAAAATGTGTACCTTTAAGGTACCATTGTATGTAGGGGGTTCTCTGACCTCAGTTCCAATTCATCTTATTTCTCTGACAATTGTGCATCACATTGAGAATCACTCATATGAACCTTGTTGCCAACTGTCTAATGTTGCTTCTAAATCATCATCAACAAAATGTATGCTTCTCCAACTTATTGATCCGTCTGCAGTATGATTTATATAATCTGGTCTCATTCCTGTTGTGATGGTGTATAGTTGGTCAAGGGAATTTGACTCCATATTATGGTCCACTGGTTTAATACATCTATGCCCTAGACATGGATCCAAGGGTTGAAATACTTTTATCCCATCTGCTTCAAACGTCATTGTGTATCTCTTTAGATCAATGATCACATAGTTTTCATATGCTCAATCAATCCCGAGTAGAGCATGGTAGGGATACTTATCTCCAGTTATTTCAATTACCTCAAAATAAGTTGTGGTCTTAACTTCCACAACATCTATTTCCACATTTTCCATCTTTCCTACTAGGAAGATGCAGTACTGATTTTCTATTCTCATCTGAATGGGGGAATATATTAACTGAGGTTTTCCCAAAGCTTCCTGGGTGTTTTTTGGTAGGATGTTGACATCTGATCCCAAATCTAGCATGAGATATTTGATTTCAAAATCATCTAGCTGGGCTTCTAACCTAAATTATTTTCCTTTTCACACCTTTCTTATTTGTATTCTCTGGGTATTCTTCTTAGGGAGGTTAGTTCTTACTATGGATTCTGGGGTTTCCTTGTTCCCCAGTAGCAAGTACAGGGTGTTGCATAAATTATCAGTAAGTTGGTCATCCCCCAAGATATAAAAAATAATTGAAGCCAAAGATTGATTACACTTTGAGATTGCTCAGGGTGTCTTCTTGGAATTACAAAATTCCTAGGTGTTGGTGGTGAGGTAGGGGCTTGCGCAATGTTAGGTTGAGAGGCGAATCTAGGAGGATTATCCATAACTTATGGAGTGGGAATATTCTTAAATATTTATATTACAATTTTGAAAAACAACTTTTGTTTCATAGGATCATACTTCTCATATTTGGGAATAGATTTCTGAATCTTGGGATGACTATCTGTGTCCACCCCAATCTTTTCTCATCCGTAAGTAATGATGTTAATCTTGAGTAGTTGTCCCTCGATTCCCCTTTTTAATTCTAATCTTATGATATTAGCTCCTCATTGGCGAACCCGATCTTCCCACTTCAGGATCAGGTCTAGGCAATCTTCAGTTGTGTGCCCATTATTCATGTAGTGTGAGCACCATGTTCGCCTTGGGTGAGGGAAATCTTTGTCCAAATGACCTTGTTCATTGTAGTTGTAACATCAAATCAACCCTTTGGCTCCATTTCTCCCTCCTCTGAGTCAACCTTTGACCCCACCTCCCTTGCCACAAATCATTTACTTTGAATGTTATCTGGTCCAATCTGTCAGCAAGGGCATCAGTTTCTCTAAATTGATTTGTGGCATGGGTCATAGATGCAAAAAACTCACAATATATTGTATTGGGCGTAGTTTTGTACTTTTTCATAATAGAACAATGCCTCAATGTGTGTTCATTTTTCCAACAAATCTCACAATACTCCGTTGTATGAGAGGTTTGAGCGCCTGGAAAGGTATTATACAGCCTTGGTGTATGGAATGGTGGAGTCGCAGATACTTGTGCACCTCCTCCCGTGGGTCTTGAATATGGCCCCATCGTGTTGTGAAGAGTTCTCATTCCCCTTATGCGTGAACATTCATTTTTTATATGCCCTTCTATGTAGCATCCTGTGCACCAAACTTGTGGTCGTTCTGGTCTTTGTGTGGTTAATTATAGAATCATTTATGTTAGCGCTAATATTTGTCCCTGAAGTTGCGACAAATTTTCATCTACTAGAGGCTTGGTCATTCTTGGATTCCCTAGATAACCTACCATGGCTTCGATTTTCATCGATTTTTCCAAGGTGTCTGTTAATGTGGCTATTCATTGTTGCATTAAAAGAATTCTCTTTAGAGGTAGTAATCCTTGGATGTACCATTCCCTCTGGTGATCCTCATGAATTGGATGCGCTAGCCTCCCAATAATGTCCTTAAAATTTTGGCTACACGCCCAGGTAGATTCACCTTCTCTTTGTTAAATCTCCCACAACTCAGAGAGAGCCTATTGCTCTGAGTGAGGTAGTTTGAATTCGACAATGAAATTCAAACAAACTTGTCCAAGGGTGAACACTTGTCCTTACAGCCCAGGCTTGATAGCCTTCATGTACCATTTGAGAGCACGACCCCTCAAGGTAGTCTAAAATTCTACTAACTTATTTTCATCGAGAGTCACTCTCGACCTCCAGATGGATTCACACAAGAACCAATATTTCTCTACATCTTTGTACCCTTTAGCCCAAAATTATGGGTATTGGGCAATCGATCCTCCCATATTTATAGCCATGGTGGGTCTCACTGCTCCTATTAGAATGAAATCTAATGGTCTTGGTTAAGATACACCTTGGGATCCAAATATCCTCCTAGAGTTTACACTTATGGACTGATTCTGACTAACTGGCTGGGAAGGAATATAAATAGCATAAGTGGGTGGTGTAGAATTTACCCTGGGTATAGAGGACACCTAGGAGAGGGGTGATTTGGGGTTGGTTCTACTAACTTCTGGGTGAGTTTCTTTGATCTGGTGGGTCTCGTTCTCTTCCTCTTGAGTGACCTTCTCTACCTCATTCCTGACATTTCTGGATATCGGGGACGAGTCTTCTTTGTCTTCTGAAAGATCCAGACCTTCTTCTTCTTTCCTTGCTTCTCCACATTCTTCTTCTTTTACACCCTTCTGGGGACTCCTTCCTTTTTGTGCTTCTCTCTTCTGCAATATTAGACTGACCAGTATTTCTTGTCTTCTCACCTTCCTCAACTCTTCCTTCTTTCTTTCATTTGTTCCTCTTGATCTAATTTCTTTTTGCAACACCTCAGACTGCTTTGTTGCTTTCTTTACTTTTTCGCGCCACCACTTATCAACAATGGAGGCTCTCCTTAAGGCTTTCTCATTTCTTTCATTCACTTCTTGATCTTTCCCCATCTGTCAAAGAACCCTTTACCCTTCTCAGGTCATGACCATACCCCAAAATCACCCAAGCGTAGGTGTTTAGGCTACCATCTCAGTTGAGGGAATAGTTATCATCCCCTCCTCCATCAAGAATACTTTGATCCACAGGGGAATTTCTCTCAACAATCTTATGTGTGCCCCTTTCTTGAAAAATTCTTCCGCGTGTGAAAAATATTGGTGATTCTCGGCTGCAAATTTAATGATGTATCCCTCTAGAGTCGTATGAACCCAGAAATTGATTGCTCACATGATCTGGTGATCCAGCTGATGGAGAGATGTGATTCTCTCTATATCCCAAGTACATGTCTTCTTGAAACGTTCTTGGAATTTTGGAGCTTCTTGGAGCCTATCTATCCAATGGAATAGTTCTTCCAGAAATTTAACCCAGAATATCTCATACTAACTGCTCGATCTTTTTGAGTAAAAGACATAATATATTGTAGTCCTCTCTCTTTTACCTCACAACTCTGTTTCCTTCCATATAAGGCATCAAAATTTCTTTCCCACCATTGCCAAATTTCAAATCTATAGATCCATGGAAGTATTCTCCTCACAGGTTCCCTTTTAAAGCATAGGTCCTGACAACAGAACCATTTTGTTTGTGCAAAAGTGTTCAGACCAGGATCCTTCTTAGGTTACCAACAAAAGGTACTGAATTAGTCTAGAGCGTCGTCATTTTCATCTTCCTCTGAGGGAATAAGTATCACCTGAAGCACAACTGAGACATGAGAGAGAGGGAAGGGTAGGGAGAATACTTAGACATACCTCTAAGGTATCAAGGCTCACTATAGTATTGCACAGAATAGACTAAACCTATAACAATATTGAGGAATTCCTAACTGGGAAATAAAGAAACAAATTTGCATTTCCATTCATAAAGAAGCATTTAAGTATATCGAACATAAAGATAATAAAGAACCACATTCCATTCATGCATTAGGATGAAATACACAAGATTTAGATTCCAAAATTTAGGCCTATGATTATATTAGTGATACCAAACTCTGATACATTGTCTGTTTGGTTCTCACCCAGATCTCCAAATTCAGCTATGCTATAATATTGGCCCATTACATCAGTGATTCTCATCACAACACCAATATTAACAACAATAATAGTAGTAGATCTGGACTAACGTGCTAGAAAACAAAGACACTACATCCCTTTCATTAACCTTTCATTCATTCATTATTACTCATTATCCTATTACAATCACATCAGACTTCTATATATAATATGATCGGTTAAGAACTAGAGAGTTTGGTGCAAATAATCCTTCTCTCCTAAAGGGTCCGCGACCTCTCGGTCAAGGATCTTAATCTATTGAGTTGGATTATCTCTTTTAGACCTTCAATGGCTCTGAAACAATTTACATAGGTCCCCTTTTTCTCCTTAAGCACAGGTCTTATGGAACTTGTAGGCCCCTTCCTTAGCGCTTCTGTAGACTCAGAACTTTGGGCACTAGCCCCTTTCTGCTAGTTCCTCTCCATCACTCATCCTCGATCTATGACCCGGGGATAATCTCTTGGCACTTCGTGATTTCAGACCTCGACTACCTTGAGTGCAGCTAGTCTTCTTGTTACATGAACTTCAAACCGATGGAGTTACTTGGAACCAGATCTATGGTTCACGCTCCCTCTAATAATCAATGATGGTGAACTCGTCACACTTCACGGCTTTGCAATTTCAGGAGTATTGACTCCTCGGTACTATGAATCCTCCGATCCATGGATCTCTGAAGGAACTCACGGCTAACAACCACGTAAATTTTCCCATATCCGACGGTCTGGAACGATCTCACTCCCTCTGAATGGATCTATGATCCAAATGGACTTCAGGTTCCGTAACTTCGAAAAGTTTTCTTCCTTCGCAAAAAAAAACCTCTGAACATGCGAAGTCTGAAAGATTTCAAGGTGTAACCTCCTCGTACCTTCTTGAGATCTAACGACTGTTTGTGACCCCAATTCATTTCGAAGGGATCTCAACCATCACTTCGTACCCTTAAACATATCTCTCCCTTTCTGTTGATTCTTTGTTGCTTTCTCTCCTGAGCTTGACTCTGGCACACCCCTTGCGAACTTGGGATCTTTGACGAAGTTTGGACTTAGTGATTTCTTCAAAATAAATCTCCCTATGCACTCCTTGCACTTTGCAATTCCTATTTCTCGACACTTAGTCAATTCTTGACCCTGTGCACTCCTTGCAACACTTGGCCTAATCTTCTCATTATCCCTTCTAAGCTTTCCTAAGTTAGATCTAGACTATGTCGATGCACTCCTTGCAGACAATATGCACTCCTTGCATTCGAGATCTTAGAAGAGAAACTATTGAAACTTATCTAACATTTCAAAGATTCATACATTCAACAATATAATCCATGCATTCATGAAAACACAAAATAAAAGAGAAGAGTTTAGCAACAACAACTCCACACACATTTGGATCAATTTTCCTATGTTATCTTCATTCAATGTAAAAACGGATACATCTATGAAAAATAACAATTAAAATTCGACTATCTCCTAACAAATTTCAACTATCCTCCATGTTCAACAACCTCATTTGGGCGTACAATACTCCTACTTATCCCAAAGGACTCCTAGGATTCCCTCCGACTACCTCTATGCTAAAGAAAAAAATCTAACTACTACTTAAGTTCCGTTACATTAAATTCTAGGAGTGAAACTCCCATATCACTCACGATCATTTGCTCCCAAGAATTTTGATATTCTTCAGTTTTCAATCAGTTCGAGAAAAAATATTTGCAGGAAACGCCAACGTTTAATATTCTGAAATGATTCAAAGGAACACTAAGGCACTGAGTTGTCTCTCCACATATGCTTGCTAACAATGCTCTTACATCATACTCTCCTGGACAAAAATTCATAGACTCCTATCCATGAGCTCCTGCACTAACTTTCCATGCCTCTGGATATCGAATTCATTTGCCCAACTGGCATCTTCTACTGGGTGTCCCTCCCACTTTACCAAATACTCCAGGTATGTATTTCTCCTAGTATTCTTGCCAATCCTCTGATCAATGATCTTCTCCATATGTGGATTTTCTTCTATAGGCACCTGCTTCTCCCACTGAATCTCTTTCTGATATTCTAATTATTTCACATCGTCTTCCCTGTAAGGATACAGGTCTTAAATGTGGAATATGGGTGATATGACCACATCCTTTGGTAGCTCTATCTCATAAGCATTGGCGCCAAATTTATTTAGGATCTTGCATGGTCCTATCTTTTTCAGCTTTAACTTGTTATATGTCCCCGTTGGGAACCTTTCCTTTCTTAGGTGTGCTAAGACTTGATATCCCAATTCAAACTCAAATTCTCTCCTATGCTGATCAACTTTGTGTTTATATTCTTCATTTATGTTTTGCAGCTGCCCCTTGATCTGATTATGAAGCTTTTGCATTTATGCAACAAAGTCTTCTGCTCCAACACTTTTGAATTCACTCTGCTCCAGATCTCTCAATTCTGATACTCCCCTTGGCTTCATTCCACACACTATCTGGAATGGACTCTTTCCCATACTTATGTTCACTGAGTCATTGTATGCAAACTCTGCTTGTGACAGAATTTGATCACACTGGCTATGATGTTCAGTGACCAAACTTCTTAATAAATATCCTAAACTCCTATTTACCACCTCAGTATTTCCATCTGTTTGAGGGTGATATGTTGAACTAAAAGACAGTTCTTTCCCCAAATTATTCCATAATGTTCTCCAGAAATTACCAACAAATTTTGTGTCCCTATCCGAAACAATACTCCTGAGCAATCCATGAAGTCTCACAACTTCCTTGAAAAACAAATTTGCAACATGTGTTGCATCACTAATCTTATGTCATGGGACAAAGTGTGCCATATTTGAGAATCTATCAACTACAACAAATATGGAATCACTTCCCCTTTGGGTTCTTGGCAATCCCAACACAAAATCCATGCTTGTTGCATCCCAAGGCCTATCTAGAATAGGCAGCGGCTGATACAATCCAGTGTTATGTTTCTTTCGCTTTGCATACTGGAAAATGTTACATTTGTTCAAAAATTTATTCACCTCTGCTCTCATACCTAGCCAATAGTATGAACTATTCAACTGTGAAAATGTCTTGTCAAGGCCAAAATGTTATTCTAGACCTCCATTGTGTTTTTCTTTCAAAAACATTTCTCTCATTGAGCACCTTGGTATGCACAATTGGCAACCCTTAAAAAACAATACATATTGAATCATATAATATGTCCATTATCTTTTGCCTCTGACAACATGATTTGCACATGCTTCTTTAAAATATGGATCATCACAATACATATCCTTAAGGTGTTCAAACCCCAAGGTTTTCATTTGAAATTCCTACAGAACCAAACATCTCCTGCTCAATGCATCAACAACCTTGTTAGAATTACCAGAAATATGTTTAATGATAAAAGTAAAAATTTTCATAAAATCTATCCACTTAGTGTGTCTCTGATTTAATTTCTCTTGTCTGGTTATGAATTGCAAAGCTTGATTATCGCTACATAATACAAACTCCTTTGGTACAAGATAATTCCTCCATTTTTTCAAAGCTTGAATTATGGCATAAAACTCCTTATCATATGTGGAGTACTTTTTCTTAGTATCATTCAACTTCTCGCTGAAATATGCAACGGGTCTATTATCTTGGCTCAAGACCATTCCAATTGCAAATCCACTTGCATCACATCTCACTTGAAATGTTTTCTCAAAATTTGGCAAGACCATAATTGGTTGTTCTATTATCTTCTCCTTCAATATATTGAATCTTTTCTCGGCTTCTTCTGTCCACTGAAAAGACTTGTGCCTCTTCTTCACTGTATCCATCATTTGTGCACCAACCTCACTGAAATTTATGTTGAACTTCCGATAGAAACTTGATAATCCGTGGAAGCTTCTCACTTCAAATATACTTATTGGTGATGACCATTCCTTGATTGTTCTCACCTTCTTTGGATCCATCTTCAATTCATTTGAAGAGATCACAAAACCCAAATATATGAGTTTTGTCTTCATAAAAGAGGACTTCTTCAGATTAATCAACAACTTCTCCTACTGCAGTCTCCTCATCACCAATGTTAAGTGCCTCAAATTCTCTTCTTTAGTCTTGCTAAAGACCAGTATATCATCCAGATACACGATTACAAACTTTCCAATGAAATCTTTCAACACTTCATTCATCAGCCTCATAAAAGTACCTGGGGCATTTGTTAAGCCAAATGACATAACAAACCATTCATACAATCCCTCATTTGTCTTGAATGTTGTTTTCCATTCATCACCTTCTCTCATTCTTATCTGGTGATACCCACTTTTCAAATCTATCTTTGAAAAATAGTTCGCTCCACTCAAACAATCCATTAAGTCATCCATTCTTGACAAAGGAAATCTATACCCGATGGTGATCTTTTTTATGGCTCTTGATTTAGTACACATTCTCCAGCCTCCATCCTTCTTCAGTCTCAACATAGTTGGTACTATGCATGGACTCAAGCTTTCTCTGACCAAACCCCTATATAACAAATCCTGGTCTTGTTTCTTTACCTCCTCATCCTCTTGAAGTGTCAATCTGTATGTTGCTTTGTTCGAAAGACTTTCTCCTGGTATCAAATCAATATAATGGATGATACTTCTAATGGGTGGAAATTAGTTAGGAAACTCATCCACTACTATGTCAACAAAATTCTCCAACAGTTCCTGAACTTCCTCAGGTAAATCATCCACAAAATTACTTGCAAGGAGAACTCTAGGTTTCCTCACCACAAAAAACTGCATCTCTTGTTCTTTCTTGACTTCACTCAGGAGTTCCTTCCCACTCATGAGAAGTATGCTTGTGTTGGATTCTTCCTTCACTTTCTTCTCCTCTATTGGCAGGAACGTGTGTGTCCTACCATTCTTCTCCAAAGTGTAAGTATTTTTTCTTCCATCATGAATGATATTTCTATAAAACTGCCATGGTCTTCCCAACAAAACATGACATACATCCATGGGAATCACATCACACAGAATTTCATCTCTATATCCTCCTATTTTAAATTCAACGAGGCATTGTTTAGTGACCATTACCTATTGTCCTTCCTGCAACCATGAGACTTTATATGGCTTCGGATGTACAGTTTTCTCTAGCTCCAAATTCTCCACCATCTCTATGGATACTAGATTATCAGTGCTCCCACTGTGAATTATCACCTTGCATACTTTGTATTTAGTCTTGCAAGTAGTCCTAAGAAAATTGTTCCTCTGCACTGGATTTTCAACCTCTAGCTCTGGTTTCAATAGAACCTTCTTCAACATCAAGGATCTTCCATCTTTTGCTCCTTCTTCTTCAACATTCATCTTCTGCACTTCTGAAATGTGAGCTTCACCTCCTTCTTTCTTTTCCTCGGGACATTCCCAAGACATGTGTCCTGTCTTTCCACAAGCATAACATTGTACCTCTCCTCCTCTGCTTCTCCCTCTTCCTCTAGAAGAATTTATTCCACCACATTGTCTTCCTCGAGAACTTCCTCCTCTTTCTGAGTGACTATGTGGTTTCTCAGTCTCGTCCTTGGGTTTTTGTGCCTTTTCATGGGAAACTCCCTTTCCTCTACTTGGACTTCTGCCTCTATTTCGTTGACTCTATTTTCTGACCTACTTCTCCTTTGCCTTTAGTGAGATCTGATAAGAATCCTCCACTGTCCTCACTGTCATCAAGCTGATCTCATCATGGATTTCATACCTTGGGACATTTATATAACTAGAAAAATTTTCCCCATCTTTATCTCATTGTCCATCTTTGATATTCATCTTGTATAATTCTTCTGTGTACTCTTTCATCGTCATACCCTTTTGTCTCATGTTCTGTAACTTTCTGAACATATTTATCTGATAATATTTGGGTATGAATTTAGTATTTAGATTGGCTACCATTCTGTCCTAATTCTTTATCTTCTTCTTGCCTTTGCGTCTCCTCTCAGCTTGCAGTTCATCCCACCACAGTGATGCATGTCATTTTAACCTAGTGACATCATGTATCACCTTCTTTTCCTCATCGACATCCTCGTAGTCGAAGTATTTGTCCATGGATCTTATCCAATCCAACAATTATTCAACATCCAAATTTCCTTAATACATTGGGATGTCTATATTTTCTCTGGGTCCCAATTTAACAACCGCTCTCAACAAGCATTCCTCGACAACATTTTCCCCTACATATTCTTCAACTTGTATTTCTTCACTTTCTGCACCACTGATGTCTCCAACATCAGGTGCTCTCTTATGTGCTACTTCCATCACCTCCAATATTTCACAAAGCTCTCTCATTTATCTATCTACATAATGATTGGCTATAGGAATCTCCACATGTCTCCTTGGTGGCATTTTGCTGACTGTTTCTCACACACAGAGTACAACTTCGAGCTCTTTTTCACTACCCGAAAAAAATTTCAGGCTTTGATACCACTTGGTGCAAATCCCCCTTCTCTCCTAAAGGGTCCACGACCTCTAGGTCAAGGATATTAATCTCTTGATATGGATTATCTCTTTCATACCTTTAATGGATCTGGAACAATTTACACAGGTCCCCTTTTTCTCCTTAAGCACAGGTCTTATGGAACCTACGGGTCCCTTCCTTAGCGCTTATGTAGACTCAGAACTTTTGGCGCTAGCCCCTTTCCTCTAGTCCCTCTCCTTCACTCATCCTCGGGATATGAACCAGGGATAATCTCTTGGCGCTTCGTGATTTTAGACCTCAGTTTCCTTGGGTGCAACTGGTCTTCCTGTTATGTGAACTATGAACCGATGGAGTTACCTCGAACTAGATCTATGGTTCGCTCTCCCTCCGATAATAAACAGTGGCGATATCATCGCACTTCGCGACTTCATGATTTCAGGAGTCTTGACTCCTCGGTACTCTGAATCCTCTGATCCACGGATCTTCGAAGGAACTCATGGCTAACAACCATGTAACTTTTCCTAGATCTGACAGTAGTGAATGATCTCACTCCCTCTAAATGGATCTATGATCCAGATGGACTTTGGGTTTCGTAACTTTGGAAAGTTTTCTTCCTTCGCAAATGGAAACCTTCGAATATGTGAAGTCCGAAAGACTTCGAGGTGTAACCTCCTCACACCTTCTTTAGATCTAACGACTGTTCGTGACCCCGATTCCTTCCGAAGGGATCTCAACTGTCACTTTTTACCCTTCAACAAATCTCTCCCTTTATTTTGATTCTTTGTCACTGTCTCTCATGAGATTGACTCCGGAGCACCTCTTGCAAACTTGGTATCTTTGAAAAAGTTCATATTTAGTGATTTCTTCAAAAGAAATCTCCCTACGCACTCCTTGCGCTTCACAGTTTTGATTTCTTGACACTTAGTCGATTCTTGACCCTATGCACTCCTTGCTCTTTGCAGTTCTGATTTCTCGACACTTAGTCGATTATTGGCCCTATGCACTCCTTGCAACACTTGGCCTAAGATTCCTATTATCCCTTCTAAGCTTTCCTGAGTCATATCTAGACTCTGTCTATGCACTCCTTGCAGAAAATATGCACTCCTTGCATCTGAGCTCTCAAAAGAGAAACGATTGAAACTTATCTAGCATGTCACAGATTCATACATTCAACAATATAATCCATGCATTCATGAAAATGAAAAATAACAGAGAATAGTTTAGCAACAACAACTCCACACACATTTGGATCAATTCTCCTCTATTATCTTCATTCAATTTAAAAATGGATACATCTATGAAAAAAAACAATTAAAATTTGACTATATCCTAACAAATTTAAACTATCCTCCATGTTCAACAACCTCATTTGGGCGTACAATAATCCTACTTATACCAAAGGACTCCTAGGGTTCCCTCCGACTACCTCTATGCTCAAGAAAAAAAACTAACTACTACTTAAGTTTCGTTAAATTAAATTCTAGGAGTGAAATTCCCAGATCACTCACGATCATTCACTCCCAAGCATTTTGATCTTCTTCAGTTTTCAGTTAGTTCGAGAAATGTTTTTGCAGGAAACACCAGCGTTTAAGATTTCGAAATGATTCAAAGGCGCACTAAGGCGTTGATTTGTCTCTCCACGTGTGCTTGTTGACGATGCTCCTGCATCAGAGTTCTTTCTTTTCTTGATCTTGTTGCAACTTCTTTCCTCAAATATAATGTTGTGTTGTCTCTTTAACCACTTTTTGTTTCTTTCTTTTGTCCACTGTCCAACTTCTCAATAGCTTGCACAACTTCCATTCTCCAAAATGAAGTTGCTATGTGTTGTGCACAACTTCTATTCAACAAAATGAAGGGCCCAACACTTGCTACTTTTGTACCCTCCTTCCAATTGTTCAAATCCCTTTGTGTCTTCCCTAACTATCCAATTCGTAATTAGTGTGATAGACGGGTGCATTAATGCTTCTTTAATACCAAATCCATCATTAGATATTTTCCTTGTACTGCCAATCTGTCACGAGTCCTAGTGAATTTTTACATTAATGACTATACAACAACTTTATGACTTGTCATTACTATCTTGTAAATTTCATTTCCACCTTTTTAGTACTTTTAATGGTCTTTTCTATGCTAAGTTGTGCAACTATTTTTTCTTTTGCGTCGGATTTCCTTAGTTTTCACATTTTCATCTCTCTAAGTGGTTTTTTATTTTTTATTTGTGAAACTCATATTATTGCATAGACTTCGGCCATATCTATAGAGTTTTAGCTGACTTCCATTCACCAATCCCCTCAATACATCTTCGTTCAGTGTTTCCAATTGCACAACGCCTTCCTCTGTCACGTCCTTGATCTGACCTAACCAGTGCATTAAGAACTTCCCTAGGTGTTGCATAAACTTTCTATAATATAGTAATAATAAGTCTCCTACTTGGAATTCTTCCATATTAATGTGTTTATCATGCCATGATTTTTCTTGTTCTTTTTTAACTTGCTGGTGGAATCCTATGATAAATATTTCTTCCTCAAGATGCATTAATTTTGATAGTCTTTCATGTATTGTGCAAGAATCTGAAAGCTCGGTGATAGATACAACGTGCAGGCTCAACATTATAAACTCCATTGACATAACTAATTCTTGGCCATAGACAAGCCTAAACTGTGTGTGTCTTGTCAATTTTTTTCTTGTGGTCCTATATGCCCATAAAACTGCGGGAACCCTTAAGTCCCAGAGTTAACACACATATTTAACGTGGTTCACCCAACTCTAGGCTACATCAACAAAAGGGTTTTCTTATTTATTATGTAGTTGTATTCATGTTTTTTCTTTGGGATATAATGGATGATTCATCATCAAATCCCATCCCTTTTAGCCTCTACAATTCATCTACCTTGTGAACAATACCAACAATAATGATAAATATCCAAACTAGAAATAGTCAATCATCCCTATTCTTCCCAACCCATTACATATTTATACATGAAGTATACAGTTAGAACCCTATGAAAACTCATCATGAGTTGGTTACAACTCATCCTCTATTGTCACCTGATGACAATTCATCATGAGCTATTTATTACTCTATGTTCAGTTGGCTCTTTCCTGCTTTTGTGCTTATTTCTCTTTCTTTCCTCCTCTTTTCTTTCTTGTCTTGATCTTCTTGATTTTCTTTCTCTTCTTTCCCTTCTTGATTATCTTTATTTTATTGATCTTCTTTATTTTCTTGATCTTCTTGATCAATCTATTTCATTTTTGCGCTCTTCTCCTAACTGTGCATCTTCTCCATACTTAGTGTCTTTTTCATAATTATATCCCCAAAACTGCCTATCCAACAATGGGTTTTTCTTTTCTCTAATACTTTCTACCTGGATTACGTAGGCTCCCCATGTTTCAAGTGAAAGGTTCCTTCTAATTACATCAAAAGACCATAAATTCCTTCCAAAAGATGCCTTCAATTAATACAACAAGATAAGAAATGCTTCCAAGTACACCAAAATACCAAAAGTTGTCTTCCATTTATACAACAAGACAAAAAAAACAACTTCTAATTACACCCAAATACAAAAAATGCCTTCCAATTACACCAAATATTAAAAGTGTCATCCAAAAGATGCCTTTCAATTATACAACAAGAAAAAAAATGCCTTCCAAAACATGCCTTCCAATCATACAAGAAGACAATAAAAGGATTCCAAGTACACCAAAAGAGAAAAAGCGACCTCCAAAATTTGTCTTTCAACTATACAACAAGACAAAAAATGCCTTCTAATTACACCAAAAGACCAAAAATTCCTTCCAATTATACAAGAATACAAAAAATACCTTCTGATTATAACAAAATACCAAAAGTGGCTTCCAAAAGTTGCCTTCCAATTTTACAAAAGGACAAAAAAATCCTTCTAAATACACCAAAAGACCAAAAATACATTCCAAAAGTTGTCTTCCAATTATAGAACAAGACAAAAAATTCCTTCCAATTACACCAAAAGACCAAAAGTACCTTCCAAAAGTTTCCTTACAATTGTACAACAAGACAAAAAATGTTTTCTAATCAAATCAAAAGACCAAAAAAGTCCTTCAAAAGTTTCTTTCCAATTATACAAGACAAAAAATGTCTTCTGAAAGTTTCCTTCCAATTATACAAGCCAAAAAATGTATTCTAATTATAATAAAAGACCAAAATGTCTTCCAAACATTTCCTTCCAATTACACAACAAGACAAAATTTCCCTTCCAATTGCACAAAATTTCCTACCAATTGCACAATAAGAAAAAAAAATTCTTTCCAATGACATTAAAAAAATGAAAAATTTCTTGTTTTTGTTGTTTCTCATGCCTATGCTAGGTACCAATTTTTTTTTTCTAAACAAAAGACGATGAACGTTTTTCTCTCCTCAAGTGGACAATTTCCAGAGGAGTGGGCATGCGCTCTAGAATGCATGCATGCTTTAGCACAGATTCTTTCTAGAGTGTTTGCATGATTTTGTGGGGTAACAAAATGAGGCAAGCACAATTCCCAACCTCATATATTTTTCTCACAATAGTCCATGTGTACTTTTAACCCAACGGGAATTTTTTTTATAGGGTCGATGTAACTTTAGGAATAAAGTTGTGGAGGGGATTAGGGGAAACTAGTGCATGGGGGCATAATATTGAATGTCCTTTGAGGCATAGATAAGTGGTTAGGGAACTAGGATGAAGATATAGGGGTTGTGGGGCCCCTAGTAAGAGGTATGTGCATAGGTCCCACTATAACACTCTTTGCCTCTTCCGCACTCTCCCTAACCCTCTCTCCCCTAGTATTTCCCCACCTCTTTCTGTATTTACCTCTCTCTCTTCCTCCCTCTCTTTCTCTCTACCCTCTCACTCTTTGCCTCTCACTCACTCCCTCTCTCTCTCTTTCTCCATCCATCTCTCTTTGCCTCCCTCTCTCTCTTCCATATCCACCCCCTCTCTCTCTCTCACCCTATCTCTTATTTTGTCCCTCTCTCTCTCTTACTCCCTCCCTCTCTTTCACACTCTCTCTCACCCTTCACCCCTCTCTCCCATTTTGTCTCTCTACCCATATATCTCCCACAACTCTCTCTCTCTCTCT